>CM053593.1:126274030-126306671 GCA_028646575.1 Pseudocheirus occidentalis
CAAATAAGAAGTTATGAGGGCTTGAACTAGTGTAGAGAAGGGAAATAACAAGATTTAGCAATTGATTGTATATGCAGATTGAGAGTGAGTAGAGGTGGATCCTGAAGTTGAGAATCTAATAAACTAAGAGAAAAGAGTTTTGGGGAAAAGGTATTAAGTTCTATTTTGGACATGTTGAGTTCTACATGCCAATGAGACATCCAGATTGAATATATAGGACCAGAGCTCAGATAAGAAACTATAGCAGGAAATACATATCTGAAATAATCTGCATAGGAATGATAACTGAACCCATGGGAGCTAAGGAGATAACTGAGACAGTATAGAGCAAGACAAGGGCCCTAGGACAGGTCTTGAATGCACACTCACAGTTAAATGTGACTGGATGAAGAACCAGCAGAGTCTGAGGAGCACTCCAGGAGGAAGAAGAAGGAAGAACAAGCACCGTGAGAAAACCCCAGAGAAGCAATGGCAAAGTATGACTACTTTACAAAAGAGAATTAACATGATTAAAAGTCACATATTTATTTGTGGGCTTACTGTATAAAGGGAAAACAAACTCATACTCTAACCATCAATCTAAAAAAAATTTTTTTTAAAGTGCTAATGATTAATAAAAGAAGCCAAATTAAAAACCAAGTTATTATACTAATTGCATTTATCAACGAACCAGCATTTAAGAAGTCTCTATCATGGATGGGCCAGGCACTGAGCTAAGTGGTCGGGATACAAATAAAAAACAGAAGGAATGAATAAAAAAAAAAACACAAATTAAGTGCTTACTATATGTGAAGAAAAGAAAAAGTAGGCAATCTGTCCTCAAGGAGCTTACATTCTATTCAAAATTGAAAACAAAATCAAAAAGAGTTCCAACCTAGGAAGAAAAAAAAAATTAAACATCACAGAACAGAGTTTAAGCTGCATCTGATCTGATGAATTCGGTCAACTTGGCTTCCTAGTTTCATTTTCCTTAGAAGATGGGTTAACCCCAGGGCCTTTGTTAATTATTCCCTGACCCCACCCAGTCACTTTTGAGACTGGTATCATCTACCTCTGCAAGGTATCTCTACCTTACACTATTTAACACTGTATCCCAACTAAACGTCCCAACTAGGGTTATCATGCTGAGGTCAGAGACTATAACTTACAAGCCTAAGTAACTTAATGTGGATGCTGAGTAGAGAAGAATTTCTTCGGGTCATAGGTACAAGATACAAATTAGGAGATCTAGATTGTAAAAGCAACGCTACAACTGGTTAAAGGAAGCAAACTGTACAAAGCTTTACTGCACTGACTTCCGCTAACTTAAAAATCATAGCAATTCTCACAATCCACTCTTTTCAGCTATGTTTTAACTAAAAAAAATTTTTTTAAACAGACTTTTGAGGGGGAGGTACGTGCCCCCGGAACTTAAAACTTTTTAGTAGTAGAATCTGCTCAATAACATAGAAACTCACATTGCCAGAAGGAGCATCTAGTTGCTACACCTCTAGACGCCTTGTGTCAGTCGCTGGTTAAAAAGGTTTGCTTGTGTACCCACGCTGAAGAACTGTTGAGTTTGACCTTGAATTTGGTTAAATGTAACTGGGGGGGAAATATTTTCTTAAACTTCATTCCGGGTTCCACCAGGTTCGTCTCTTGGGAGCTGTCCTTTACCCAACTCCATCCCCATCATGACTTAAAGCGAGTCCCCCTCCTTTCCGGCCGGTTCCAGATCCCCTCTCCGCGGTCCCTCCCGCTCCTCCGGCATGGGAGATGTGTCGGTGTCCGCGGGGAATGAGATGGAGGCGGCAGTGGCAGGCAGACGCAGCCACAGCACCGTCTGCCTTCTTTCCTCCTGAACCAGGCCGGGCGCAGGCGGCGCGCGGTGCCCCGGCAGCTGCCCGGCGCTGGGCGAGCTCCGGGGCCGCCGCCGCCGCCGACTCCCCCACCCCCCACGCGGCCAGGAGTAGCAGCCGCAGCGCGTGCCCCGCGCTAGGCCTCACCCCCGCGCGCCGGCTCCAGAGAGGCGGGCGGCGGCGGCGGCGCTGCCCCGCTCTCGGCCTGCGCGCGCTCAGGCTTGCGACCCCCCTCCTTCCCGCCCGCCCGCCAGCCCCACACTCACTGAACATCCCAGGCGGCTCCGGCTCCTCCTGCCGCCGCAGCCACCCGGAACCCGTCGCCTCTGCCTCCCTCGCCTCTGCGACACGTTCCCACTCGGACTGCCGATTCAGCCCGGCCCCCGGCTCCCGGTCCCCGCCGCCGCCACTGCGGCTCGAGGCGACCGCTCCATGACTGACTGACACGGAGCGGGCCGGCGGGGCTGGGCCGCTCAGACCTTCTAACGCGCTACCCCCTCCACCAATAGGCGAGCGGCCTCGGCGATTGGCTGGGAATGCCTGGCGTGCGTAACTCCCTACCCCTCCTCAGCCGGCCGGCGGCGTCTAGGCGGAAGGAACGTAGGCGGAGGCCCTGGGAACCTACCCACGTGGTTAGCAACGTGGGAATCTTAGCTTCTCTTTGGAAGGGTGCTGAAGCCGACCGCTCGGTTGGTCCGTCAAGTCAGCCTGCCTCTCTTCTTCGTTCCTCTTCCCCGGGACACCGGGTCTGGGTAAGTGTAGACCCAGGTAGTGTGAGGAGTCTGGAGGTGGTCGCTGTCCTTCCTAGGGGCTCTCCTTCCTGACCCCGCCCCCTTCCTAGCTTTGTCAGACAAATTAGTTTTATCAATAAAGCCTTAATTGAATTGAATCTCTGCTATGCTCCTGGTATCTAAATCTCTGTGCTTTTTTTGGTATGCGAGCTTACTTAGTTCCATCTATCTCTTTACCCCCGTTCTGTAATCCCTGTTAGAGGTCCACTGGGAACAATTACTAAAGCAGTCAGTCATCTTAACTGAATAATAGTGGAAATCTTTGTTTTGTACATTTACAAAAAGTCGATTTAGGTTGTTTTGAATAATAGATGTAAATAGCTGGAAATGTCTTTACATTTAAAGAAGCAATCGGTTTTCCCGATGGATCTTTCCTTTTAGGAATATTTCGAATATACTGTTCTCATGGAAGAAGATGTGTAGGAAAGTTCATGACTTAATTTTCTTCTAATCTAAAAAAGAAATGTGAAAACAAAATTGAGTGTTTTGATTTGTGGAGGACTTTATGTAAGTTCATTCAACATTTAACTCAAAGGAAAGTAGGTCAAATCCTCAGACTAAAGAAGAGAAGTTGACAAATGAGAATAAATCTTGCAGCTCGCCAAACACAGAATGTTTGTGTGCATATAGTGTAGCGTAGTTGAATTTTTATCAGGATTTTCCAGTAGTTTATGGAGCTTTGTTAACGGAATCACAATATTTCAAACGTTTATGTTCGTTGATGATTTTAATCTTTTTCTAAAGACATTAGCCTAGATAGACTATTTCACTTAAGCAGTTAATAACATTGTCGTTTATTGGCTTTTTAGTGCATGTGAGATTTGCTTTTAATATTTTTTCCCTAATATTTCTTATTTCAGAGAGAGCACTTGTCATAATGGCTGCTATTTATTCTGGTATATCCCTTAAATTGAAAAGTAGCAAAACTGCTTGGGAAGACAAACTGAAATTGGCTCACTTTGCATGGATTTCCCATCAGTGTTTTCTTCCAAATAAAGAACAAGTAAGTCTAAGCTGAGTAGTTTTAACAAGATTAAAAAAATTATTTTTTTATATTTGCATCATTATGAAAATAGTTTTGACATAATGGACACCTTCTGAGAAACCCTGATCTTGAGTAATGTTATATACATAGGTCCTTATTTTTGGTATTATAACATAAGATATATGTTATACCTTAACTTTGAATTGTCACAGATCATTACTTTGCAATATAAAGTCTTAGAATTGCCTGGAACGCTGAAAAGTTAGGTGACTTGCCAGGGATCATAGCCAGTATTCTTGAGAGGGAGGACTTCCTGACTCAGCAACCAGTTTTCTTATCCACTTTGTCATGCTGACAACTTCTGTTAATTAAGATGTAGATAAATTGGATATTGAAGGCATTTCTTTAAGGTCACATAGGAAATATAGAATCTAGGTTACTTCTAGTCAGGAACTTTTTGTGCTATTCATTGTACTTCCTCAGTAATAGCAATCATAATAGCTTTAAAGTTTACAAAATATTTAAATATATCTCTTCCTCACTTTATGCTCACAACAACTTTTTTAATAACCTTACTAGTTATTGTTGTGAATGTTGTAAAGATGTGGAGACTGAGGCACAGAGAAGTTGTGAATTGCTGTAGAAGACAGAATGGCAGCAGATACTTAATTGCTTGGAAAGTGACTTAACTTTTCTGGGCCTAACTTTCCTCATCTGTAAAATAGGGATAACAATAGCACCTGCCTCTCAGGGTTGTTGTGAAGATCAAAAGAGATAAGACATGCAAAGTGCTTTGCAAACCTTAAAATGCTATATAAGTATGACTTGTTGTTATTGCTATGTATTATGATAGGAAATTTTATTTTTTGCCCCAGTCTGCTGTATTTGGGTTGATCATTAATGTAGAGAAAAGGCATTTCTCTTTCTGGTTGTTATACAATAGGAAGTTTTAGGAAGTTATGCATATCATTAGGTTCTTGGGAAACTCTGAAGATCTTCAGGTTAAGAGGTTTATGCCATGTACAACAACTTGGAATAGTTGATCAAAAGAGTTTTACCAAGAAGAAAAATTATTTATGATGATCAGCTATATTTTTTGAAGTTTTAAGCTGCTTAAAGCCAGGGACCATATCTCCCCTAGCTACTAATAAAAGTAATATCATTAATATATAAATATATAATAATATCATTAATATATAAATGATACTCCTTATTTACTATCATTTGGACACACACATTGAGTTAATTTTTAGAAATGGTGATGGTTTTGCTGTGAACTAACTACACTGTCTCTTCTGGTCCTCCTTGTGATCAAAGGCATACATTTGTAAGGTGAAGAGTTAGCACTAGGTATGTGGTCCAAGGCTATAGAACAAGCAGGACTTTGGCCCATTGGATTTGAATTGAAGACCTTGTGTTTATTAATACAACTAGTTTAACTATCAGATATATTTAGCCACAGATTAAATTTCCTCCAAGTTTTCACTGAGCATCTACTATTTGCCAGTATTCTATTTCTGGAGCATCTGGAGTAGCTCTTTTCAGTCTTTTTGGTCTCAGAACTTAAAAATTATTGAGGACCCCAAAGAATTTTTGTGTGTGTTATTATCTATCAATGTTTACTGTTTTAGAAACTACTAAATTTTTATGAATTCATTTAAAACAATGGTAAACCCATTACATGTTAATATAATTGACATTTTATACAAAACAAATATTTTATAAAACAAAAAGATTATATGAAGAGTAGCAGTATTTTACATATTTTTGCAAATTCCTTTACTGTCTGACATAATAGAAGCCAGCATGATTCTCAAATCTGCTTTTGCATCCAATCTGTTCTAGTGTTCCTTTAACGAAATATATGAAGAAAAAATGCCTTATACAGGTATATAGTTGGAAGAGGAAGACATATAATAGACAACATCTTAGTGTTATTTTCCAAATAGTTTTGATGTAGTAGATACACTTTGAGAACCCCTGATCTTGAGTAATGTTATGTGTGTGTGTGTATATATATATATGGGTCCTTAATAGCCATCATATGATGATTGCAATTTCTCATTTCTTTCAAGTAACATTGAAACAAAATGGATGCCAAATAGGGACACACAGAGAACAGTAACCCTGCTCCAGCAATCATCTTCCTCAGCACTTATCTCAATTTATCCTATTTCTGACATTTATAAGCTCATTAGTAATGTTCCTACAATTTTTTGTTAGTGGTCGATAAATTTGACTTTATAGGCAAAATTTGTTTTGTCTAAATCCTCCTTGCAACATGACAATTTCCTGCAACCACTGTCGTGCATTTGAAATGAAATGTAATTTAAAGGTGAAAGGTATAAGGGTTTCAGCAGTATTTTTTCTCCTCAGCTCTCAGTGAAGGAGAAAAAAGTTCAAAGGGAATTTTTTTCTTTTGATTATTACTTTTTTAGAAAAATAAATAAAAGTATGTATCTCTTGGTGCTCTTATTGCCAAAGTTGAATTATGGAAGGTGAATTTTCTATGACAGATAAATTTGAACTTAAGTAAAAGTCTATTTTTTTAAAAGCCCAAATTTCTTAAATTTTGCTATAAATACTACATACCATTTTTTTTCCTAATGAAATAATATTCTTTTCACAAAATTAACTCCCTCCAAATGTAGGTATTACTTGACTGGGCAAGACATAGTTTGGTTACATATTACAAGAAAAAACTTGACCTGAAGGAGGACATTGTTGAAAGACTTTGGATCTACCTGGATAACATCGTGCACAGCAGAAAATTACAGACTCTCATCAAGAATGGAAAGACAGTAAACCTCCATTTTTCTCTAGCCAAGGTAACTTCGCTTACTCATGTTATTCCACAAATAATTTAGATTTTCCTTTGCACCCAGTTCCTAGTATCTCACTTCTCAAGGTAGTATGAAATGGTTTTCTGTTTGAAAGTCAACCAGAAAGCCTTTGTTAAGTATTTAATATGTCAGACACTGTGTTAAACTAAGCTCTGAGGATACAGAGAGAGGGGAAAGCAGCTCTTGCCCACAAGGAGTTTACATTCTAGTGGGGGTGTAAAAAAACAGATACATACAAGATACAGAGTAGATAGAAGGTAAAAGATTAAGGCTGAGGGAAAGACCCACTGGATTGTGATGCGCATTGTCTGTTAAAGTTGAAGGAATTTTAGCCATCCAGCTGCTTCATTTACAGAGAAGGAGACTGAAGTCCACAGAGATGGAATGAGATAGCCACTGGTGTGCAGAGCACCAGGTGTGGAGTCAAGATGCTTTGAGTTCAGGTCCAGTCTTGTGTGATGCTAGGAAAGTCACATAACTGCTGCCTGCTTCAGTGTCCTCATCTATAAAATGGGGATAATACGTTGATAACACCTCCTAGGGTTGTCATGAAAATAAACTGAGATAACTGTAAAACATTTCGTAAACCTTAAAGTGCTAAAGGAAATGCTAGTTGTTGTTGTTGTTGTTGTTAAGAAATCCAACTATTGAATGGAAAGCTGGATCTATAACTCGGCTCTCTTGACTGCATGTCCAGTGCTTTTGTCCACACCACCACACTACCTTTCTTTTGACTCATTATTCAACTTTAAGCTTGAATATTTCATTTCTTTCTACCTGCATAAGGAGCACGATACTTCTGTACACTATTGCTAGACACATTGAGGATCAGTACGAATCTTTTGAGGTGATTAGAGATCCATTTAGTTGTCTGATGTATTCAGTCAGATTGTATTCCCCACCTACTCCTCTATACCACTAGTTTGTTTCATAAAGAAGACAAATCTTTTCTGTTCTTGGGCTGTGCCAGAGTCTGGGCCACTATTTGCCAATAATTAGGGAAATCGGTGGGTGGGTGGGTAGACAGGGTAAGATAGAGGCTCAAGATAGAAGGAGAGTAGATCAAATCCTAAGACTTGGGGAAAAGAGAAATTGGCAAAGGCCTAATTAATAGTGGTCTATTAATATAGTGTTATACTGGTCTATTAATACAGTGACAGTGACACTCTTTAAGGGACTGAGATGAATGAATGAATCAGTTGCCCATCAGAATTCAAAGTTGATGGAATATATGATAAAGATTAGAAATCCAAGTGCAGAGAATATAGGAATTGCTGCTTTCACAGATTCTAGTTGCTTCCTAGAAGTTAAAGTCCTATGCTGAGATGTGTAGTGGTGGTTGTGATTGAACCTTGCTATCTTCTGCTAACTCAGCCATCCCCACCAATTCAGGGACCTATATACTCGGTATCAAAAATTATTCAGTATTTCCAAGTATAAATTGAAACGGAAATATATTTCATTGTGTAATTTTTAATTGATTTTTAAAGATAATTGATATGGGAAGATGTGATGGATTCATTTTCCAGAAGTGGGGAATGTGCAAGCCAAGGGCCTTTTTATGAACCAAAGCATGATCTTTTTGTGTACTAGCCAAAACAAATGCAAAATGGGATGTAATTTTGCTAACATCAAAAGCACAAATTAATTTGTGGGGATTCCTTGGAGTGACTTTTAGGCATTTATGATGAGGAAAAGTTTCCCATCTATGCTTTCTACTTTGGTTTTACAACAGTGTTGTGTTTGGTTTAGATGTGATCTTTAAAAATGTTTTGAAGAAAGCAAAAAAACCAACCAACAAAAAAAGAAAAACCTCTTTCGGGCAGCTAGATGGTGCAGTGAATACAGCAGCAGTCCTGGAACCAAGAGGACCTGAGTTCAAATGTAGCCTCTGACACTTAACACTTAGCAGCTGTGTGACCTTGGTCATGTTACTTAAACCCAACTGGCCTGCCTTCCCCACTCCAAAAAGACCCCAAAAAGGGCTTAAAATTTTTTTTCAAGGAAAGATCTAGTCCCCAAGGTAAAATGAGTTAGTCATCAGGGTGGCTTTACACTGTCCTAATGTTGTATTTCCGTGCCATCGAGGGCAGTGCCATTGTTTTATTGTTATTGTTATTATTTTTATTTTTCATCTTCAGATCATAAATGAAAGAATAGCTGAGTTCTCTGCTTCTGATGCCCAAAGAAATGTGTGTGCTGTGCTGAGCTGCTGCCAAGGCATTCTTTCAACGCCTTCTCTTGCCATCATTTACACAGCCAAGCATGAACTGATACTGGAATTATTAAATGAGCTGTGCTGGATGGCATGTCGACGCCCAGAAGGAACCTTTATATCCCAGTTGTTTGAAGTTCTCCACTTGGCCTTTAGTCAGTATCTCCTAATCCAGCGTCAGCAGGTCAATCCAAATCGTGTGTTTGGGGAAGTGATTGGGCACCTATTCCAGCCGTGTCTTGTCTTAAGGCATTTGCTTTCTGTTGGTACGTGGGCACAATGTGACCAAGGCCGTGTACGACAGTACCTGAGCAGGGAAGTTCGGAATCAGATTGAGTTGATCATTCGAGGTGGAATCTTTCAGCCAGAATTGTTGTCCTCTTACAAAGAGGAGCTCCTATTGAAAGAACAGTCAAAGGACAAGAAGAAGGAGGCTATTAAAAATATCCTGACACCAACCAACACCATGATTAAAAAACTGGTTGATGTGGGCTCCTGTGAACCATCTCTCCATGTAACTGTTGTGGCTAACTCAGTGTCTGTGCTATATAAACTCTTTCTGGATTCTTACTCTAAGGAAGAAAATCACCTCATTTGTTTCCATTTACTCCCCAAGCTTTTTGGCTGCCTGAGGATTTCATGCCTGCCAGACAAGCAGGTAGAGGTCCTTTCCCTATCGGACTGGACTAATGAGCTTTTGGTTGTAGAACAGCTCCTGAACTTGGTGGCTAACAACAATATCTACAATGTGGCTGCTGACCAGATCCGCAACAAGGAGATCCAATTCCAGTTTTATCGCCATCTTGCTGAGCTCCTGATAAAACATTCACAGGCCTCTGTGCCAGCCTGGTTCCGATGTCTCAGGACTTTGATCTCCTTGAACCATCTGATTGTGGAGCCTGATCTGGATGATCTAGTTGCTTCAGCCTGGATTGATGCAGAAGTAACTGAGCCTCGAAGCAAGAAATCTCAGGAAGCCCTCATCAATGCACTGTTCCAGACTTATGCCAAACTCAGACAGGTGCCTCGGTTGTTTAAAGAAGTTTTGGGCGTGATCTGTCGGCCAGCTGCTGAGCATCTGAGGCAACCTGTTTTGACTTTGAACCTGACAGTAGTGCTTCGGGATTGTCTCATAGAGTTGCCTCCAAATCAGATCCTGGATACTTGGTCCCTTCTGCTAGAGAAGTGCCAGACATTAGTGCTGCCTTATGTGAAGGGTGATTCTGACATGGCTCTCAAGTTGCTCTCCCTGAGTTTATTGCTGCATGGCATCTTGTTTAGCATGAGATGTTTGGATAGTGGCACTCCACTGCCTGTTGTCAAGTGCACTCAGCGGGTGATGGAGAAAATGCTTCATGAGGTCATTCAACCTATGTTTGACCTTCTAAGCAATTACCAGTCCCGGACTTCAAAGCTTGATCTGTGGTTAGAAAAGGTCAGGGATTCTGCACTCCTTCTGTCCTATACATGGGCAGAAATTGACACTATGCTTAGTTTGAACTGCAGGCAATATGTCCCTGTAGTGGGGGCTGTTACAGACACTGCCTCTGAGAGCTTGAGCCTCTCTTCATTCCTTGCAGGTACCAACATGAAACAGTGGGAAAAGGTACAAGAACTTACAGATCATTTTGCCTTCACTAGCAGGTATTGCTTAGAACTGCTATATATACAGAAAATGAAAAGGACTTTAATGCGAATGAGTTTCCAGTCTGATATAGAACTCCAAACTTTAAGGGATGATGCTGCCTTCATTCTCCATTCTGGCAAAAAAAGCATGAAACAAGGGGAGATAACTATGTGGGATCACCAGATAGGGACTCTGAGTGCTTCCTCTTACCCAGTCGCACACTGGCACTTGATTGTGTCAAATCTTACAATTCTTATTTCCTATCTCTCTTCAGATGATGTGACCTATATAGCCAACGTACTGCTTAGGACTTTGCCCACTACTAAAACCCAAGAAAGCTCAGCAGAGGAAGAATCATCTATCACAATTGGACAAGTGTCCCAAGCTTTGTTTCACAGTCCTCTTTTTCCAGAAATGCAGTCCCTCCATTCTGCTTTCTTAAGCTGTGTAATTGAGAGATGCACTAAGATTCTGTTTTCTGGCAACCATAATGACAAGAAACTCCTAAGTCAGCAGCTACCCTGGCTTTTTGAAAAGGATCACATAATTATAACACAGTGGGAACTCAAATCTGAAAAAGATGGACCTGAGCCTTCAGAATCAAAGGAAGAAGTTGCTCAGAACTTACTGACATTAGCAAAGACAGACATCCCCATTATTCTGAAGGGAGACCAACCAGAGAGAATCATGGACATTTTGGAATTTTTTTCTGTTTTAAAACTAGACTGTCTCTTGCCATCATACCATGTACATTGTTTTCTTCTGTTACTATCTATGGCAACCAACACCAAAGCTGATAACTTTTGTTTTCCAACAGGAAATCTCAAATTTCTAATGACTTCTTACCAGCTCCTTGATTACTTGCAAAGGGGCAAAAATGTCCATTTAATGTTTAAGATCATGTATGCTAGTGATATATTCGAAGTCATATTGACTTCACTGTTTAATGTCAGCAAGAGATTTTGCATTGACATGGACACACCTTCCTGGTTGGAATTCCTCGGGGTAATAGGGACTTTCTTAGAACACTTTTTTGAGGCGACCCTCCAATTGAAGCTGAGTCTGGGCCTCAATTTTGAGAAAATCTTATCATTTCTCTCAAATTGCACAGTATACAAGGAAACAACCTCATGCAAGCACTTGGAAAACAGAGATTCCCCAAGCAGACAACTTCTTTTGGTGTCTTTAACTAAATTGTGCCAAATTTTGAGCAGATATGTTGAGCAAAAGAAGTTCTTAAGTAGGCTGCCTGATTTGGTGCAGCAAGCCATCCTTCACACTGGGGAATTTGTCCAGCTTTGCTCAGAGAACAAAGACTGGCTCCTTCCTTCAGTTTTCATTTCGTCTGTTACTACACTCCTTGAAGCTGAACTGAGCCATCAGTCCAGGGCCAGAAATGCAGTATGTTCAGAAGCCAAAGACAGTATGCTGCTTTCCCATGCTGCTTTGTATAGGGAAGTTTATTCTTGGATGTTGACTGAATTGCCGAGTCTGGCAGCAAATGACCAGTCATTCAAGTTAGCCTTGCAGTTCTTGACACTATTCTCTTCAATTCTAGAGTTGCATCCTAGCAAAGATACAGTTTTTGTTAACATATTTCATTCCATAAAAAGACTACTTGCTGGTATGTTGCTTTTTTCTTCAACTAATTTTGTATAAATTATTGGGAAAAAATGTTTCTGGGGCTCTTTCTTGTTTAAAATTTAGCTATGTATAATTTAGAAGTCTAGTACTCACTTTTTTTCTTAATAGCCAGCCACCAATCCACCCTTGATTAAACTTGATGGAACAATTTCAGTTGTTCCATTTCACTAGTGATAATGGCTTTTTCTTTTCTCAGACTCTTCTGAGAAAAGACTAGTCTGTGTCTGATCTTTCTTAATGCAGGCATACTTTGTATAAGGTTGCCCTGACCAATGACTTTTTTGTAGATCAGGAGACCACACTTCCACTTGATGTGTGACCTTGAGTCAGGTTTAGTCTTTCTTAGTTTCAGTTTTCTCATTTGGAAAGGTGGTCTGTTTGCATCCTTCTTGTGAAACAAGTGTTTTTTTTTTTAATCTACAAACTACATAAACTCTTATTACTTATAACAAAGTCTACCTATAGTCATAAAGCTTTAATATTTTTTGGTTTTTCATGTTATTTCTGGGGAATGACCTTCCCCTCTTTTCAAAATAATGCTTTTAAATGCATAAAGTACATGGGATTACAAAGGAAATTAATTATTGAAATTCATTCATGAAATTTTTGAAAAAAGGTTAATGAACCCCACCTTAATAATCCCTGAATGAGAAGTAGTAAGTAGGATATGTCAGCATTATCATTTGTTTTTGTTTTAGAGTGGCTATTGTCAAAAAAAAGTAACATATCTTATAGAGAAACTTCAGAAGGGAATTTTAAGGGTTTTAACATCATGTTGTGTAGTGACTTATTAGGCTATCTTATAGCTAATAATTGTTGATAGGAAGTAATTTACTTACAGACAAGGAATAACCAGTAACTTGTATTTAGCTATTTATACCATCACTTAAATTCCTTGATTTTTGAGGTAGAAGGTGGGGCAGATCGTGTCATTAATCTAACGTAGCTCTTACAATAAAAGTACAGATTTCTTTCTCCCAGTTGTCAAACTCATAGCTCGTGAGGAAATGACATATCTTTTCTGATTTATCTATTGATGGGCACAAAGCTTTGCTTCTAGTTCAAGGCAGGGCTGTATTAACAAGTGAATGTTGCAGTGTAGAAAGTGCTGCCACCTGGACTGTCTGGGACCAAAGCCAGAGTTTGAGGGCTGTGGCTGAATAGCACAAGTGTTGTCCCAGACTTTAGAAGTCTCTCTGTATCTCCGGTTCAGTTGTAAGTTAATGTAAAAGGCTCTGATATCTCTTTTCTGTGTCCTTTTATATCAGCTACTCTAGGGAAGACATTCATCTTCTAATAGAGCTAAAATTTGGTCGTTTGTTAAGGCCAATGATAGGGATCTGAAATAGATTGCCTGTTAGAATAGTATCTGAAGTAAGGTTTCCTCTGCCCTTTGTTAAATGCAGAACCTTATCCTTGCCATTTTTTTCTGCCTTAACCTCATAGTACCCTGGACTTGATGGTACTCAAAACCTTTGATTCAGTTGCTGAAAAAGCTAATGTGATCTCAAACTCCATTAGTGTGTTTAGATCAAGGGAGATTATTGCTCCAGTGAACTGTCTGCCATTTAAATCACATGTGGAGTATTTAATTTAGTTCTGGGCACCATATTAAGTTTACAAACTAGAAAAAGGAGCATGGTCAGGAAAGTGGTGGTCCTGGAAATCATGTCAGGAGGAGATGCTTAGCCTGGAATAGAACTGAAATGTGATCATTGTCTGCAAAGATTTGGATGGCCATCATCTGAAAAAGACAAGTTGTGCAGCTCTGAGAATTGGACTTTATGGACATAGACTTTGAGCTTGAAAGGACTTCATAAGTCATTAAAACCAATTAGTCCAACACCCTCATTTTACAGATAAGAAACAGGCATATTAAGTGGCTTGCCCACAACAACACAGGGAGTGTTAGAGGTAAGACTTAAACTCAAATACCCTGACTCCCGAGTCGGTGTGCTTCCCATGGTACCATGCCCCCTCAGATTGTAAACTAACAGGAGGCTGATTTCAGTTTGGTCTAAGGAAATTCTTTAAAAAGCATTTAGGGCATTTAAAAATGGAGTGGATCGACTTGTGAGAATTCTTCATTACTAGAAGTATTTAGCTCAATTGCTACCTGACAGGGACATTATAGGGTAGATTCACTCATGTGTTTGGTAGGCAGTTGGGCTTAGCCTTTTAATTCCCTCCAATGGGAAGTTTCTAGGATTATTTCTGTATTTTGATACTATCAGCTTAACTTTTAATGTCTAAAATTAGTTCAGAAAGAAGAAAATGATAGCTATTCCATTAAAGGTGGTACATATCCCCAGATCATCCCTAGTATAAAAAAAAGTCATACCAAGAATTTTCAGATAATTAAAAATGCTTCATCTTTACTTTTGTTTTTCCCTTTTCCATTTTTTTTAAACAGAAGAATTCTTTGGATGTTGACTCTGTGTGTGTGTGTGTGTGTGTGTGTGTGTGTGTGTGTGTGTGTGTGTCTAAATCAACATGACAAGTGATGGATTTTTCTTTCTCTGTTCACCACAGATCCTAGAATACAGGTCAGTGAAGATGTGGAACCTCTTATGGTGGCACTATTTAACCAGCTGCTGGTTGAAGGCACTACTGAAGAGTTCCAGATTATAATGCAACACATACTCCAGGGACTAGAGATCAGTAACATTTGGAGACCACATATAAATGTGAGTGATTCTCTTCTCTGTTTCTAAGGTGTTTGACATGTCTTTTTTGTGGTATGTATTTTTTTTTATTATGATCTTTATACAAGTGGAAAAACTTTTGAAATGTTATATCCCTGGATTCATGTCTTGCCTTTGACATGCTGACTGTGTTTTATTCTGAGCAAGGCACTTAATCTCTCAATGCTTTAAGCAACTCTCTTGAGACTATAAGTTTTTTTAAAAATTGATTTGTTTATTAACTTTTTTTTTCAGTTTTTTACATTTGCTTTTATTTTTAGTTCTTGAAATAATCACATCCATTTAAGTGAAAGGATTTTACCCATAGCAAATGTGTTCATTTATTTTGGTTACTGCTTTCTTGAGGCAGCCAGGATCCTGGTTGGAAGGTTTTACCAGTGCTAGTGGGTCTTCTGATGGGTCACTCTTTCCAAAGTCAGGAGCTGAAGCATGTCCTTTAATTTTAGTTTGAACAGATGAAACAGCAAGCATCTCCTTGCTGTCTGTGATCTGAAGGTTTTCTTTTTCAGAAACATCTTCGTTTTTTATTTGAATATCTTCTTTATATTTCTCATTCTTCATTATTTCCTCAATGGTAGGTGGACTCTTTCTTGTTTTCCTAATCCAAGCTTCCCATTCCATTGGAATATCGCCTTCTCTGTAGTCTACTTCTTTCATATTTCTTGCTTCCATGAATCTTCTTTCTCGCATAGTCTATCCCAGCCAGTTCTTGCGCTCAGGGATGTAGTAGTATTTGTTCCCGAACTGGTCTGTACCCACATACTGCTTCACTTCTTTCGAGAAGAGCCTCAAAAAGGTGCGCAGCAGACCCTGGGAGCCGCTCATGCTGCCTCTCACTCAGCTGGGCTCTAACCAAGGAGGCCTCTGTTTATTAACTTTTAGTTTACAAGATTCAGTTCCACAATCTCTTGAGTTTCAAATTTTCTCCCCTCCCTTCCCCTCTCCCGCTATGGCAGCTTGCAATCAAGTATAGGCTCTGCAAATACTTTCACATTAGACATTAGTATGGTCGTAAGGAAGGGTTGTAACCAATGGAGTGAACAATGGGAGAAAAGAAACAAAACCAAACATGGAAAAGAACGAGAGCATGTAGTTTGCTTCGGTCTCCATTTAAACTCTGTTCTTTCTAGATCTTTCTCTGAATGTAGATATCTCCTTCCATCCTAAGACTTATAGAGATGTCTTATAATTGTGCATTGTTGAGAAGAGTCCAGTTTATCAACGTTGTCTGTCACACATATGATGTGTCTGTGATTGTGTACAAATTTCTCCTGGTTCTGCTCTTCTCACTTAGCATCAGTTTGTATAAGACTCTCCTGGTAAATATGAAGTCCACCTCATTCCCATTTCTTATAGCACAATAGTATTCCATTACATTCATATACCATAACTTGTTTAGCCATTCCCAATTGATGGGCATCCCCTGAATTTCCAGTTTTTTGCCACCACAAAAAGAGCTGCAATAAATATTTTTGTACATATGGATCTTCCTTGAGACTATAAGCTTTAGAACAAGTGTAGATCTTCTTTGGTTGAAGAAGTTTGTTTTTGAAAGCTCCATGCAATAATAAAATTGCAGGTTTGATTAGAAAAAAGATAATAATGAAACTTGTCTATTGTATTTTTTGTGATCTCTATCCCTTTTTCTACTTATGAATTCTTCCCAAACAACTGGTCTGAAAAGTACATATTGCTTTCTGATTTTCCTAACAGTTCTCATAGGGTCCTTTCCACAACAGTTCACATTCTTGGACTTATCAAACACTGTGCTACTATGTCATCGCTTTTGGATCCTATTAATCTACTTTCTTGTGCTGATTTTTAATAGTTTTTTGGCCAGTACCAATTTGTGTTCATATCACTTAGATTTCCTGTGGTCTCTCTCCCAACTACCCAGAGAATCATTCTTTGTATGAAAGAGCTAAAGAGAAGGAGAACCTGAGTTCAAATCTGGCCTCAGATACTTAACACTTACTAGCCATGTGACCTTGGGCAAGTCACTTAACCCCAATTGCCCTGCATTTCCTCCTCCAAAAAGCAAAAAAAAAAAAATAGTGGGAAGTATTTTCCTATACCTTAATACACAGTAGTATTCCATTGTATTCCTATGCCCTAGTTTGTTTAGCCATTCTTCAGTCGATGGATCTACTTTGTTTCCAATTCTTTGCTACCACAAAAAGTGCTGCTGTAAATATTTTGGTGTATACGTGACCATCTTAAAAATTGTTGACCTTCTTGGGGCGTATGCCTATTAGTGTACTCTCTGGGTCAAAGGATAGAAATTCAGTCACTTACTTTGCATAATTCCAAATTTCTTTCCAAACTGATTGAGTTAATTCCTAGCTCTACCAAAAATGCATTAAAGTGCCCATCTCTCCACAGAACCCAATAGTGTTGACTATTACCGTCTTTTATCATTTCTGCCAGTTTACTGGATGTGGGGTGGAACCTCAGTATTGTTTTGATTTTTATTTCTCTTTATTATTAGTGATTTAAAATATTCATATGGTTGTTAGTAGTTTGCAGTTTCTCTTTTGCAACCTGTTTATTTATATCCTTTGACCACTTGTCTATTGGGAAATAACTTTTGGTTTTAAATGTGTCTGTTGTCTATATATAATAGATATCAGACCCTTAATCAGATATTAGATATGAAGATTTTTTTTCCCAGTCTGATGTCTTCCCTTTTCTTAGTTGCATTATTTTTTTCATGCAGAAGCTTTTTAATTTCATAAAATCAAAATTACCTGTGTATCTTCTATAATTTCCTCTTTTTCCTTGTCCAGTTAAGAACCTTTAGCTGTGAAAGGTATCTAATCTTGTTTCTTTTTTTTCTATTTTTTCAAAATAGTATTATCTTTAATAGTCAGGACATATATCCATTTTAAATTTATCATGGAATATGGTGTGAAGCATTAGTCTGAATCTAATTTCTACCAGATTGTTTTCTAGTTTTCTCAGCAATTCTTTCCTGTTTTTTGTTGTTTTTTTAGGTTTTTCAGACACAGTTATGTTGAGTTATTTCTCTTTCTTCTTTATTTAGTATGTTCTATTGGGCTACTTTTCTCTTTTGTAACTATTACTAAATGGTTTGATCATTGCTGCTTTGTAATATAATTTGAAGTCTGGTTGTACTATTTCCCCTTGTACCTTTTTTTATTATTTCACTTGATATTTTATATCTTTTGTTTCCTCAAATGAATTTTGTTGTTAGGCCTAACTCTGTAAAGCATCACTTTGGTAGTTTAATTAGTATAGCATAAATCTATAAATTAACTTTCATAATATTGTTATTTTTATTATATTGGAATGGCCAAAGCATGATCACTGAACATCTTTTAAGATACCTAATTTCCTTTATTTCTGTAAAGTGTTTTGTTGGAGTTGCTGAATATTCTGTTACAGATAGTAATCACTGATGGTAGCTTACGTGAGGGTACTGATGGTTGACATAATCTCTTATAATTTTGGAACAAAATTGATTCTTCTTCTCATTGTCCTATATTCTTTACTATTTCCTCTATTTGTTGGGATTCTTCACCAATATATGTAAGCCTCAAAGGGATACTTATGGCACTGTATTTTTTATAGTAAGACCTTTTAAAGTTTTGGTTGTAATGTCTGGTTATGTTATGACTTAGTAATATAAAGGGCAGCTGATTCACCAACACCAATACACAGCAACTATGTATCATCCATATCCTTTAACATCAGTACTATGTTGGAGTTCTGTTAATGACAATCTAGTAATGTTCCTTCTAAAGATGGCTTCATTTTCTTCTTCTTGCTGTTTTTTTTTTGCCTTTTAGGATATTTTGTCAGCTATTAAATTGATCAAATTGCTGCTCAAATGCCCTTCAGATGGAGAGAAAATAAGATCTTTCTGGGTAGTCTGCCCTCAGATAATCTCAGCTTTAACTGTAAGTATCTTGTGGTTTGACACAGTCGTTTGGTCCTTAAACCGGGGGTTCTTAACATGGGAATCCATTAGGTTGGTGGTTTTTGGTTTTTTTGTTGCTAATATTTTGATATCGATAGTTATATATAATTGTTTTCATTGGTAATCCTATGCATTTTATTTTATACATTTAAAAATATTGTTCTGAGAAAGGGCACAGAAAAGGTTAAGAACTCCTTCCTTAGATAATGCCTTTCCTTTTTTGTAATTACCTTCTTCTATGTGTTAAAACAAAAGTAAAAATATATAACCTATGTCTTTTGGATAATATTTATTCCTAGAGACCATGATATGAATGGGATTACCACAAGAGGAAATCCTTACCATGTACATGCAGTGTTTTGACAGTGTAAAGTTCTGTTACATTCATCTGCTAGGATATGTTGGGTTGAATCCATAGCATTAGTGGGTAAAGAAGGCAGGGGGAAAAATGTTGTCTTCTATTAGGCAACATTAAATGACCTGAAAGGCAGTGTGGTATAGTGGTCTGATCTTGGAGTTAGGATAACCTTGGATAGATATTAGGTGTTAAACTATGCCTTTCATCACTTAACTTCTTAGTTTCCCAGGCAACTTTCTAAAACTTTAAATTGTAGGTGAGTTGCTGGTCTGCCATCTGTAGAAGATGTTTCCATATTGTGAATTACTTAACATCAATGAAATCACAATTCTTTCCATTAAAAAAAAGTGGCCGAAGTAGTGAACTCAGTATAGCAAGAACTGGAGACAGTATGTCTTCTGTTGACATTGCCAACTCAGGATAACTGACAAAGGATTTGGGGAACTCTGCCACTGCAGAAAATTTTGCTGGAAAGGTTGAACTAGTAAAATTTAGTGTGTAATAAGAAAGTAGACTTATTTAATGGACTTGGATTCTTCAGATGGGGAGTTATTGTTAAATTCTTATGAAAATGTCATAGTTTGGCAGCCTGAAGAGATTCATAATGGTTCACAGCTTATTTTGCAGCAAAATTACTATGGTTTAGTTTGGGAATGAGTAATGTTCCTGTCTTCCAGAGATCCTGAAATTAATAGTTTCAAGCCCAAATATGTTGAGCAGTAATAAGAATTAACCACCTTCATTGGCCTCCACTTAATACACAAGAGAACAGATTACCCCAGTCATGAAAAAAAGTCCATTATTAAAGACTTCTTCATTTATGGTAGAAGGAGATTTAAATAGGGGGACTAAGAAATTTGATGTATTTTCTTAGACTATACTAGTCTCTTTCTGTTGAATTTCCATTCGAATATGAATTATCATGCAATCTTTAAGTTTACCTCTCTCCGGAAACCTTTGGAGACCCTAGTGGTATATATATATATCTTCAAGTGGTAAGAAGGAATGGCATTGATGGATTTCACAGTAAATTTACAGCGTAATTGTTTTTGGCCTGATCATTTTTGGAAGTTATTCCCCAAATTATATTATTCCACAGATACTGAACTTCTATTTCAACCATAAGAACTGCTCTGCCTAGTATTGGGTTGGAAGCAATTCTAAGCCATGACCTTCCAGGTAGTACCTAGTCCTTTGAATGCATGACCTGATTTCTATAGATATTAATTCATTGTCTCTCACATTCCCTTTATCTCTGAGAAAAGTAAAAAGTAAGCTTAAACATTGTCATATTTTTGTTCATTTATTGAAAATGTTTTGTGTGCACTGAGACAAACTTTTAGGTTTCATGTTTTGAGAAGATGATGAGCTAACTCTCTTACTAGCAAAGGACTTCTTTCCAAGGTGAGTGAACACAGTGCATACTGATAGCAAAGAGGACAAAGTCCATTCTAAAGGACCTTAAAGTTTATTTACCAGTCTCCTGTGCATTTCTTAATTGCCTAGTAACCTACTCCAATTTGTTATATTGATTTTGTTTTTGAATTTTATCTTTACTATCTAAATTTTTGTTTTTTGCTTTTGGAAGTGGAATCTTATTTTCTTTCTTTCTCCTTGTCTTTTCAGTTTCAAAACAAAGAGGCTTGTCAGGACCAGTCCTTGCTTCTCACTGTTGTTGTGCCCATTTTAGATACAGTGGCTTCTTTGCTTCGCCAAGGAGAAAGTATAATTAAAAATCCACATCATGTCAGCCTGGCGTTCAGTATTCTCTTGGCAGTCCCTTTGGATCACCTAAAGCCCCAGGAATATAGCAGAATCTTCTTAGGGATACATGAAGTACTCTTTTCCATCCTGCAGTGTCACTCAAAGGTAAGGAGAAGAAAAGTACCAGGATACTTTTTCCAGCATTATTATTTTAGAGTCATAGAGTTTTAGGACTGGAAGAGACCAAACATCATTCAGTCTACTCTTCATTATGCATAGAAGGAAACTAGAGTCCAGATACATACAGTCACTAGCATGTGGTCACAGAGTGCTAGATCCAGGACTAGGACTTGTTTCTCCTGACTTGTAATCCATATTTCCCATATGCTATACTTTTTTTTGTTGTTCAGTTATTTTATTCATGTCCCACCCTTCATGATACATTTGGAAAAAATACTCAAGTTTACCATTTCCTTTTCTAGTGGATCCATTTTGTTAGGCAATCAGAAGTTAAGTGGCTTGCTCAGGGCCTTAGGTCTTCCAGACTTCAGGCCCAGTGCTCTATCCACAGAGCACTTGTCTCTACATCATATTTACTTAAAATTAATCTATCCAGTGAGCCACCAACTGCTTCTATGTCATATTTACATAAAATTAATAAGAAGCTTTTACAAATAATAAAATTATGCCACAGCAAGCTTTTTGACACCTTTAGATAATTACCCCAGTTTGAAAAAAAGATACAGGGGTGCCTAGGTGGTGCAGTGAATAAAGCACCAGCCCTGGAGTCAGGAGGACCTGAGTTCAAATCCAAACTCAGACACTTAACACAAAATTAGTCGTGTGACCTTGGGCAAGTCACTTAACCCCAATTGCCATATCTTATCCCCTCCAAAAAGTTAAAAAAAAAAGATACAGAAATAACTGAAGCATCTCATGTAGAATTACTCTTTGAATTCTTGATGTAAGTATAGAAATAATTGATCTTGCGTTTTAGCCTTTGTAGTAAGAAATAAAAGTGATAACAAGTATATGTGACTGTTAGAAATGAAACTGGTTTGCATAAGACATGTTAAACATTTTGAGATTGTAGTCAGTTCTCTTCTCTGTAGTGTTGTTTACTTTCTACAACAAGAATACATGGTCTCAAAAATCAACTCCAGGTTGAAGAATTGAAGGAGTTGTAGTCCTCAGCTGAGTGGCTTTCAAGTGAATTTCATTTTGTTTCAGTTTTATAGTCATTAAGTACTTTCTGCTTGTAGCGCTTTGTGCTAGATAACACAGAGATTTAAAAATGATATAGATCGTCCACCCAGTCAAATGAGGGTAGATATGACGAGCATACAGATAAGCGGGAGAAAAAGGAGAATGCTGTAGGGCCAAAGGGTGGTCTTGAGAAGAATCCTCACTTTTCAGGGATTACTTTCACCTGAGGATTTGGACGGGATCAGGAAAGACTTAATGACTGAGATGGCAGCTTGAGTGTCTTGAGGGAATGGAGGTCCTTCAGCGGAAGTGTCTTCCAAACATCAGGGATGGTATGGGTAAAGTTATAGAAACTGAATAGTTAGGATGGCAAGAAATAGACAGTGGTTAGTTTAACTGGAATTTAAAATAGGTAATAGTATAAGATCTGGTCATATAGGTAGATTGATAACAAATTGTGAATGAATAAATGAAAAAGCATTTAAGTGCTTGAAATGTACAAAGTCAGTAAATGATCACTAAGTGCCTATACTATGTGCTAGGCAGTGTGCTAAGTGCTGGATTTGTTGTTGTTCTTCTTAAAGAGGACCATGGCTTCAGGAAGGTGATGCCATGACTTGCAGGTGAATTGGATTTGAGTGAGGGGAGAGCAGTACAAAGTCACTAGCTTTGCTTTCTCCTCTGGAGCCTTCTGGGTCCAGTGGCAAGATATAAATTAGGAAGACTCCAAATAGCCCCAGATGCAGTGGGAGACCCTGACCTTTTTAAGTTAAGATCTTTTCCCAGGTCTCAGTTTGGCTGAGGCAGTGCCCATTCGTTGATTTAGGCTAGGTAAGATGGGTTCTTTAACCTAATAAAAAAAAAATCAGTCTGGGAGGGACCGACCCTTAGGGTTTTTGACCAATACAGGAACAATTGCTGTTTACATTAACTCTGAGCCAATCTGGCCCAAACAATGACCACCAAGCTGGGCTTGTGCTGGGACCTTTTGTTGGCCTGTCAATGAGAGCCAGAGTCAATTGAGTTTAAGACACTCTCCTTTAGGGGGAAAACTAGCCTTGTAAACCCTAAGATATCTTTTAAAGTTTCTGTGATCAAAATTTACATTCCCTTGAGCAGAGCACCCTTTGATAAGGGTATGAAACCCTATGTGGACTGAGGGAGGGGAAAGAAGAAAGGAGGGGCAGGGCAGGTCATAGCAAGGCCAGGCAAGGCAAGGTAAAAGAGGGAAGAAAGGAAGGGAGGAGATATGTTGCCCAGTTGGAACTGACCAATTCGGTCCCCAGTGGGGCAGCCCTTACTACTCACTTCTAGAAGAGCTCTATAGCATCAGGAAGGTGATGCCATCACTTGCAGGTAAATTGAATTTAAGTACAAAGTTACCAGCTTCACTTTTTCTCTACAGCCATTTGGGTTCAGTGCCAAGATAAAAATCAGGGTGAATGGAGATGGTCCCAGATGCAATGGGAGACCTTGACCTTTTTCATTGGGAGTACAAAAAAAAAGGCAAAAGACAGTCCCTTACCATAAGAAGCTCACCGTCTCAGCATCACAGAAAATATGCAAACAACTATCTACAAAGAAGCTATGAGTTGGCAATAATCAACAGAGGGAATACATTAGATTAAGAGGTTTGGGGACAAGCTTCTTAAGAGTAGAAGGTGGGATTTTAGCTGGGACTTGAAAGAAGCCAGAAAGCCCAGATGAAGAGGGAAGAGCATTTCAGACCTGGGGGATAGGCAGTAAAAATGCCCTGGGCTGGGATCTTATTTGAAGAACAGCAAGGAAGTCAGTGTCACAGGAATGAAGAATACATAAGGGAGAGGGTGTGTTTTCATAGCACTAGAAAGGTATGAGGAGGGCTAGGTTATGAAAAGCTTTGAATGCCAAAGGATTTAATATTTGATTCTGGAAGTGATAGGGAAGCACTAGAAGTTATTGAGTAGGAGGGTGTTATGGTTGGATCTTCACTTTAGGAAATCTCTTTGGTAGCTGAATGGAGGAAGAATTGGTGAGAGGGAATGTAGAGAGAGAGAGAGACTTGAGGCAGCAGACCCATATTTAGGGCTATTGCAGTAGACCAGATGTGAGGCGATGAGGGCCTGTGCCAGGGTAGCAGTAGTATCTGAGGAGGAGATGGGGCATAATCAAGAGGTGAAATCAGTAGGCCATGGCCACAGATTGGATATGGGGAGTGAGAGATAGTGAGGAATTGAGACCGTTGCTTAATTTACAAGCCTGGGGAATTAGGAGAATGATAATAGCTTTGACTGTAACAGGAAACTTTGGAATGGGGGAGAGAGCTTAGGGGTAAGATAAGCTCAGTTTTGGACATATTGAGCTTAAGAAATTCAGTTTAAGATGTCTAGGAGGCAGTTGGAGACACAAGTCAGTAGTTCAGTGAAGAGGTCAGGGCTGAATAAGATTTGGGAGTCATCAACATAGAGATAGTACTTAAATCCATGGGAAGCCGTGATATTACCAAAGGAAGCAGTATAGGTGAAGAAGAGAAAAGGGCATAAGACAGAATCCTGAGAACACCTGAGGGTGTGATCTGAAAGAAGATCCAGCAAAGGGGACTGAGAAAGAGTAATCAGATAGGGAGACCAGGAGGGAGTGGTGTCCTGAGAGCCTAGAGAGAAGAGAGGATCGAGGAGGAAAAGGAGATCGACTGTGTCAGAGGCTTCATGGGAGTCAAGAAGCCTGAGAATTCAAATAGACAAGTAAGAGGGTTCCTCCTCTCCAGGAACTCATATGTCAGTAGGGGATATTGCGCATCAGGCTTCAGCTGCAAGTCAGATGGAAAGGTCCCATGATCTGTAGGGTGTGATGGCAGAGCAAATGTTAATGCCTCTTTTCTGTATAATTCCTTAAAAAAACATTTTTTTTCCCAATTGACAGATATTTTTTCCTCTCTCTTCTGGCTCCCTTCCTCCCAGGATGTGGAGGGTGGGAACAAAGCTTGTAATAAATGTGTATAGTGAGGCAAACCAAATTCCCGCACTGGCCATGCCAAAAACCGCATGTCTTATTCTGTGTATTTAGTGCCATTTTCATTGATAATTTCATATCAGAGAAGGAAAAGGGAACAAGTATTTATTCAGCTCCAGGGTGGGACAGCCAGGTGACATAGTGTTGATAGAGTGCTGGGCCTGGAGGGCAGGAAAACCTGAGTTCCAATCTGCCTCAGACGCTTAACTAGCTGTATGAGCTTGGGCAATAATGCATGTCATCTAAAGTAGCAAAGTACGCCCGAGTGAATGTGCCAAGAATTCAAATCACCACTATACCATCATCTCTCAGATGCTTAACTAGCTGTATGACCTTGGGAAAGTCACTTAACCCTGTTTGCCTCAGTTTTCTCATCTGTCAAATGAGCTGGAGAAGAAAATGGCAAACCCTTCAGTCTCTCTGCCAAGAAAACCCAAGGAAGGGTTGGACATGACTGAGAAATGACTGAGCAACAACAGATGTGTCAGGCATCATGCCGAGTACTGGACAGCTGTTGTCTCCTCTCCTTTGATCCTCACAATGATCCTGGGAAGTAGGGTAGGTGCTGTTATAGTCCCCATTTAGCAGTTGAAGAAACTGAACAGAGGGACTTGCTTAGGCTTATGTGGCCAGGATGCATCTGAGACTGGATTTGAACTCGCATCTTCCTTACTCCAGGCCCAGTGCACTAGCTGCTTAGCAATCTCTGATATTCAATTGTTTGACAATACCATGGACTTTGTTGAGGAGAATGTTCTTTTCTAAGTTTTCAGCAACTTTGGCTGCATCATTTGCAAAAGCGAATGCCACACATCTCAAAGGGGGTTACTTCTCAGGATGTTGACTTTGGAGATTGGTCTAGAACAGTGGTTTTCAACCTGTGGGTCATGCCCCCTTGGGGGTTGAATGACCCTTTCACAGGGATCACAGGGGTCACTTAAGACCATTGGAAAACACATATTTCCAAGGGTCTTAGGAACCGAGACACTACTCCTCTATCTGTCTCCAGGCGGGTCTACTCACGTGCAGATACGCCACAGCATTAGGAAGATTGAGAACCACTGGTCTAGAAGCAGGACCAGTGGTCTGGGGTGTGCTGCTACTCCAAGGACTCTTGACCTTTGCTAGTTGGAGACAGTCAGTCAGCAGTTGGTGTTGATGGTGGGACCTTTTCCATATAGATTTCTTCCGTTATGGATGACTGTGGAGCTTAGACTAGAAACAGGACTGATAGTATAGGGAAGACTGCTCATCTCAAGGCTCTTGGGTTCAGAGTCTGGACTATTTCCATCTGGGTCTGAGAGATGATGGTGTGGTGGTGATTTGGATTCTTGGCACATTGACTCAGGGGTGCTTTGCTGCTTTAGATGACGTGGGCTGTTGTTTGTATATTTATATTTTGAACAAATTCATTATTCCTCAAGTCAATCTGTTGAACGTTGTCATCATTGGAGTTGTCTGATTCTCTTGATAAGACATCAAGATGTGATACAAAGAGCACAAGACTGGACATTGGGAGACCCAAGGCATAGTGTTGGTTTTGCTACTAAGCTGTTTGTATGACTTTGGGTAGGTCGTTTCATTGCAGTCCTTCATAAAAAAAAAAAAAAGCCAAACAGTTCTTTAATTAGGTGATCTCTTTATAAAGTCCCTTCCAATCCAAAATAGAATCAAAGTTTTTATTCTTGTTTTCCATTCATTAGGATATCTGGTTTGTCACCAAATATTTCCAGCCCTGCATGAGTGGAAATTCTTTTAGAAATTAAATTAAAGATACTATAAAATTCTGTAATTCACTGATTCCAGGTGGGGGCAATACCACTTGACTCCTACATGCATTATACTCTTGAGTGGACATGTACTTTTTATTTAGAAGATATTTTGAAATCAAAATGAGTTAGTTGACTTACAGTCTTTCAACTGTTATTTTGCAGGTAATGCTGAAAGCCTTGCCGTCTTTTCTGAACAGTTTTTATAGACTGGTGTTTTCAGTTATGCATGAAGGCCGTCAGAAAGACAAAGGTATTTCACATATATATTATTTGGTGTACTGTTTTCTATAAAGATGTGGCAGGTTCTTTTATGTATGAAATGTTAAAAGAAAAGCTCCCCAGGTGAGTCTAAACCAGTGCTCATCAAATTTTATTTGGATCTGAGAGTCCTTGAATTTAGGAACCAAATGAACTTTTCAGTTTTTGAGAATGGGAAAGTAATAAAAGCTTTGGGGGAAAAAAAAGGCAGTGTTGCTCTAGTGCTTTAGATAGCTAGAGACTGAGGTAGAGGCGATCCATCAAGACACTTGAAGGATGCAGTGGGAATGTTCCAAGATAAAGCCAGGGATACTGACTGCGCATCATAATGAAGGGTGAAGCCAAAATGCCAGTGGCTTCTCCATCTATCAAGGATGCTTTCAACCCCTTCATGTGGCAGGATCAAGGGAAACAGAGCATAAATCTAAACTGGAACATGTTTGATAGCCCAGAAATCAGAGGAAATCTCAGGCAGGTTCCCTTTGCTGCCTGTACCAAGTGACACTTGCTGTAAATATTTTTTTCTTTTGAAGGTATTGTGGTTTAATATATGTAAGTAGGAAAATTGAAGCATGCTTTTGTAATTTCAAGAAAAAGCACTGAAATACTAAGTGTGATGACAGAATACTTGGGATTTTTTCGCATCCTCTAGGTAACTTATAGAAAATTCTCAAAATAAGATTGTGCATTAAAACATCATGATTTCATCCATCACTAAATGGAGCTTGCATCTCTCATTAAGACTAATTCTTGGTTGACAAGAGCTCTGAGAAATTTATGTGGAGACCAGCTATTTCCCATTTTGATAGTTTTGATTATTTAAGATGTTATTTTAAACAATTATTTATTTACATAAGTCTTGATTATCTCTGCCAATGGAAGAGAGAAGAGGTATGGATAACACACATCATTGTTACCAAAGACTTTTTCATTTTTCTTCATTCAGAACTCACTGCTGGGGCGGCTAGGTGGTGCAGCAAATAGAGCACCAGCTCTGGAGTCAGAAGGACCTGAGTTCAAATCTGACCTCAGACACTTGACACACTTACTAGCCATGTGGCTTTGGGCAAGTCACTTAACCCTAATTGCCCTCCCCCCCCAAAAAAAAGCAGAACTCACTGCCTCCCTTGACTGTTCCTGCCCCATTCTAGCTTGGTATTGCTCTTTGAAACCTGGGATCTTTTTAGTCTCTGTGGGAAATGGGAAACTATTACTTGGGACATCACAGATAATGAAGAGTTAACTGTAAAAGCTTTCCTTACACCTTGGTTTTCAATTTTGGTGTTATTATGTATTCTATAGCATGATAGATACGGTATTAGAGTCTTTGTTCACTGTATGTTTTGCCATAGTCTCATTACCGTGGATTCCCCAATTTAGCATTCTAAATTTTTCTAATTTTTTTTCTAAATTATTGTATTGGGTGGATTTTTAGCTATATGAGTCTTGTTCAGGTGTATGCATTTATCTTATTAACGTATGTCACATCCTAGCATTATAGCCATATATGTACACATTGATATACTTAAGAAGTTAAGAGAAGCAATATTAGATAAGTGAGTTATTAGAACTTGTTACTAAAGGCTGTTAGAAATATTCAAATACAACATTAAGAATTTAGATATTTACACAGAACTAGATTGACCTACGCTACTACATTAATTCTATATCCTTTGGGTGCCATGCTCCTTGCCCAGCCTTTTATCATCCATTTCTTCTTATTTTTCCACTTACTTTATCCTTTCTAACCATTTTTGGTCATATTTAGAAAGCCTGATTTTCATTTTTTAGAAGCATTTGACATTTTGTTATAAAGTTTATGCATTTCTGTATATGTATATGTGGAGTCCTCAGAATGCAATTAAAAAATATATAATAACTTAGATTGTAAATGTGATGAAAACAATGTGTGGGCAAATTGGATCTTATTACCTCTGATGTTGGCTTCAGTTCTGCTAGCATAGGACTGTTTACTTCTTATTTAATGTAGACTCTTAAAATTTGTCATGGGATCTGAAATAAGAATGCAGCTTATATGGGTATGGAATGGAATTATCCTACTTGCTTCACCTCATGCATCTATAAATTCATCATTTTTCCCTTCAATTCATAGCAAATAGCAATTGCTTCTCTGCCTTAGGAGATGATCTCCATGAATTGCTGTGACTACAAATGATACCACCTAGTGGCCAATCTTCTAGTGATGAGTTTCCAAACTTGGCTAGGCTGGTTTTTGAATGTCAGCTAAACAATACTTCACCAGACTTAGACTTAAAAGCATTTCTGTAATGATTAGGGAAAAAGGAAGAGAGCCTGTATGTTCTGAAATATTCATAGCAGCTCTCTTTGTGGTAGCAGAAAACTGAAAATTACAAAGATGTCATCAATTGGGGAATGGCTGAACAAGTTGTGTTATATGATTGTAATGGAATACTGCTGTGCTGTAAGAAATGATGAACTTGATCTTAGGAAAACATGGATAAACATACAAAATAATGAAGAGCAAAATGAGCAGAACCAAGAGAAAGCTATTTATAATAACAACATTGTTTTAATAACTTTGAGTGAATAAGTCATTTTGACTATTTTAAAACCCAAATTAACTACAAAGGACATATGAAGGAAGATGTTATCTGCATCCAGAGAAAGAACTGATAAATAGAAATATGTATAGAATGATTTTGCATATGTACATATATTCATGAATGTGTACACACATGCACACATTTGTGTCTAATGGTAGCCAACTCTAGGGCAAGGAAGAAAAAAAAAGGAAAAAAATCTACATGATAATTTTCTTATATATTTAAAAGGAAGAGCAAGTTGTACATAGTAGATTTGTAGTTTCATGTGCAGTCATCTTTTTTATTACGTTGTTATAGAAATGCTTGTTCCATAAATTAAAAATAAAATACAGGTTTGTTTTTTTTTAAGCTTTTCTGTCTTGATAAGACTCACCGGAACTTGTGATCTGTTGACATAACTTTTATAGTCCAAGGTCACTTCCATGCCATGGTGAGAACGATTTGTTTATATAAAGTTGAATATATTTGTCTTTAAATGCCATTTGTAGATTTTCAATGATATATAAATTTGACCTATTAAAATTAAAAAGTGTGCAAATGCTTGATAAAACTCCATGTTTTTCTCTCTACTATATGTGGTTGTCCAGTATCTAAAAGGCTCAGGCAGCTTAAGCAATGATTGGGCTTGGTAATGTCAAGAAGGCTCCTACAGTCATTTTGATTTTTGTAGGGAGAGAAAGCAACTCAATAGAAACCTGGCTCATGTGTGAGATGTAATGTCATCCCTGGCATTCTTTGTGGGGTTTGGAAGAGATACATCAAGGGCTCCTCATCTTTGGAGAGCATTAGTGGTTTGTGCATCTCAGGATTTTCTAAAAGAGATTCCTACATCTGCAAAGATCTGGGCTGGGTGACTACCTTATCTTCCAGTTTTCTGATTCTAGGAGCAGAAGCAGAAGCAGGTTCTTTACAGAATCGGGTTAGGAATCAGGCAAATATTTGTCCATCTATAAAAGGGAAGCTCTGCAAGAAAGAGTTGTGAAAATAAAGATAGCAGAGAAAATAAAGGCACACTAAAATATCTTGTCAATTTAAAATAATCAACAAACCAACTTTTTTGTTTTTTAACTATAATTTCCCAGCGTCAGTTTGTGGCTCAGTGGATAGAGCGTTGGGCCTATATTCAGGAAAACTTGAGTTCAAATATGACACCAGACACTTAGTAGTTGTGTGATTCTGGACAAGTCACTTAATCTGTTTGCCTCAGTTTCCTCAGCTGTAAAATAATAATTATATGCTATAATTACATGGATGAATAGCAGCTACCTCACAGAGCAGTTGTGAAGATCAACAAGATAATATTTATGAGGGGAAAAAAAGCTTGGTACATATTAGGTGCTATATAAATACCTATTTTCTTCCCCTCTTTTTTCCCCCATTGCTTTACATGCTAAAATTTAAAGAATATATTTCTTTTTTTATTTTTGGAGGGAGGAATGCAAGGCAATTGTGGTTAAATGACTTACCCAAGGTCACACAGCTAATAAGTGTGTCAAGTGTCTGAGGTCAGATTTGAACTCAGGTCCTCCTGACTCCAGGACTGGTACTCTTTTCACTGCCATCTAGCTGCCCCAAGAATGTATTTCTGATGGAGATTTATACTGTTCCTTAGTAAGCTAGGCCATAGACTTATAGATGTAGTGTTTAATTATTACTTCATCTCAGTTAGTCATTTCCAAATAAAACCCATGTTCTTTTGAGCATTTTACTTTTCTTTATTCTTTCTTACCCTTTTAGCAGAAGGTGGGCTGGGTAATTAGTCTAAAAAGTGTTAGTGATTATTTAATTAGTAATGAGTTAATTAGACAGTAGGAATGCACCGGTACATGCCAAACTTTGCCCTGATCAGTTTTGTGATGCTTTACTATTTCTAGGGAATACAGAAGACCTCACCGTAGTACTGGAATGTGCCCGCTTGGTGGAAAGAATGTACAGTCACATAGCTGCAAAGTCTGAGGACTTCACAATGTTTTCTTCTTTTATGGTGGCCCAGTATGTGAATGCACTGCAAAAGGTAAGACCAGATACCCAACCGGAGACTTTTCAGTAGCCTTCTATTGGATTAATTTGTAGAACAGAAAAAGCTGAACTCAAGTCTTTGTTTTGTAAAAGAGCAACAATAGTAGCTGTTATTTATAGAGTGCTTTAAAGTTTGCAGAATGCTTACAACAGCCACAGGAGGTAGGTGGTTGTTGTAGCTGTTGTTTGTCCTTTATTCTTGAAGAAAAGTCATGTCTTACCTTCCAAGTGAATTGGGTTTAAGTGAGGCAGAGCTGTCCAAAATCATCAGCCTCACTGTCTTCTCCAGAGTCATCTGAGTCCATTGGCAAGACATAGTCAGGATGATTGGAGATGGCTCCGGATGCAGTGAGAGACCTTGGCCTTTTTATTTTTATTTATTTATTTATTTATTTTGCTTTTTGGATGGGGGAAGGTAGGTCAGTTGGGGTTAAGTGACTTGCCCAAGGTCACACAGCTAGTTTTTTTGAGTTAATAAGTATCTGAGGCAAGATTTGAACTCGGGTCCTCCTGACTCCAGGACCATTGCTCTATTCATTGCACCACCTAGCCTCCCCTAGCCTTGGCCTTTTTAAGTTAAGGTCTTTCTCAGGTCTCAGTTTGCCTGAGGCAACACCCATTCAAAAGTGAGGCAAAAGATGGCCAAATTTGCCTAGTAAAAAAGAGGAAAAAATCAAACCAGGAGGGGAAAGCTCTCAGAGTTCCTAGTCAGAGCAGAAACAATTGCAATTTATACTTACTCATATCAAAACCCAAACAATGACCAAGTAAATGAGATAGGTACTACAAGTATTACAAAGATTACTGTCTCTTTTACCTATGAGAAAACTAAGGTGCAGAGAAAAGTTATGGGACTGGTTCATAGTCGGACCACTAGTAGATATGTCAGTTAGGATTGGAATGTGGGTTTCTCTTGACCTCAAGTCCTATATTCCTTCTGCTATACTAAAACTGCCTTTTGGTGGAACAAAGGTCAGATTTAGAGGGGGGAGCAGAACAAGAAAGGGGGGGGAGGGATAGGAAGGAGAGACAGATGATCACTGTCACAGTATGTCCACTATGAAGATGTCCTGTATAATCACACATCCACAGCCTGTATTCAATTGATTGTCCTTCCAGTGGGGTGGGTGACAAGGGAGGAATCGAAAGAATCTAGAATT
>CM053593.1:126307171-126327140 GCA_028646575.1 Pseudocheirus occidentalis
CTTTCTTGTATTGTTTGTCATGCCACTTCTGGTCTCTCCTGTGGCTGCGGAGCTTTCTAGCAGTACGAAGACCACGGCACTTACCCATGCTGCCGCCGTCCAGGCCGAGAGAAAAGAGAGAACCAAAATTGGCTTTTTAAGGCATTCTTCTCCTCATTGGCTTTTGGGGCCTCTTTTGCCACTTGAGTTAGTCTGTTTTTTTTTAAATTGTTATTTTCTTCAGTCAGGTTGTTGACTCTCTTTTCATGATTTTCTTGCATCATTTTCATTTCTCTTGCCAATTTTTCCTCCACTTCTCTTACTTTTTCAAAACCCTTATTGAACCTCTCCATGGCCTGTAACTAGTTCATATTTTTCTTGGAAGGTTTTGGTGCAGGAGTTCTGACTGTGTGGTCTTCCTCCTGTTCTATGCTTTGATCCTTTTTTATCCCCCAAAAAGGAATCTAAAGTTAGATGGCTGTGCTTACTTTGCTTCCTTTGTTTGTTCACGTTGCCAGTCAGTTACTTGACTTTTGAGCTCGTTGCCACAGTAGAACTCTGCTTCCAGAGGGGAGAGCTTTGTCCCAAATTGCTGGGGTTTTCACAGCTGCTGGAGTTATTAGGAGGGAGCCATCTCTACAGCCCCCACCAGCTTTGGCTCACTGGTCATGCACCTCAGGACCACCACCAAAGACCATAATCTAGATCCAGGGAGGTTAAGGCAAGAGCATTTAGCCTCTGAATGGTCTCTTGGCCCCATTGTGATCTGCAGGCCAAGAGCTCTGAAGTAACCATGTGGAGGCAGCTGCAGGGTTGCTGCTTCTTCCGCTTCTCGCTCTGGGAGCAGAGGGTGGACCACACTCCCTTCCCTCCCCCCCCTCCCCCCAGATCCAGCAGAGTTCCACTGACCTTTTATTTTGGCATTTATGGGTTGATAATTCTGGAAACTTCCAAAGCTGCTGGTGATTCCCTCTCCCAAATGCTCCAGCTGCGGCTGATCGAGCTACCCTGGGGCTGGGCTGGGCCACCAGAGCACTGAGATGGAATATTCCTGTGTCCACCTGCCAGGCTGCCTCCAGTGGGAGACTTGTCTCTCTCTGTCACTCTGGGTTCTGTAGCTCTAAATAGAGTCATATTTTATAGATATTTGAGGTGATTATAGGAGGAGCCTGTAGAGTTTTCCTGCTTCTATGCCACTATCTTGACTCTACCCCCAACAAATTTTATTTCATGGGATACCAAGTCACTAGTTGTACCTTTTGTGCCACTGTCTGTTATAGAAGTTGAAGAATTAGAGAATTTTTTTTTTTTACCAAAAACTCACTTAGATCTTCCATATCAAGTTAATATGTCTTTTGCTACTTAACTTTTATACATTGTGAAGGTAGACATGGGGAAGGAAGTGAAATGTTTTAGAAAATGTACTTCAAAATTAAGAAATGAAAGAAGCCAAAGTTTTATAAATGATTTACAAACATCTTATCTGTATACTATAACTGTACATCAGAAAGAGGCAGGCAACCAAGTGCATCATTATCTTAAACAGCATTACAATAAATGCAATTATTGTAATAGAAAAGTCTGTATAGAAATCATTTGAGAAGTCACTTCAAGAAGCATTTAAGTGCTTATTATGTATCAAACACTGTGAATAAGTACTGTGAATAAAAATGTTAACATAAGGAAAGACAGTTCCTGCCTTCAAGTACCTTGCATTCTGTTGGAGATAACATAAAAGGAAGCTGAAAAATAGGAGGGAAGAGGGATAGTGCTTGGCAAAGTCAGAAGTGGAGCTGAGAAAGGAATTAAAACATGACTGGCCTGAACATCCTCCTTATTAAAATGGAGATATTTGGAGAAACCAGCCAATGAGAGGGAGAGGCCAACAGAATCAGAAAGTGTTTCCAGTTCTAAAGGCCAAAGGCAGAAGGAGCTTCTAGGTTGAAGAGGTTTTTGTGGCATAGTAGAGAAAGTCTGGAGAGTCAGGACCACTCCTAGAGACGAATGAAGAGGATCAGTTGTCACTCATCTGTCAGTTTATCAGCTAGTTAGAACAAAGTAGAAGAAAAGATGAAAATGAGAAGATAATATATACAATTACAGCAACTCCAGTGTGGCCTATTTAAACAAGATGTTGACTGAAAAAATGAAATGGGTGAAAGGAATGACAGTATCTCTGATTATCACTATTTGATGAGACCTGTGTAAAACAATTTCCATGAGATGGTGAAAAGATCTTAGGAAACACATTAGCCAGCACATACTTGATCATTGTCAAGACATAAATCACAATAACATAGTAACAAAGTTATGGTAACAAATGTTACAGATATTACATGATTAAAGAACGTAGGTAGTATCAACTCACAAAATAGCTAAAAGCAGTGGAGTCAAAAACAAAGATACAAGTTGGCTAAAGGACCTGATTAATCATCCTTAGAGCTTTTGGAGAGGAAAGTGGAAGGAGAGTAACAATTGATGTTAAATTGAACCGATCTACCTACCACTGATTGTATGATGATCTTTTTGAATCATCAAAAATGAGGACAACCATATTTGTATCTTTCATTGTTAATACGCAATGTGAGGAAATGGAAATAACCTTTGCGAAGATGAAGCCAGGTAGTGTAGCTGTGTCTGATAAATATTTAAAAAAAAAAAACCCAAGGAAATCTGTGCTGCAGGTTACAAAATTTTGAAGTCCTTCAGGAATCATTTTTCAAGGTGTCACAGGGGAATATTCTAAGAGGCTAGAAAACATTTTAATGACTATATTGCTATTTTTAAAAAAGACATCTGAAAAGACATCAAACTATGACCATCCCATAACTGCTTTTTATTGCTAGCAAATTTTAGAATAGTATCTGTACACATTAAGAGCAGCCTAGATGAAAATATGAGACAAGAACAGGCTTTCTTGGATGATTTCCTGTAGCAGACTGTATCTTCATAGTCACAGAAAAGAAAAGAGGTATAGAGAAGTTATGAGAAATATAGAGTCTAAGATAAGACCCAATAGTATTTGTTGTTGATTATAAAAAAGAATTTAATTCAGTAGAGCAAAACTTAACCTTAAAGGCTTTTTTTTTCAATATCTGCTGTATGTATGTTAAAATCACACAAGATTTCAGCAAAGATGCAATCAGAATGAATAAATATTTACTAAGCTCCTACTCTGTGCCAAGCACTAGGGATATAGAGAAAGGCATTTCCTGCCCTCAAGGATCTCACAGTCTAATGGGGGTAATACAACATGTCTAAAGACACTAAAACACCATGGGGATGCAGAGAGAAAGGCTACCTGGTCCAGGGGCATGATGAAGTTCTGTATGAATTTTGGAAAGTTGATTTTTATCTTGCAGATTGATGTTTCTGATGATTACGAAGTTCAAGAAGGCAGCTGGGTGGGAAAAGTTGATAACTTCAATAAATGATGGTAAATGTTTAACAGAGATAAGTTTAACAATTCTTTATTAGTATTGAGCAAGACATAAAGCATGAAAACATGTTCTTTAAAGATATTCTCCAATGACAAAGAAGAAATCATGAACAAAGTCCAAATGGAAGTGTAATTTTTCATAGAAGGTTAGGTTGTCCCAGACATATTATTTGAAGATGATATCATGCAGGTTTCTTTGGCTTGCCTGGGTAACACAATGGGGCCTTCTCAGGGAGGTCTATGGTTATGTTAAGGAGACTAGAGTAGTAATCTATAGAGGAAATACCAAGTGAATGAAGAATGAATATTACTCAGGTTTAACATGCAATTGGATGGCCAGTCCATTGAATTAATATATTAGTCTGTAACTCTTGGAAAAGCACAAAAGATGGGGGAGTGGGGTGTATTTCAGGAACTACACATAGCTTATAATGATCTCAATCTATTTCTTCTTATGAAAGTTAACCCTTATAATATTAGCATTTTCTTTGATGCTGCTAAATGGCTCCAACTTATGGAATTGACCCTCTTAGAACACTCAAGAAGTAGTGAAGGTATGCATGGCAGGTGTGACTAGGAAGCAAGATATTATGAACGAGTACTTGTATATACTGAGTGGGACAAAGACATCAATAAGAAAATGTAAAAATGAGGTAGGGGGCTATCATGTAGGGAATAAAGGGGTAAAAGAGGGCACCCCCAAAGTCTTAGTGCAGTTTTAATAGTTTAAAACTGCACTAAGACTTATGGGATGCCCTGTATATGGATAACCCAATGTTGTATTGGGATCTATGAGATAGTAAAGAATTTGAGGAAAGCCTCTAGCATAGCAATTCTCAACCTGTGGGTCATGACCCCTTTGGGGGTCAAACCACCCTTTCACAGGGGTCACAGAAGTCATCTAAGACCATCAGAAAACATATTTCTGATGGTCTTAGGAACCAAGACACTACTCCTCTATCCGTCTCCAGGCAGGTCCGCCCACATGCAGATACACCCACATACGAGAATTAAAGAGTTGTGGCATTAGGAAGGTTGAGAACCACTGCTCTAGCACATTTAACACATCTTTTATGGAAGATATATGGAAAAACATGACCCAGAATAATACAGGGTCAGAAGCAGTGGATGGGTTGTGATCTGTACCAATAGAAAGAGTTCTCACATCAGTGAGATTACATGATTTATTAATATAGTTAGTTGGTCATTGAAGGTTTTTGAGTTGAGAAGGAAAAAATCAAAAGGGTGCTTTAGGAAGATTAATCTGTGAGCATTGTACAGGATAGACTTAGAAAGAAGAGAATGGGGAGCCAGGGAGAATAATTAATAAGTGATTATAGGAGGCTAGTTGGAAACTGTTATTTGCTTATGTTTTCCATGCACTTTTGATGTATTATTTTGTGTTGTAGTTTCTTATGGACCTCATCTCCCCCTACAAGACCATACATTTAACGAGGGCACTGTGACTCACTCAAACTGTATGTCTCCTATATTCTGGGCACACTGTTCTCTCCAAAGAAACCACTTAATAAGTATTTGCTGAATGAAGTGTGGTGATGAGGGCCAGGGTGAGAAATAGAGAGGCAACATGGCATCATGGCTGGAGAGCCGGCCTCAGAGTCAGGAACAGCTGCATTGGAGTCATAGGAAGAGATAAAACTAAGAACTGGGGACATGCTTATGTCAGGTGGAAGGAGCTGAGAGTAGGCTGTACTTCAGATTTCCTCCATCACACCCCTCCTGAAGCTCAGTCTTGCTGCAGAATCCACACATTGGAAGTGCTCTCTGCCCCTGTAGCCTCTCCTTTTTATTGGATGGTGCTTCTTAGAGTCTACATTTAAGTAGAGCACTCAGCCCTCTCCCCTTCAGCTCCCTTTTACATGTTGTCTTTCTTCATTAGAATGTATGTAACAGGAACTGTGTTTCTTATTATAACTTATATGAATTAATTCAAAATGAAGCAAACAGAACCAGGAAGACACTACACACCATGACTACAGCAACATACAGTAAACGGATAGAGCAGCGATAAAAGAATTGGAGCTGAATGCTGCATAATTATAATGACCAGCTTTGACCCCCAATAAGAGATATGAGAATACTCTTCCCTTTGATTCTTTGCAGAGTGCATGTGAAACACTGTATATGAAGTCAGATTTTTTCAACATGCTTGTTAGTTTTGTTGAACTGTGTTTTTCTAGTTTTAAATTCAGGATACCTCTCTGAAGAGGGGAAAGGCTTTGGAAAATGTAGAGCAGTGTTTATTTTTTGAAATAGCATAGTAGATAGAGAGCTGGTCTTTGAATCAGGAAGAGCTAGGTTCAAATCCTGCCTCTCACATGGTGACTGTGTGACCCTATTAAAGCGCTGAGTGCTTGAGACAACTCTCTAGGACTAAGTTGTAGTGAAAGTACCGAGCTGCATTAATAGAGGCAGTTTCCTCCCTGAGCATTCTTTACATCAGCAAAATCATAAGTCATGCCAAAAGGCATGAAGACAATAACCACCAATCTTCTTTAGCTAGTTGTATCAAATAAGTTAATACATGTGACTACACTTTTAATAAACTGAGAGTTGCTTTACAAATATTAGGTGGTATTTATATAAATAGATTGTGTGTGTGTGTGTGTGTGTGTGAATGTACCTGCTTGCTTTAGTAAACATGATCAGAATAGCAGTGTACTCATTGGAGAATTTCTCACTAGAGAAATGACTCAATGAATGGGCACTTACCTCCTTATCAAATGACTAGCTTTGAATTTGTTATCACACTATTCCTATACAAATACCTAAATGAGAAAGGAAAATTATGGAACTGAACAAATTTCTGGAGAAAACAGAGTTAAAAAACATATGACATCTTCTAAATGGGACAACAAAAGTACATACATATTTCTCAGCATCATGTGAAATTTTTACAAAAATTGTCCTTGTGCTAGGCTAGAGAGATATCACAAACAAATGTAAAAAGGCAGAAATAGTAATACATCCTTTACAAACCATAGGGCAGTGATTAAACTATATCAAATTACTTGCTATCTCAGCAAAGGGGGAGGTGAGAAAGGGAAGGAGAAAATTTGAAACTCAAAATTTTAAAAAAATGAGTGTTAAGAATTGTTTTTATATATACTTGGAGAAAAATTAAATATTACTTAATAGCAAAAAAAAAAAAAATAGGAATTAGTTGTGGGACCACAAACAAAAGACTCAGATTGAGAATTGACAGTGAAATCCTAAATAATGAATGAATCAAAGAACAAATCATGAAAACAGTTAACAACTATGTAAAAGAAAATTATAATGATGAAACAACATACCAAAATTTCTGGGGTGCAGCTAAAGTAGTCGTTGTGGAGAAACTCTTACCTGAACAAAAGTACATTTTAAAAAATAGAAAAAGAAAGGATTACTGTACTAAATATGCATTTAAAAAATTAGAAGGCCAACAAATAAATCTAAACTAAGCACAAAACCCTATTGAAATGATAAAACTAAAAGCTGGTTCTTTGAAAAAATAAAAATGATAGACCCTTAACTAATTTGATTTAAAAAAAAGAGCAGAAAATTGGATAAATAGTAAAATGAGCAAGATGAAGTCATAGCAAAATCAGAATAAAATGAATAATCAGAACATTATGCACAGTTAAATACTAACAAAAAAATAGAGGAATACTTTCAAAAATATAAAATATCTAACTATCCGAAGAACAGATAAAGATCTTAAGTAACCCAGACTTAAAAAAAGAAAATAGATCTCATTGTAAAGGAACTACCAAAGCAAAGAGCTCCTGATCCTGATGGAATCCTGGTAGAATTCTGTCAAGCCTTTAAAGAACAGTTTGTATTTGTACTTCACAAATTATTTTCAAAATATGAAAAAGGAAGCACCCTGCCAGAATAATTTTATGCGACGTATATAGTTCTAATATCTCAACCAGGGGAAAAATAAAGCACAGAAAGAAAACTATAGACCAATATCATTCAAGAACAATTCCTCAAAAATTTTAAGCAGAAAACAAAGTAGATACCCATTGTTTGTGGGATAGCTAACCAAACTGGTACATGAATGCAATGTGATATTAATATTAATTATGCTATGAGAAATGTGTGAGATGAATACAGTGAAGCATGAAAAGATCTATCTGAACTGATACAGAGTGAAAAAAAGCAGAGCCAAGAAAACAGTATGTGACTACAACAATGTAAATGGAAAGAATAATGGCATACTAAAGAATCAAAAGGAAATTGTGAGGTTTGTTTTGTTTTGTTTTGTTTTGGGAGGGGGAAGATAGGGCAATTGGGGTTAAGTGACTTGCCCAAGGTCACATGGCTAGTTTTGTGTTAAGTGTCTGAGGTCGGATTTGAACTCATGTCCTACTGGCTCCAGGGCCAGTGTTGTATTCACTGCGCCACCTAGCCACCCCCCCAATCGAAAGCAAATATAACAAAATTATAAAGATTAAGCAGGGCTGGAATGAAGAAGTATGAAAAGACATCCATAACCTATCCCTTCTTGGAGGCTGGAAGTCCACAGGTGTTATAAATTGCACATTTTCAAACTTTTTCAATGTGTTGATCAGTTGTGTTGACTTTTCCCCCCTCCTTAGGAAATAACATTTGTCGAATGGGATGGTTCTCAGGGAAGGGGAGGAAAAAGGACAGATGGGATACTATGGTGATGTAAGAAGCAGAAAATATCAATAAAAACTTGTTTTAAAGATACCTAATTGCTGCCTAATTCCCAACTTTCTGCCCCTCCCCCCCATCCACCCTAGCAAATGGAATGCCTCTAGTATGAATGTTTGACCTAGGTTTGAGGGGGATTGAAATGGCAGCTGTAGATTAGATGATGACTGAAACTGTGTTTTTATATCTTGTAAAACAGGCAAGGATATGTGGCAGCAGCACAAAGCAATTACTTAAAATTATTCTTACTGAAATGAGATCTGGGGCCATAATAAAGTTTGCCAAGAATTATTTTTCAGCATTTATTTAGCCCTAAATATTTTTAAGTACTTGAGTACTTAATACTTAAGCATCTTTTATGAGGAAAGCTATTTTTTCTTCCTTTTTTAAAAGTAGATGAAACCTAGTTACCTTAGATAATTTAATGAAGAAAAGCAAAATTTTGAACTTCTGAGCTGCTAACTATTATTCTTGGATATATTTTGCATGCGAAGCCTTCAATATCTTGGCTTCATTCTTCATTTCTGACTTTCACTCCTCAATTTGTTATCTAGGCTGCCAGAATGCCTTGGGAGTTATCAAAGCCTTCAGGCTCCCAGACCCCCTTGGCAGCATATTTCACATTTGGGCTTTAATTTGTTGTTTAATTTAGTAATGAAGAAAATTCCATATGCATTAGAGTCTTCTGCTTGAGAACCATAAATCTTTCCAGATGAGTGCTGCTATGTATGTAGATCATAAAACATTTATAAGTGTAATTAAAAACAAGACAGCAGTTGCAGCTGTTTAAATCTTTCCTTTAATTTTCCTTTAAATTTTTTTCAGGGTGGAGAGTTGCTAGGGGTGAGAGAATCAATCAACACTCTGTGCAGTCCAGAGAAGTAGCAATGCATGACATACAGAATATTAAAATTTTAATGACCTTTCCATGCAGTAATGTTGGCAAGATAGTGAAATTATTGCCACTTCCAACTCCTTTCCCTCCAGTTCAGCTTTATAGCTTTTGCCATAGATTATTAGTCTACAAAATAAATTATTTATAACAGTTCTTTTAATCTAAGGATTTCCAAGCTATTTATGGATTTTTCATTACTTGTCCAGTGATTCAACAACAATTCAAACCAATTTTTAAAGAAACTACTCTGTGCAAGACACTCACCTGCACTCCAGTTATGCAAAGGTAAAAAAAAAAAAATGACAACTTTTTCTAATTTTGAAGAAAAATTTCAGGCATTTTTCATCATCTCCACTTCATTTTTAGATTGGGCTACTGTGGAATTAAACTTTCAGTTAAATCTCAGAATGGTGTAGTGGAAAGAACACTATACTGGAAGCTAGAAATCTAGAGTTTTAGATAGGGGCATGTCACTTAATAGCAGTTTCCTTGTCAAATGAGCATAGCAATTTGTATACTGTCTACCTCACTATTATCAGGATCAAATGAGATGATATGTGTAAAAGCACTGTTTTGAGGGGGTGGAGGCAAGGCAGTTGGGATTAAGTGACTTGCCCAAGGTCACACGGCTAGTAAGTGTTAAATGTCTGGGCTGGATTTGAACTCAGATGCTCCTGACTCCAGGGCCGGTGCTCTATTCACTGTGCCCCCAGCTGTGAAGTGCTACTCATGAGGCAGCTAGGTGATGCAGTGAATAGAGCACCGGCCCTGGAGTCAAGAGCACCTGAGTTCAAATCCAGCCTCAGACTTAACACTTACTAGCCTTGTGACCATTAAACACCTTAATGACATACTTAATTTGTAATTTGTAATTCTACTTTGATAATCAAGCCTTTCCATTGCCACCCAAAAGGTACTTCCAGTTTCAAACAATAAATATTTATTAAGCACCTACTTTGTGCCAGACACTGTGCTAAGCACCGGGTTTACAAAAAGAGGCAAAAGGCAATCCCTACCCTCAAAGAATTTACAATCTAATGTGGGAGATTACATGCAAACAAGCATATGCAAAGAAAGCTATCTATTGAAGGAATAAAAAAGAACAACAGGGAGGCACTAGAATTTAGAGGAGTTGGGACAGACTTCCAGACAAGATAGGATTTTAGTTGGGACTTAAAGGAAGCCAGAGGAGTCAGTAGGCAAAGTTGGGGAAGAAGAGCATTCCAGGCATAGAGTACAACCAGAAAAAAATGCCTGGAGTTCAGAAATGGAGTGCCTTGCTCATGGAACAGACAAGAGTTCAATGTCAGACAGTATGTGTTGAAGATATAGCTGCGCAACAGACATTCTGCATCTGATTGTTTTTTCCTATGACTTGTTCGGCTGAATTCTTCAGTGATTTTGGCATTCATTTATAGCTATTGCAGTGTTCTGGGCATTAATGCAGTCAGAACAATGCCATACACAAATGGGAGCATCATGAGGACCTCATCAGCCACAGGGAAGGGCTATGAGGATGAGAAGACTGGAAAGGTAGAAGGAGGCTGCATCATTAAAGGCTTTGAATGTGATAGGGAACCACTAGAGTTTATTGAGTAGGGGAGTGACTTAGTCAGATCTTTGGGAAAATGACATTGGTGGTTGAAGGGAGGATGGTTTGGAGCGGGGAGAGACATGAGGCAGGCAAACCCTTCAGAGGGCTGTTGTAGTAGTCCATCAGTCAGGTGATGAGGGCCCGTACTACAGTGGTGGCAGTGTCAGAGGAGAGAACGGGCCATCTAGGAGAGCTCTTGCAGAGCTAAAGTCAACAGTCCTTGGCAACAGATTCGATATTGGGGCAAAGGGGGTGTGAAAGGTAGTGAGGACTGAGGGAGTTGGGGGGACTGGCTTGTGAGTCTGATGCACTGGTGTTGTCCTTTATAGCAATAAGGAAGGGGTTTCTTTGCAGATTTGGGGGGAAACACTGTGAGTTCTGATTTTGACATGTTTAATTAAGATGTCTTAAGAAGTAAGAATTGTAGGTCAGCAGAGAGGGTGGAGCAAGATAGTAGATTTGAGAATCATCAGCATAAAGATAGTTAATTGGAGCTGATGAGACTACCTAGTGAAGTAGTATAGATGGAAAAGAGAAGACATCCCAGGACAGAACCCTGAGAGACACCTCTGGTTAGAGGGTATGATTGTGAATGAGGAGCTATCAGAGGAGACTGAAAAGGAGCATTCACATAGGTGGGATGGTTTCACAGCCTTGTAGCATCAGGGGAAGAGTTACTGCTTTAACAAAGATAAGCCACTTTTGAAGGAAGAGGCTTGGTATCATCAGAAGCTGTGCACAATTTCCCAAAGGCAGGCTAGCCTCCTTGTAATCAGTTCTAAGCCCAGTTCTTTTTCCATGTTCAACATGTTTTTTATTGTGATATTTCTATTAATTGACCTACTCTGACCAACTGAATATCATAGTCTGGACAGCAGGTTTTCTGTATCTGCTTTTTGTTTTTTTATGTGGAATTATAAAATTCATTTATAGCTGTTGCAGTGTTCTGGGCATTAATGCAGTCAGCACAGTGCCATAAACAAATGGGAGCATCATGAGGACCTCATCAGCCACAAAGAGAGCCGTCCTCTGTTGGAGCTCTGCAGCGGACACCTCTCCCTGACAGTGGCAGACAGCTTCTTCGATGAGCACAAATATGTCTTGTGCACAGGCATAATGGATTGAGTGTTGATTTGAAGTCAGAAAGACTTAGATTTAAATCCTTTCTCAGGCACTGAGTAGCTCTGAGCAAGTTACTTAGCCCCTTTCAGCTTCCTTATCTGCAAAATGGGGCTAATAATTTCACTTGCCCCAGAGGGTTGTTGTGAGGGTGAAAGGACAAAACATTAATACAGCACTTTGCAAATTAGTCAACAGTTAATAAACATTTATTAAACTTTATGTGCCAGGCACTGTGCTAAGTAATGTAGATAACAAAGACAAATAAAAAGAAATATAGCTCCTTCCCTCAGTGAGGTTACATTCCAGTGGGAGAAGACAACATGCAATAGGAAGCTGAAAAGTGTGTTTGTGGGGCAACAGGGGAAAGGCACCTGGCTTGGGAGGATAACAGAAGTTCAGAAGCAATGTAGCTAATGGGAAGTGGGGAGAAGACTGTGCTTATCAGCTCTTCCTTAGATGGAGACCTTGGGGCCCCTAGCTCTTCCCTCTAGTCAGGGTCCAATCAGAGGGTCAAAGAATACTAAGGAGATGTGAGTACAAAGACTGAACTGCCAAAAGCTGGTGGAAAAAAAATGAAATAATAGCTAGCAATTGTTGTATGCTTCATTTGGTATTATTAACCAGAGGGTTATTAATCAGTGTTTCCTCTGTTATTTAAAATCATCTTTGTTTGACATTATTAACACATGCATGGGAAATATTTTGTTCAGGGTGCCTTTTAAAGGAAGGTAGTGTTTTGTGCTACCAAACTTTTTTTTTTTTTTTCAGTATTTCACTAAAGTATTCCACAATGGGAGGTAATGAAAGCCCATTGTAGAATACAATTTACAAGAGCCTGACTTCGTTGAGGCTATATCTTGTTAAGTGTGTAGGTTAGTTAAAAAAAAAAATTTTTTTGGTGCAGTTTGCTTTTATATCACAGCTAGCTTAATCGTGGTTCACCTTTGTTCCACAGATTCTGTCCCATTCATTTACCTGTGGGTCAAATTTGTGATTCTGGGCTGGAAAGATGACCCACTCTTACTTTTCTAAGATTCCCTTATCACTACTCAGTGTTCTTTTTAGATTTTTCTTGGAGTAGTGTGTGGTGAATGGAGGAAAAAAAACCTGGGCTCTGCTGCTTCTTCCTCCTCTGCTTCTTGACTGGTCCTTTCAGGTTCTGTATGTGTTCTGTAATGTGAAGAGTTCAGATGTCACCAGTGGGCCGGCTGTCAGTAATGGAGAAAATGGCTTGTTATAGAAATCTGTGCAAATATTTTTTATTTCTCATTTGTTATTTTTCCACTTTTGCCTTTAAATGTTTATGGTACAATCTGATTTAATTTGCTCTCCTTTTCAACCGTCCAGCAATTCTCATTCTGTTGTGATAATTTCACAGATAAGTTTATATTAAATCTTTTCTGTTGTCTGTCCCATCAAGAAGACCAAGCATTTGCTGACTAAAGCAATTTCTTTGCCTTTTTTGGCTGATGATAGTGATTTAAACTTCCTTAGGAAATAGTGACAGTCTGTTTTGATGCCTATTTCTTTATCTGTTTTTTTTTTTAAATCAATATCTTGTTTATATCATAGGGCAGGTTGGAGCTGTAAAGATTGCTTTTTATAACTTAGTGTTTTTATTATTCTAGGTTAGTATTGATTTTGACCTTTGCTCTTACAAATTGGTTGTCTTACTGCACACGACTGATTTGATGGAAATCTAATCAGGAGCTACTTGTTTCCTGTATGAGATTCAGTTTTTCAGATGGTATTTGGTGCTTACTTTGTGCTGCACTTCTTGAAAAAAAAAAAACCCAACCCAAACATATTCTTTATATGTAGGTGTAAAATATCCATGTAATCAATAGGTCTTTGGTTTCTTCCTTTTCTTCATCCTGCAGCATGTTTTCCAGCTTTTTTTCACTATTCTTTTTCCTGTGTCCTGTGTATTGTAGTCACCAAGTATAAAAATATATATTGACTTCTTTGGAGGGGCTTTTTGAGTAGCTCATAAGATTTCTTTACTTCTTAATCCTACAAAAGATACAGGTATTGAAACTGTTTATCTTCGTAGCTGTCTTTTTGCTCATCATTAAGTGCTGCAATGCAGGATAATTAATGTCCTAGGAAATGGCGTTTATTAACTGAGGACACCAGATAAGATCAACTCTACTCATGTCCTTATTTTCACTTCTCCAGGGTGAACTTGTCAGTTGTCCTTCCATTTAGCTTCATCTGCCTTTTGTCTTCTAGTTTCATTTATGGTGTAAAATGTCATTAATGATACAAGTTTGTTCCTTTTGTCATAAGCTAAGTCATTATACCAGGCTTATAAATTATAATGCTCTGTTTTAGGACTCAAGGGGCCTGTTTCTGAGCTCCTGTTTTCGCACTGAGACCAAAAAAGTAACCCTAATTCTGTACACCCCCTCTCAGCCTGAACTTTGTGTTTTTATATCCTAAACCCCCTGTTATTAAATACTGCTCAAATCAGCAATTGCATGGCAGTTTATTACTAATTCTTTTGTACTGTTGTTTATTAAATGGTACCATAGTTGACTGAAAGAGTACATCTTATGTAGTGATTGGCAAAGTGGAAAACTTTTGATGAGTGTACTTCTGACTGTTAGGAATTATGATAACTTTTGCTACTGCTGAATGTTTAAGAATCATTTTGTGATCTCAGTTCAAGTCCTCTGAAAATTAATTCCAGATGGTTCTTCTATTGTTCTTTTTTAAAGACTCAGCCTAAATTTCTAAACACATCCACATCCCCTTTTAAAAATTCAATAATTTAAGCTGTATGCAAAACTATACTTGAGATTATATTGTCTTTAGTAAATTTTTCTCAATTTGTGGGAAGATAATTGGTTTTCTTTCAAAACATGGGTTTTATTTCGCATTGACTATTCTCACAGTTTTCTACTTTGAAAAAGAATGAGTTTTTTTTCTTTCTAGGTAACTCTGTATCCAGCTGTGAAGAACCTACTAAAGGAGGGAATTTATCTTATACTGGACCTATGCATCGAACGGGACATTCATTTCCTAAGGACCTCATTACAGCCCGGTGTGAGAGAAGTCTTTAAGGAACTATACAATGACTATACCAAATATCACAAGAATAAAAATAGAGGGGAGGAAAAATATACCACTTAATGTATTTTTGTAATAGCCTTATAAAATTGCTATTATTGATTCTTTAAAATTGTATTGAGCTTCAAGTACAATTTCTGTTTAAAGGATAGAAAAAAATTAAATTTTATAAATAAATTAATGGAAATCTCATTGGTTTTATATTCTGTATCTTACTGTATATATAGCTATATTATAAGTAACTTTTGTAATATGTTTTTTATATACTTAGTTTTACTACTAAAGCCTAAAGCCAAGAATCCTGGAAATAGGATATAAAACATTGTTATCTCAATAAAAAAGTATTCCATGCACTCAGTCTCATTTTCACATGTGATTCTTGAGTAAAGTTTGGTTTTTCTCCTCTAAGAATTTTCACTGGGATAGATTGTCCATCAGGAAGTATCTTTGTGACTGCCCTTGGCATTATTTGTTTTGCCCAAGCCTTAGGGACCAGGGTCTGATTAGGGTGTGTGGGGGCATTAATGATGCCAAATACTTTCTTAACCCTTAATCTTGGAGATCTGGGAGGGGGGATAAACTAAAGGACTTTAAGGCAATCCTAGCAGCTGGTATCAAGGAAGAAGAATGACTTTGGATTGGAGGAATTGTTTGTTTTAGGGGGCTGTTGTTATTGCTCTGGGTATGTCCGCTATTGGAGGGGGAGGCAGGGGCTGGAGAGCTGCACCTATGTATCCTTGTTGAATTTTGTATTTAGTGAAAAGGTTAACTTTTTTTTTCTTTTGCCTTTTTTGATCAAGTTTTCCCTGATCATGATCTTGCATTTGGTACCAGCTTAACCTGGCTTAACAATGATGAATGGGATGATTATGGTTCACTGGACTTTTAGCCTCACCCCTTCTGTCTCTCCCCTCCTTTTTCTCCCAGACTGGATATTCCTAAAGGGAGGCTTGGTTTAGACTAGGAGATAGGGCTAAACAGAGAAACTGCTTTGTTTCTATGTAACTTTATCACCTTGAGTGTTGGGCCTCATTTTGTTGTATGTTTCTTTTTTTCTTAGTCTTCAGCCGGCATTAGTTAAGCACCTACTATGTTCTGGGCACAGGGAGTGCAAAGACAAAAATGACTTGCCTTCCAGAAGAAACAGACAGGTATACTTGTATGTATGTGTACATATGCACATATGCACATGTGTGCACACACACAAAATAAATGCAAGATAGGATTCAGTGGGCAAGACAATGTGTGTACAACAGTATAATAGAATATTGGTGGACTGCAAAAAAAATAATGAATATTATGATTCCTGAAATGCTTGAGAAAGACTCATGAACTGATGCTAAAGTGAAGGAAGCATGACCAGGAGAACAAATATAAACAATGATTATGGCAAGTAAATGGAAAGTACAGCAATCATCCTAACACAATTCTGTGAAATTATGAGAAAGCTTGGCCCCCAAAGAAGAAATATGTAAATGCATCTGTCTATTTTCAAGGTGGGGTGCTGCAAAATATAGCATCAATCAATATGCATTTATTATTAAGGCACTGCTCTAGGCACTGGACATACAAAGACTAATGTGAAAGTCTATGGGCTTAAAGGCTTTACAACCTATCTGAAAGAGACAACATGGACATAATATAGAAAAACACAAAACATACAAGGTAATATGAGGGAAAGGAAAAAACAATTGGGCAAATCAGAAACACCTGAATATGATGCGAGACTTGGTAAATATGTTGCCTAGTCTATCTGAGCTATTGTTATTCTCTTATTTTGTTCTTTGTTTTAACTAAACACTTTCTGGGAGAGGGAGGAGAGAGGAATATATTGGGAAACATTATTGAGTCTTTTTTCGTTCATGGCCAACTGTTCCTGATCCCATTTGGGGTTTTCTTGGCAGAGATACTGGAGTGGTTTGCCATTTCCTTCTCCAGTCCATTTTACAGATGAGAAAACTGAAACAGGTTTAAGGGATTTGCCCAGGATCACACAGCTAGTAAAATTTTTTGAACTCAGAAGAGGAGTTTTCCTGACTCCAAGGCCCAGCATTCTATCTACTGAGCCACCTGCTCTCATTGGGAAGTGTAGGTGTGAAGTAGGCAGGAACTAGTTAAGTAGAAATCTCAGTGAAATAGTCAGATATTCTGTAACATTAAAGAAATCTAATAAGCCCTGAATACCCAAGCTGAACAAAGAACAAGCAGGCCAATAAACTGGGAATGAACCCAAGGTAGAGATTAACCAGTGCTAAGCGGAAGAATGCACTGTGCTAGACAGAAGAAAGCACTCAATTAATCTGTCTTGTTTTTTTTCCTTTTGCTATGTACCTGAAACTGCATTCTTATTGTACCTAACTCCTCATCCATAATACTGAGGCAATTGCGGTCTCTGGGTTCCCATGTCCAGCTCTTGATTGATCAACACTGAGGTAATTACAAACCCTTGGTTCCCATACCTCACTCCTCATTAATCAATAAAGTGTATACACCCCTGATTACAAACAACAGATCCCTGCACCTGGTTGTCATCTGTAATCAATTAACAAACCATAACAATCAAGGGATATGGCATAAAAGGTTCTGTCCTTCTGCAGTTTTTGGCTGATCCTTAACTGACTTGGGACAGCCAGTCAGCTGACTAAATTAAAGCTCCTTAAAACTTTTGATTAGACTCTGTGGTCACTTTGTTAAAACTCGAAATTTCATTTGATCATAACAGGTGATCAACAAGCAAAAGATATCACTTAGGGGTGGCTACGTGGCACAGTGAATAGAGCATTGGCCCTGGAGTCAGGAGAACCGGAATTCAAATCTGCCCTCAGACACTTAACACTTACTAGCTGTGTGACCTTTTGCAAGTCACTTAACCCCAATTGTCCTCCAAAAAGCAAAAAAAAGAAAGAAAAAAGATATCACTAAAACAAACATATAAAACAACAACGTGTGATAAACAGCCAGTTCTAGCTGTGTTTGCTAATGTTTCATTGGTCAGTGATTGCTGAAGGGCAGCTACTCCTAGAATTCTTTCACCTTTTCAGAAATATCAGCCACTGGACTTTTCTTTTTCTTTTAAAATAGGAAATTATGTTCTGTAGTTAATGGACTTGGAATCTGGAAGATGTGGGTTTAAATTATGCCTCTGACATTTACTAGGTCTGTGACCCCAGGCAAGTTGTCCCCATACTCATTAAACTCCAGTTGATGGGGTTTAGGCTCTGGGAACCCCTGGAATCTTCCCTCTTGAATATTTCCACTCTGGCTTCCCCAGAGGCCAAAAGCCTTCCATTATCTATGAGTGAATCTCTGTTACCCAGCCTAGCCTTCCATTGTCTGTTATCTCCAGGCAGCCTTCAGCTACCTCCCACCTTTGATCTTATCAAAATATCTATTACCAGATTTGTTACTGCCTAACCCTACATTGTTACTTCTGGATTGCCTCTGACTGTTTCCCAACCCTAGATCCCATCAAAATCCCATTCTCTTGGTTCCTGGAATCTGACCTCAGTCCCATTAAGATTTTCCTTAGACTCCTCCTCAAGCCCTTCCCCAAACCCCTCCTCTATACCACCCCTAGATCCCTCACACAATCTTTCTGTATATAAGATTCATCTTGCCTCCACGAAGGTCCTCAGATTCAATCTAGGTCAGACCCTTTGTTCTGGTCTTTTTGTCAATACAAGCATCACAAATGCTCAGACTCCTGAACAGTCTGTCCATTATGGTGAATTTTTAATAAACTTTGTTCTACTCTGACTGAGAGAAGGCTTTAGTTGATTTATTCAGCAGGACCTAGTGTGTTGGTATTTTGGGGTCTCGTACCCATAAATCCCAACACAGTGGCTCCTTATTACCTCTAGGATCAAATACAAAATTCTCTGCTGGTATTCAAAACTCTTCATAACCTACTTCCCCCCCCCCCCAATCTTTACAGTCTTCTTACACCTTATACCCTATACACTCACTTTCAATGCAGTGACATTGGTCTCCTTACAATTCCTTGAACAAGATACTCCTTATCTTGGCTCCAGGCATTATTACTGACTGTCCCTCATGCTTTCATCTCCCAACCTATTGACTTCCTTCAAGTCCTAACTAAGATCCCCCCTTCTATAGGAAACTTTTCCCAATTTCCTCTGAATTCTAGTGCCTTCCCTTTGTTGCTTATTTCCTGTTTATTCTTCGTAAAGCTTGTTTGTATATATTTGTTTGCTTGTTGTCTCCCCCATTACATTGTGGATAAGCCTTTGAGGGCAGGCATTGCCTTTTGCCCTTTTTATCCCCACTGCTTAGCACAGTGCCGCGTACATAATAGGCAATTAATAAATAAGGAGGAGTGGAAGAGAGAGAAGGCATATAAAATATAATTTGGAAAGAAAACTATAATAGATGCTTCCCTATCCTTCCTTCTCAACCCTCTGTAGTCTAATTTTTGACTTAATTCAACTGAAATTGCTTTCTCCAAAGTTATCAATCTCTTAATTGCCAGATCAAGTAGCTTCCTCCTCCCCCCAGTCCTTATCCTCCTTGATCTCTTGAACACCCTTGATTACCCTTCCCTCCTAGGTTCTCTCTGGGTTTTTGGGACACTGCTTTCTTCTAATTCTTCTAACTGTTCATTCTTAGTTTCCTTTCTTGGTTTTTCATCTATGTCTAACCTTGGGTGTCTCTCCAGACTCCATGCCCTTTTCTGTTCCCTCTATGAAGAGGGTACCCAAAGAGAGTTAGGGTTGCCTGAGACCCCAAAATACCAATACGCCAGTCCTGTGGAAAGCATTTCACCCAAGTGTTCTAAGCCAAAGAAAAACAAAGTTTATTGAAGATTCAAGTTCATCATATGGGGTAGACTCTTAAGGAGCCAGTCTATGCTAGGTCAGAGGAACCCAAAGAAGGTTAGGGTTGCCTGAGACCCCAAAATACCAACACGCCGGTCCTGCAGAAAGAATTCCACTCAAGTCTTCTCAGCCAAGGAAAAGTAAAGTTTATTGAAAGATATGGGGTAGACTCTTACAGAGTCTTACAGAGCAAGTCTCTGCTAAGCTAGTCTATGGCACTCTTACACCACATGGAGGGAAGATGGGATTCTATATACAGAAAGGTTGTGGGAGGAATCTAGGGGTGGTCCACAGGAGGAGATTGGGGAGGGTCTTCAGGAGGAGTCAGATGAGATCAGACTCCAGTA
>CM053593.1:126327640-126343105 GCA_028646575.1 Pseudocheirus occidentalis
GAGTTCTGAGTTCTGGGCTCTCTTCTTCCCATTCCATGCTTTGACCCTTTTTATCCACAAAAAAGGATTCTAGAATTTTATGGGTATTTTTATTTTGTCTCCTTTTCCTCATGTTGGCCAGTCAATTAATTGGTTGGGTTTTTTTTTTTTAGGTCTGTGAAACTCTGCTTCTAGGGGTGGAAGCTCTGTTCCAAATTGCTGGGGTTTTCCCAACTGCCGGAGCTATTAGGGGGGTATTGCAAGTCCCCCCAGTTCTGGCTTGGTGAAAGTGCACCCTAGGACTACGATCCAGATCCAGGCCACTGAACGCAAGAGCACTTGGCCCTGATCAATTGATTCAGCCCCCCTGGGGAGTCCGCAGTCCAGGGGCTCTGAAGCAGCCTGGTGGGGGCCTCCTGCGGATCCAGCAGTTCCCTTCCCCCACTGCTTCCTTGCCCCAGGGGCAGAATGGCCTAACAGCTTTTACCACCCCCAAATCAATTTTCAAAGTTTCACTTTCACTAACCAACTCTGAGGCTTTAAAGCTCCCCTTAGGCAGGTGCTTTAGATTTTCTTTGAAGTAGACTCATGCTGTGGTTTGGGAGGCTCCTCCTGGCCCCCCCTCCCCCTGAGGTTTTGGGATGGTGTGAGCTGCGCCTCTCCCTGGCAGATGTGGAGATGCTGGGGGCTGTAGAACCTCTGCAGGCTGGCTGTGGTGCCAGCTGGGCTCAGCTTAGCCCGGCTCCTTCCCACTGTCCCAGGCCTGGCCATGGTCTGGGCTTCAGGCTGTTTCAGTCTCCACTCCTGGCCACGGAGATAAACCCCTGCTGCCGAGCTGCCTTCTGCGAGAGATGGGTTCTCTGTATTTTTGTGAGTCTGAGACTCCTAGACTTTATCTGGGCTCATAATTTAATGGGTGTTTAGGGTTGCGGCTGCCATCTTGGCTCCACCCCCCCATTTGATTATTTATTATCCCCATTTCACAGATGAGTAAACTGAGGCTCACAGAGAGGTGACACACAGCTGCTATTCGAGGCAGGACATAACACCAGGTTTCTATCTTGCAGAGAAGTAATGGACTTCACCATGAGCCACCATGATTTCCACAGCTACAACCTGACAGATTGCTTCTGTATCTCCAAAGGGGCTGGATTTTAGACTCAGGAGACCTGGGATTCCTTACTTACTGTCTTCATCTTGAGCGAGTCAGTCTCAGTTTCCTTACCTGTTAAATGGTGATGACATCCCTAGGGCTCATCTCACATGATATATATAAAAGAGCTTTGTCAGCTTTAAAGAGCTGTATCATCTCTGTCAGCTGGTGCCGTTCTTATTCTGCCTCAAAACCCAGAATTCTTCCTACTCTAGGACCCTTAGACAAAAAACGAGCAAGGTCTTCCAGGTATGGTTAAGAGGACCAGTGTGAGCAGGCTTCCTGGTTTATTTGGGAAACCAGTGGAAGATGGAGATGGAGCAGGCAGGGTTAGAAGGTTGTCCTATAGGTGCGTGTTTGCGCCCAGATCTGGGTTTTATTCTAAGCTCTGCCACTTAATTAGCAGTGAGAGCCTGAAAAAGCCACTTAGGCCTTCTAAGCCTCAGTTTACTTATCTGTGAAATGGGGATAATGATACCTGTGTATCACAGGTTTCTTGTGAGGATCAAATGAGTTTCTAGTCCTCAGTTTACTCATCTGTAAAACGGGGATAATAATAGCTGTGTCTACCGGGCAGGGTTCTTGTGAGGATGAGAGGTGTACGTGGTCACACATGTCAAACTCCACATAAATGTTAGTTCCTTATTACTATCATCGTTATCGTTAGCCAAGTGCTCTGCCCATTGGACTTTCGATCTTTGAATGCCTGGCATTAGTGTGGACATAGGGGGAAACGACATCGTCAGTGCAGCTGCACCGGGTGGGCGGCGCGACCTAAAAGGCTGTGCTCCCGCTGCCCTTGCTGCCGCTTCACTTCATCCTTTCACTTGACATCGTCTGATCGAGTCTGTCCGTATAGTCTCGGCCGCTGGCGCGAGAAAAGGCACGCCCAAGGGTTCCCAGATTACACGGGGCAGTGGTAGCTTGGGAGGAGCGCGAAAAAGGTCCCCAGAGTTCGTACCGCACAGCCGCAGAATTCAATCCCAAGATTTCCCCGCGCTTCTTGCCGCTCTGCAGCCTGTGGCTTTGGGTTTAGTCCCCCTGGTGGCGCCTGGTGGAAGAGACAGACTCTTTTGAGACTGAAGCCCTAGTGGAAACACCAGGGGACGCTGTAGGGAGCAGTGTCGGGGGGAGGGGGGCGGGGGATCAGGAGCATATAGGGGACCTGGGAAAGGGCTAGTTTACTTTGGGAATATGCTGTTACGGGCACAGTCGGGGATAGGGTACAGATTGGGGGGGGGGCATAGGTAGTGGGTATGGGATGCCTTTAGGCTTCGGGGAATGGAGAAGAGTGAGTGTTGCTGGGGAGAGACGGAGAGCACGAGGGGACTTGACGTGATCTCCTTAGGGAAGCGCATGGACTAGCAGCACGTGTTCTGTCCCACAAAAAGGGAATGCCGGTGGTTATCGGTTGAAAACTGAGTTAGAATTTTCTCCGAAGTTGCGTAGAAAAGATGGGATGAACGTAGGGGATGGGGTGCCCTGGGGGCTAAGGAGAGCGGGATGCAGTCTGGGGGCTACGGTGTTGGGCGCAGAGTTCGGATTCTGGGCGCCGTGGGGACCGAGGACATTGGGTTCCAAGGCCCGAGTAATGCCCAGGACTGGGACCGGGGATAGATTGCAAGGATGGGAGAGAGAGAACTGAGGAACCCCCTGGGAAGGCTACGCCATAGGGGATGGCTCCCGGGTCTTAGATAAGGAAGGATGACTTAGCAGAAACTCGGAATGGTGTTATCAGCGGCAGGCACAGCGGGCGGCGGCGGCGGCGGCGGGCGGGGCCGGAGGAGCCGCACACCAGCCCGGAGTTTGGGAGAGCCGCAGTAGCCTGCCGCCTCCGCCACCCTCTCCGGGCTTGGCCTCTGAGTCTGCGGCCCGGCCCCGGGCTCCAGGGGCAGAGGCGGGGTGGGGGCACCGGCCCCTCTGCCAAAAAGCAGAAACTACGGAGTGGTCAGCGGGGCCGCTGGTGACGCTCGCTGCATTCCCGGGGGTAGGGGGCGGGTGTCCCCGGTCCGGGAAACTTCGGGGCCCATGGCGAGCTTCCCAGCCCGCGGCGGCGGTAGCGGCGTCCCCTCGTTGCTGCTGCTGCTGCTCCGGCGCGCGCGCGGCTGCTCCTCCCAGTGGGCTCTGGCCGCGGCCCGCTGCCCGCTGCCCGGGCGCCCGCGCTGCTGCAGCGGTGGTCCCAGCGCCGCCTCTGGGCCGCCGCCGTCCCTGGGGCAGGCAGCGCGGCTTGCGCGGCTTCTGGGGCTCCGCGCCGGGCCCTCCGGCACCCGCAGGTGCAGGACGACCGGCGCGGGAGACGGGCCGGCAGGGAGAGACGCGGCTGCTCGACTCAGGAGCGAGGGTTCGGCGACTGTCGCGGCGGGAAGTGACGGCGGCGTCCGCGATGATTCGCCCCAGCACCCGCAGGCGTTCGGCCGCTCCGATGCCAAGAAGCTCCTGAGCTTGGCGTATCCGGAGCGCTGGAGGTTAACAGGTAGGGTGTCCTAGCCCTTGACATTGACTCCTCTGCCTGCCTTCGGGCACTCGGGTCTTCTGCCTAAGGCCACGGGGCCGGCCCGGGCTGTAGTGACCACTGAGTGACCGCTGCCGTGCTCCGGGCCGTCACTACACCCCCGCCGGCTCTGAGTTGTATATAACTTTCTATTTTTTTTTTTTAAATTAAGAGAAAGGGTAGATGAGGCAGGAAGGAGCTTGGGTTTTGGAGCTTGAAGACCTACCAGCGCTGCTCCTTAGCTTCCCTGCAGGTGCATGGGCAAGTCACTTCTCGGATATGAGCCTCAGTTTCCTCATCATTTAGGGACAAAACTATCTCTCCGTGGTGCAATGGAAAGAGCGTTGGATTTGGTGTTGAGGAAGTGGGCTAGAATTCTGGCTCTGCCACTTAGCACTTCTGTGACTAGAACAAATATTCTTACAGATGAGGGGGTAGGTTGAGATGGATCTCTCTTAGGATTCTTTCCATTCTAAATTAGTTCTATCCTCCTCTGATTTTGTGTCTTCACATTGAGGGGGCAGATTCCTTATTATTATGAAAGTTGGGGCTATTATGAAAATTATATATGAAAGTTGGGGCTTCACAAGCTTGTGGGGGCAAGAGAATACTCACCAGATTATTTCTACTGATTGTTTTCTTCCAAACCATTCTATTCACAGTTCAACAAACATCCCCATATAGTTTGTAGAAGCAGGTCAAATAGAGCATCTGAGTCCCCTATGTCCGAGTTGCTTAGAAATTTGGTTGATCCTTTTTTTTCTAGGGGACTGAATTTTCAGTCAATCAACAAGCATTTGCTAAGAACTCAATATGTGTAAGGCATTGTACTAAGTTCTGGGCATACAGAGAAAGGCAAAAAACAACCCGTGCCCTCAAGAAGCTTATTTAATAATAAAGGAGACTACATGTAAATAGTAAGACACAGAATGAGGAGAAGGCTTAATTATGTGTGGGGTGAGAGGGGCAGAGAAGAAATCTTGTAGAAGGTGATGGTTGATCTTAGTCTGGAAGTCAGTGAAGTCAAGAGATAGAGGTGAGAAGGAAGACCTTTACAGGCATGGATATGGGACATCCTCATCTGTGAGGAAAACATGTAGGTCATAGGTCTGGAAAGATAGGAAGGGGTAGGTTTCAGAGAGCATGAAATGCCAAACAGAGGACTTTATATTTGATTCTGGAAGCAATAGGAACCAGTAGGGTTTATTGAGCAGAGGAGCCAAGCAATGTGGTCATTGGACCTGCTCTTTAAGAAAATCATTTTGGCAACTTTGTGAAGGAGTAATTTTCTTTCCAGTGGGGAGAAATTTGAGGCAGTGAAACTAATTAGATGATGAAAGTTTGAACTAGGGTGGTGGTTTAGTGAGTGGAGAGAAAGGGACGGATATGAGATATTATAAAATGAGAAACATTAAGACTTGTGAGCAAATTGGTTATGTGTGGTGAGTAAGAGAAAAGAATCCAGGAGGATATTGAAGTCCATTTTCCATTGGGAAAATGGGAGGATGGTGGCAGTGAGGTGAGGCAGGCAGGAGTGTTTGAGATAGAGAGAGCAAATAAGATGCAGCATATGAGATAAGACACAAAATGATCAAAGAAGACTATGCATTGAAACCCCCCCAATGGTGGACTTAGCTGTGTGCTTTCACAAAGCACTGCCAATTAACCTGACAATTCTTCCCCTCCCCTTTCTTATTCTCTTGGCTTATATGTGTGGACTATGTGACATCCTTCAATATTCCTCTCCTTTTATTGCTTATCTGTGTGATAAAAGCACTTCTGGATTACCTGATTTTCCCAGGCATTTTCTATACCCCAAAACTATTTAAATCCAGTTCTCATAACCTGACTGATAATTGCTCTGTTTTTCCCACATGGAAACAAGGCCTGTTTGGGTGGGTTATCCCAATAAAATGCTTTTCTTTAACTTGAAGACTGTCCAAGTGAGTTTCTTTCTGGACACTAGGATCTACCCATCTATTCTTCATCTGTTGCATTCCCCAGTAACAGGGAAGTTCAGAGGAAGGGAAGATTTGGGAGAAAGACATTAGTTATGTTTTGGACATGTTGCTTTGGATATGCCTACAGGTAATCCAGTTTGAAGTGTAGGCAATTGGTAATACAGGACTGGTGCTCAGAAGAGAGAATAGGGCTGGAGCTATAGAACTTGGAATTATCTGCACAGAGACAGTAATTAAGACAATGGGAACTGGTTTGATCCCCAAGGGAGATAGAATATAGTGAAAAGAGAAGAGGACCCAGCTTTCAGATATTTGTTGGTTAGCCTTAGCTATATTCTCCTATTGTATACATTTTACAGTATTTGCCCAAGGAAAATGTAGGAATCATGTAATTATTTTTTTCTCAGGGTGGAAATAAAAACCTTCCAACTTTCTGATTGCTCAATACTATTTCTGCCTACCGAATTCCCATTGCTTCATCTTGGATTAGCTTGGAACTTTTTTTTAGGGCAATTAGTATGTTTAGAGTTGAGAATGGAAATGAAAAAGTTTTGAGAAACCATGGCCAAATCTTGGAAGCACTGAAAACAACTGTAAATGGTTTTCCCTTCTCCAAATTTATGACTTCAGTCTAGGACCTTCCAGGGAAGAAACCCCCTTCACCTATACAGATCATTATTTCATCTGCAATTTATAATCTTATAGAGTTTGGTTTTTGGGGAAAAATAAATGATTTCCTTAAAAAATGAATAATAAAATATGTATTTATAGCTTTCCAAAAAATCATAATTCATGTGATTAAAAGGCAATTTTTGTGACTTAGTTTGTCACCAGTACTAGCTGAACAAGGCATGGTTTTGTAGAAAGGGGGTCAGCCCCGGATTCAAACTTAGGTTCACATTTTGGCTCTGCTACTTACTCCCTATGTATCATGGACACTTTATTTATCTCTCTAGGGTTCATTTTTCTCATCTGTAAAATGAATGTTGAGGGGTTGGAATAGATAACCTTTGAGGTCCCTTCTAGCTCTTAATTTAGAATCCTGTGTAATTATGTCAAGAGGTATAGTGAATAGGGAGCTCCCTTAAACCAGGACTGCCCCTTCAACATGTTGTCCACATGTATAAGGTCACAACTTATCTGTGCTCTAGTCAATTCTTAAGGTTCAGAGAAAGTGCTGGCCTGCATTGATAGAAGAAAATTCCTCATCCTGGAATTCCCTAAGCCAGTGAAATCACAAGTCTAATATACCATCCCTATTCTTAGGGAACAATACTAATTTTAAGGATGTCAGTTAAAACTTAAAAGGCACCTTTCTTTTAAATTACTTTAAGGGTTTTAGAGACTCCAAAAAGACTGCCAGTTTGGTTGAGAATCTTGAAGAGGCAGAAGAGTATGGAAGACTATATCTTCAAACTTGGTGGTTTATTAAGTATTTGTTCAGTTGTTTCAGTTGTGTCTGTCTGTTCTGTGACCCCATTTGGGATCTTCTTGGCAGAGATACTGGAGTGGTTTGCCATTTCCTACTTCAGCTCATCTGACAGATGAGGAAACTGAGGCAAACAGGGTTAAGTAATTTGCTCAGGGTCACATAGCTAAGAATTGTCTGAGGTCAGATTTGAACTCAGGAAAATGCATCTTCCTGACTCCAGACCTGGTACTCTATCCATTGTGCATCTATGCCAACATATTTATGTAGCATTTTGAAGTTCTTCCTCAAAACCATCCTGGGACATAGGGAGTATAAATATTGTTACCCATTTTGAAGATGAGACAACAAGCTCAGATAGGTTAGTTCTGAAAGGGACCCCAGAGATCATTTAATTCAAATCCCTTACTCTATAGATGAGGGAAATGAGATGATTCTGTAAAGTGATTCAAACTTAGGTCCTTGGACTTAAAATCCATTGTTTTCACTGCACTTATTATTGGTCTTTGTTTCCATAACCAGTAACTATTTGGAAAGTAAATGCTCAAGGGCAGTCACTTTTGTCACTTTAAGTTGTCACATTAAATTGATACTCAGGCAGCATTAATCAGTCAATCAATAACCATTTATTAAGAGGCTACCATGTGCTAGGCACTGTGCTAAGCATTAGGAATACAGAAAGAGGCAGACAGCTCCTGCCCTCCAGGAGCTCACAGTCTAATGGGGTATTGGGTAGAGTTCTAGCCTTGAAGCTTCCCTTGGATACCTGTTAGCTATGTGGTCATAGACAAGCTATTTAGCCTCTCTGGGCTTCTGTTTCCTCATCTGTAAAATGAGGGGTTTGCCCTAGTTGACCTCTGAGGCCTCTGATGATTCTAAATCTGTGTTTCTGTGACTTTTTGGCACTCTGAACAATTCTGAGACTTACTAGTTTTAGGTGCCTTGCCTAAAGGTATTTTTGAAGAGTTTCCACACTGGGAGTGCCGTATACTGGGAGTTCCCTACTCTGATTAAAACATAAGTCTGGACTGTGGGTTCTTAACCACAGTTAAGCTAACCACAGTTTTGGCTTATGGACCCTTTTGACAAGCTGGTATTTGTTCCCTGCATAAATACTAAATTTTACTTAATGGTTAGTGAAAAGGAAAGTGTAAATTCCCCACCCCCTCCACATTCTTGGATCCCTTGAATTCTAGACACTGACTCCTTAGGGGAGGTTAAGAACCCCAGGTCTAAACAAACAACACAAAAAGTATTTTACTAGAAATTTAGAAGGCTTAGTAGCTTTCTCAGTCTTCTTTTCCTCATCCTAAATAAGGAACAGTAATACTTGCTTTGCCTATAGTGTTATGAGACTCAAATATATTTGGAAGCACTTTGTCAAGTATAAAGTGCTAGACAAATATAAAGTATTATCTTTGCTCTTATTATTGATTTAGATAATTTAAAAATATAAAATCTGGGTTTGGTGGTGATGATATACTACATTTTTAATAAGGCACACTCAGGAAAATTATTTTGATTTTTTTTTTTAAGTAACCTAGGGGCAAAATGATTTCTTTTTCTTTCCTCCTTTTTAAAATAAAATTCTAACTCTTCTTCTACCAGGTCATCATGCTAACCCTAATTTGCCTTTCCTCTCCCAAGTACATATATTTATACTCAGCCATAGGGATACTTTGAGAAAATAAGGCTAATAACAATCTTGAAATAAAATATACCTCCTTTTCCTGTAAAAGGGATTGATATCTTGATATGTGGATTTGAAGACTTGTGTTCCTCAATTTGGGGTGATAGTGTTAATGCAGGAAATTTGGATTTTCCATAGAGAATGTGATTGGTTTTTATGCTAAGTAAATATTGGAAACTAAGGGGCTGTTCTATTGAATAATGGTAAAATAAATTGTGGTATGTGAATGTAAGAAAATATGTCATTGTGCCATAAGAAATGATAAAATGGATGGTTTCAGAGGAAACTGGGGAGACTTTTGTGAGCTGGCATGTAGCAAAATGAGGGAAAACCAGGAGTATAATTTATACAATGGAAATTTTATAGAGAAAACCGGTTTTGAAAAGCTTTAGAACTGATCAAATAAATGATAAATGGCAAGTCCAAAAGAGTAAAAATGAATCATGCCTTTTGCCTTCTGACAGAGACTTAAGCCTTGAAAATACAGAAAGAGATAATTTGGGGATTTATTTTTCTGGATTATGTATTTACATATTTGAGGTTTTTAAATTTTGCTTAAAATTAGTTGGAGATAGTTAAAAGAACAGATTAATAATACCATAAAGAATATTACTATTTAAAAGAACACAAAGAGCAATAAATACAAAGTAGACAAAACAAAACAAAAAAAAGCTAGAAGCCGTATGTCATAACCTTATTAGGACAAATTTCCATAAAGTCATAATGGTTCATTAGATTATGGGACACATTCACACCAATTAAGATCTTGGCAATGTACCATTTTTTAAAGTTATTTATAAGAGAACTACCATCTTTAAAAGACTGAGTTATATAATGGTTAATTCCATACAGCCCATCAAAGGCTGGAGTTAAAAAGTAGTTTTGTTAGTTTGTTATTGTTGTTTTTACAATTATGCCTGTGAAACTTCAGTCTGAAACATGTACACATACTGAAAAAACAAGGCACTGATAAAATTCTTTTTTAAAACATAAACCCTAAATTAGAATAGTGATACTTTCTTCTTTTTTGTCCTTTCCTCAGTGTCAGATGTTTCAAATCAGTTAAGATGTCTGCAGAAATTGAACCTCAAACTTGTATAAGATAAATTATTTAAAATAGGCCATCATGTGGAAAGCTTATAGACATGTGCCAAAAATAGCTTTTAAAATTGATAGTAATTCTCCTTCTAAGCAATACCTGGTCAGTGTCTTGTAACCTCTCCCTCTTCCACTGCTCCACTTTTTCCTTTTAGCATAAGAATTTACAGCAAGTTTCTTCTTGTGGTTAGTTAGAAATTGCCCTGTAACTTTTTTTCCTTGATAGCTCTTTATCTTAGGTTTCAGATACTTCCTGCCTGGTTCTAGGGTGGGACAAGTGGGATAAGAAAGAATTACTGCATATGTTCTTGCTATCCAACTGATAGGAGGGACCCCTAAATGCTTATCATTCAGGCACATTTAAAAAAAAAAAAGAACTCTTAAACACTATATAGTTTGTATGAAAACATGCTATTCATTTTCCTGTGTTTGTATTCTATAAACAGTAATACTGCTATGAAGGATTCTTTTTAGGGTTTTCCTTCCATGCCCTCCAAGTTCAGATTCCCCTAGGCAATTAGCAATAAATCTAACAACCTTGTTTTAGTTTAAGGCATCTTTTGAGGACTACAAGAATATCTTTTAAGTTTCTGATAAAAAGTTCTTTGAATTGATCTTGGGACTATATTACCAACCTTATTCACATTCTTTGATCACTTTTTTAGTTATTTTGTTTGAACAAATGAGGTATTAGTGAAGTTCCAAGAACTTACTGATTGATCTCAGGAATATTGTATCAAGAAGGGAGGGAGCAATACAGAGGAGTCATTAGAATCATCAAAAAGAGACCCTTTTTATTGCCAGTGCAGGGACCTTGTCTCTGAAATGAGCCAGGGACCCTCCATGTTCCTATTAATGAACCATATCTTCATGACATTTTACCTTTCCCTTTTGGCAAACAAGTTCTTTTCTCTTTACTCTTTGGAATTCATGGTCTGGCAAAATATCAGGAAAGCAAAGTAAAAGGAAATTTTAACACACTTTAAGGATCGAAAGGATGATGACCACTTAAGGGCATAAGTTGCTAAGTTAAGATTAGGTCATATTGGGGCCTTGTTGAGAATTTGTGAAATGAAGGAAGAAAAGGAGATTAAGTATACTTCATGAAATGAGAAGAAGTAATGGAATTTTATATAAGCTTCAAATGATACTTGAGTTGTAAACTTCAGTTAGCCTGAGAGGCTTGAGCAAAGCAATTCATATTCATTTAATAAGTATTTATTAAGTGCCTGCCATGTGCCAAGTGGAATAAAAAGAAGAGCAAAACCAGAGGAAATGGGTTGAGGGTAAGTAGACAAAATAATGAGGAGTCTTGGTTTTAGGCAAGAGTTTTTAACCTGATTTCTATGAACCTTAAAAAAATGTATATTTTAATAATCCTTTAACTTCTCTGGGCCTCAGTTTCCTTACCTCCAAAAGGTGGTTATTTATAAGGTCCCTTCTACCTCTACATCTTTGAACTTATTTGGAAAAGGAACTGAAATGTTTGATTTTTTTTTTTGCTTTGCATTTGCTTTTTACAAAAAGTCAAAATACAAGAAAATAAGCTAATATCAGACATTTAGTTAGAGAACTTCAAGACAGTAGAGTATAATGGATGGAGTGCTGCATTTAGGGTCAGGAAGGTTCAGATCCTTCCTTGGACAGGACGTTTAGATATGCGACTATGGTCAAATGAATTATTCTTTATGAGCCTCAGATGGCCCTCTCATTCTTTTTTTTTTTTGGAGGGCAGTTGGGGTTAAGTGACTTGCCCAAGGTCACACGGCTAGTTTTTGTATGTGTGTTAAGTGTCTGAGGCCGGATTTGAACTCAGGTACTCCTGACTCCAGGGCGGGTGCTCTATTCACTGCGCCACCTATCCGCCCCCCCTCTAATTCTTAATTACTGAGTTATAGGTAGATTGCAGATTGCTAATGTGAAGATGGAGGAAATCCCCAAGTTGGTGAAGTCACAGATTTATGACTGTGTTCAATTAGTAAAAAGATAACTTCTAGGGTTTGTCCCAGGATGCTTTACAGATCCAGTTCAATTTCCTGTACGTTTATTTCATGTGTCACTACTAATGCATAATTGTGTCTATGATTGCAATCCTGAGGCAGTTGAGTCAAAAAAGCAAAGGAGAGCTGGACTTTTGAATCCTATCTCTAACATTTAGCAGTGAGTAAAGTGGAGGCAAGTCACTTAACTTCTGTCCTCAGTTTTATCATTTTCAAAATGGAAAATATACTTGCAGTATTTCTCACACAAAATTGTGATGATCAAGTGAAATAGTGTATAAAATACTTTATAGAACAGAAAACAATATACAGTGGTCAATTATGATGATAATAATTGTTATCCCAAATCCTTCAAAGAGACATTTAGGTGTTGTGATGTGATGTATTTAATAATGTAACATGGTATTCTAGAAAGTTTCCACAAGAAGTGATCCTCAATTAATCAGAATACTCCTTCCCACCCCCACCCCCACCCCCACCCCTAGCACATTTGTTAATTCAGTCTAACATTTAATCAACTTCTTCTATGGATCAAGGAAGGCACTGCTTTTTTTTTTTAAATACCAGGTACTGTTCAGCTCAGAACACTGAGTTAGAGTCTCTATCATTTGTGTTTCTAGCCTGTCTTCAATGATCATTATTAACTTGGGGTTTCGAGACCACTCCAAGCTTTGGAACAAGGCTTGAAATGAATTTCTTGTCTAGCTTTACAACATCCATCAGCCCATGATTACGATCACTGAGTAGATAGGCACCTTTACTCCCTGATTCAGAGTTTCAAGAGTCTTCTAACTTCTCTTTTAGGTGTAGTGAAGAACTATGCCTGAGGGCATAGGATCAGGACCCAATCCCTTTGATGCATCTGGGGTTCAAGGCAGTGGTCCAGGTTTCTCCAGAGTTGTTATTTGGTGTGTGTTTGTTTTTTCCACTCCTGTACTAAATAACCATTTGGTACTGATTTATCCATATAACTCGTATTCAAGCTTATGAATATGTTTGGGAACCCTATATGAAAGTCCTTAAAGGAGCTCTGTGTCAGAATGGGAATTTAGCCATTGAGATGCTACTCCCAAAGTTAGTTTTTCTCCCTCTTGGCTCACCTAGATTTTTTTTTTTGTAATGTTATCTCCTCATTGTACTGTTTACCTTATGATAAACAGCTGTGTGCTTATTTGTTATTCTAAATATATATATAGGATATCTTGAAAGTCTTAGTGTTGTTTTATATTTATTAAAGCTTTTGGGACAATTGAATCTGTGTTCGTGGTGTTCCCTAGCCTCAAAGATATCATCTATTCATTATGGCCATGTAAGATATTGTACATAGCATTTTGGGTGTTTGATTACAAAAAGATATGCTTCCCTCTTTTGGGGGACCCAGATGTATGATTTCGTTGGTATAGGGGATTCTTCACTGATGAAAATCAGTAATATATTAACGTGGCATTAGAGACTTTCCTGGGTCCCTGATTGCTTAAGTGACTTGCCCATGATCTCACAAACTAGTCTGTAAAGAAGCAGGACTGGAATCCATGCCTTGCTGTCTCCCAGGCCAGCCCTCTGTTTCCTATGCCATGCTCTCTCTTAAGATTAGGTGGTCCCTTATCCAAGTGAACCCAATATTAGGAACTGTTTTCCCCCATTTATTTAAACTCATCTGCTTCCTCAAAGCTTTCCAGTATACTGGTTTCCACGGGCCATTAAGAGTTACTCAGGAACTTAAGTATCACTTTGGCCTCTTCCCTCATGAAATCTCAGTTTCTTTCTCTGCTCAGTGTGCTACAGTACTTGCTAAATCAATCCTCTTCACTCTGTCTCTTAAATTGCCTCTAACTTGAGCTTAGGAACTTTTCCCCATTAGCCATCATCCTCTAAAACAGTGGTTCTTACCTTCCTAATGCCATGACCCTTTAATACTTATATGTGAGTGTATCTGCATGTGGACAGACCCGCCTGGAGACTGATGGAGGATCGGTGTCTCAATTCCTAAGACCATCGAAATATGTGTTTTCCAATGGTCTTAGGTGACCCCTGTGAAGGGGCAATTCGACCCCCAAACGGGTCTCGACCCACAGGTTGAGAACCACTGTTCTAAAACAAAGTAGGCTCCTTAAATAAAGTTATAATTACAAACTTTTCCTAGTTTCCTTCAATCAACAATCAATAAACATTTATCAAAATGTCTGTTGTATATGTCTAGATGGTGGGGCTACAAATGCAAAGAATGAATAATCTCTACATCTGGTTTGTCTGTATAACAGAGTACAAGGCTTGGGGGGAGAAGAGATTTATATGCAGTGAGGTTTGAAAGACATGTTGGGACCAGGTTGTAAAGAGCTTTGAAAGATAAGCAGAGGAATTTTTATTTATTTCATTTTTAAAACCACTGGAATTGAGTAGAGGAGTCAAGTGGTTTGATTTGCACTTAAGGAAAATTCCTTTGACGATGGTGTGGAGGATGAACTGAGGCAACAACAATTAGGAAGCTGTTGTAATAAACTGGGAGAAGATGCTGAGGCCCTGAAATAATGGAGATAGTTGTGTGAGTGAGGAGAAGAAACTGCATGAGAGGTGTTGTAGAGGGGAACATGGCAAGATTTGGCAACTTACTGGATGTGGGGGGGTGAGATGGGGAAACACTTTCAACTGAGTGATGAGGTTGAAAGCCATATTGCAAAGGGTTGAGGAGTGAGTAAGAGTGGAAGAAATAGACGAAAGCAGGCAGTATAGACGACTGTGCCCCAATTGATGGGGATAGTCTACATTTCTTGGCTACTATGAAAAGAGCAGCTGTAAAGTACTTTTATTTTAGCTTCATTTGTCACCATGTCCTAATGTAGAGAATGTTAATATCAGGAAGCCCATCTAGGAAATGAGCCAGTGGAGGGGGAGTGGGAGGGCAAATAAGAGGGACTTATCAGCCTTGCTCACCTGAATGCCATAGTCTAGCTCTATGCCGGATAAAGTCCATCCACAAAGTGGATTGTCCACAGGTGTCTAATGGAGACATTTTTAGAAAGGAGGCTCAACAACTTAAATTGTCTTTGCTGCTGAAGCTCTGACGGTTTTCTCTGTTTTTCCTCTTTTTAGCTGCAGTCGGGTTCCTGACTGCATCCAGCGTCGTTACCATGTCGGTTCCCTTCTTCCTGGGAAAGGTTATCGATGTCACTTACACAAACCCTGCTGAGGACTATGTAAACAACCTGACCCACCTCTGCGTCCTTCTTAGTGGAGTGTTTTTGTGTGGTGCTGCTGCTAACTGGGTTCGTGTCTACCTCATGCAGACTTCAGGTAAAAAGAACCATCCACCACCTCCAAGGAGTATTTCTCTCTAATACCATAGACTCTCTTGGCCTTCACGTTTGGCTTACTGGAAGGAGCACTGGATTCTTAGTCAGACCTAGAGACAAAAGACTTGGGTTTGAATCCAGCGTTTTCACTTATCAGCTGTGTGACCATGGCCAAATCATTGGACTTGAGCATTTTTTCCTTCTGATTGTAAAATGGGGCTAGTGCTACCTACCTCACTCAGCTGTTGTGAAGACCAGTTTAGTTCAATAAGCATTTATTATATGCTCACTTCATGAGGCATTCTGTTAGACACTGAGGATGCAAAGACAAAATAGAAACTCTTTTCTGCCCTCAAAGAGGGAAGAAATGGTAA
>CM053593.1:126343605-126361416 GCA_028646575.1 Pseudocheirus occidentalis
CTTCCCAAGATGTCGCAGACGGCCATGTCCGAAACCTACGGTACGGGGAGGCCGGGGAAGCGGGGGGCACATCCCTCGGCGGGGCCGGGGCCTCCGCGGCATGGGGGACGTTAACGGCCGCCACGGGGGCAGTCCCTTCCTGCCCTTAGCTGCGCTGTCGTTGGGGGTGTTGGGAGGCGGCAGCAGGCAGCTGCGCGGAGGGCGCCCCGGGCCTGGGGCCGGGGGCGTCCGAGGGACCCCTCCCCGGACCGCACAGCGTCGTGGGGGGCGGGCGGGGCTCGGCCGTGAGAAGCGCCGGAGCGGCGGCGAGAGACTGAGCGCGCGGGGTGCAAGAAGGGGTGGCTGTCCACCGACAGCGGCGCGCCTCCGGTTTGCACCCCCGGGTGCGAGAGGTTTACCCGGATTTCCCTGATGTGGAGTTTTTTAAGTTTATCTGTAGTTTTGCTCCCGGGCTCATGGCTCCCCCGGGTGTTAGGAACCCTGTCGGGGCTGAGACTCTCCGCTGGTCCCGTTAGTGTCCCCAACGGGGCAGCCGAGCGGGGCTTGGGGGGGGGGGGAAGTGGATACTGGTGCCCTACGCTATTCAAGAAGAATGAATCCACACCTCCCCCCATCCTCATTCATGTGCTGAGCCTTTCCCTATTCATAAACTTCATTCTGTTTCTCCACGTCTCTAAGACTAGCCAACTATGTTCTCTTTTAGTTGTGCTCTTTGAATGAATTGATCTCTTTGATTAGCCACCTGTTCAGGTAGATCGTCACACTTTGGGATTTGGATTTTGATCACTATAGAAAAAAGGATAGTGTTCAGAAGTACAGAATTTGCCATGGTAAATTAGTGGGGGGGTAAGGGGGAGGAACCTCTTCTGGAACCAGTGTACTGCTTTACAGGATTGTAGGTTAGTCTGGATACTGGAATGGCATCTTTTCCCAGTGATGGAATTGCTTTTAGTTTGTTGTATAATGTTTGACACTTAGAAGGCGTAGGAAGTCTTCCTTATATCCCGTAGTTACTTTGCTCTGTATTAATTTCTGGTGGTTAGAGGTTGTAACTGGGTTATCCAACCCTCATCTCGATGACAGACTGGTGGTAGATTCCACAAGTAAGCTCTTTTTTTTTTTTTTGCCAACTAGCATTGATTGGTTCTGTAATTCTTAGCACCTTCTTCCCACCCTCTCTGGAACTACAAGACTGAGAAGCCCTTTGGTATTTTTATGTTTCCTGGATCACAAGATTTAGAACTGGAAAGAACCTAACAGATCATCTCTTCCAACCCCCTCTTTTTACAGAAGAGGGAACTGAATCCCAGAGAAGTTAAATTGCCCAAGTTCACACATGTACTTTATAAACCTCAGAGGTGGTATATAAACTAAGGTATTCTATCGCTTTTCATTACACCTTGTAGTCAGTCAAAATGTTTTCTTCATCTAGAGACCAGCCTCCTGATGATAGCTAGATTAGTTCTTCACAGACCCAGAGGAAGGCATTCTCATTGGAGAGATCATCTGTACAGGATTTACAGAAAGACAAGGATAAGAATTGCACTAGATGAGAAGTTATAGGTTGAATCTGATGCCTTAGGCTATTCAAGAAGAAAGAATCTACCACCACCCCTCAGTTTTTTGTCCTCTTTCCTTCATTTCTTGAAATAGTGTTAATTTACTTCCCTTTAATTCTAAATACTAGATTTTTATTGAATTGGGCCAAAGGATATTAGGAGTAAGAGAGTCAAAGTGAAATGATTATGTAAACTATGAATGATTTAATGAAGCAAAGATGGAGACAGAAGGGAGGTTCCAAAGGCAGTACAGGGTTTGTTTTTGTTCTTAAATAAAATTGAATACAGTACTCCAAATATAACTGTTTGACATGTAATCCTTTACTCCAGTCACATTTAATTGAATTCAGACTTAATATTTGCTGTTTAAATTATGTACAAATCTTTAATTTCATATTCATTTTTTCCTTATCTAGTATCACCCTTATAATCTATGATTTACTTTTCCTGTTTGCTTTTTTACATTATAAAATGAGTTTTGAAAGGGAAAATAAGGGGTTGAAAATATTAGCTGGAAAATAAGAAGTAAAGAATGTGTAAGACCCTGCCTTGATTTAGCATTGCCCTTATTGGCATAGTATTAGGCAAAGAAAATAAAACAGGATTTGTTTTTTCCTTAGGAGCTCATCATCACAATATCATAGGATCTAGAGCTGGAAGGAACCTTGGCAATGAATCCCATCCTTTTATTTTACAGATGAGGAAACTGAGACTCAGAGAAAGTTAAATGATTTACTTCAAGTTACTAGAGGTTATAGGCATGAGAATTGCTTACTAGGATTTGTTAAGTGCTTACCATGTGCCAAACAGTGTGCTAAATTCTGGGGATACAAAGAAAGGTAAAAAAACAACAATAACAAAAAAACAGTTCCTGCTCTCAAGAAGCTCATAGTCTAATGAGGAAGGCAACATACAAACAACTTGTTTATATAAACAAGACATATACAGGATAAGTTGGTGATCTTTTCATAAGGAAGGTACTTAAGGAGTGCTGGGAAAGGTTTTCTGGAAGAAGCCAGGGAACCCAGGAGTTGGAGTTAAGGAAGAAGAAAGCTCTAAACTCTGGGGACAACCAGTGAAAGAGTTTATTAAATGGGTGTGGGGAAGGTGATATGGACAGACCTATACTTTAGGAAGATTATCAGTTTGACAGCTGAATGGGGAGGGATTTGAGGCAGGAAGACCAAACAGCAGCTATTGCAGTAGCCCAGGCATAAGATGATGAAGGCCTTTATCAGGATGGTGATAGCATCAGAGAACAGAACAGGATATATATGAAAAATGTGAGGAAGATAGAATGGACAGGCTTTGGGAACTGATTATGCATATGGGGGGGGGGGTGAGAGAGAATGAAGAATCAAGGGTAACATTATTAGGTTGTGAACCTGGATGATGGTGGTGCCTTCAGCAGTAAATAGGGAAGTTAGGGGGGAGGAATACATTTGGGGGAAAAAAGAGATGGTAATTGAATCCAGGGGAGCTATTAGGATCACCAAGCAAAATGGTATAGAGGGAAAGAAGAAGAGGACCCAGAACAGAATGTTAGGGGACCCCCACATTAGTTAGTGGGCATGACCTGAATGGAGATCTAGCTAAGGAAACTGAGTAGGAGCTATCAGAAGAAAACTTGGAGAGAGTAAGGTCAAAGCAATCTAAAAAGAAGAGACTGGAGGAGAAAAGGTTGATTGATAGTGTCAAAGGCTTCAGAAATCAAGAAGAGTGAAGACTGACAGAAGGGTAAAAAAAAGTTTCAGTTGAATTATGAGGTTGGAAGCCAGTCTACAAACAGTTAAGAAGAGAGTAAAAAGAAATGAAATGGAGGCACCTATTGTAAACAACCCTCTCAAAGAGTTCAGCCACGAAAGAGAAGAGAGAATATAGGATGATGGCTAGCAGGGACCTGATGAATCAAGTGAGATTTTTTTGAGGATAAGGAGACATGGGCATATTTGTAGACAGTAGGAAGCAGCCAGTAGAGAGGGGCCAATTGAAAATTAGTGAGAAGTGGTACTGTTGTGGTACCAAGTGGTACCAATCTGCTAGAGAAGATGGGATGGAATGGTATCACTTGTAAATGTAGAAAGTTTTGCCCTGACCAGAAGGACCACAGCTTCATGTAAGACAGAGTGAATGGAGAGATATTATTAGCAGAAGGCATCTAAGTGGTAAGGCATCTGTCAAACAGAGAAGAAGGGGGTCTTTGGGCCAGTGACCTCAATTTTTGCTCTGATATATGAAGTAGTGTTCTCAGCTGAGAGGATGAGAAGAGGAAGAGCCATGGGACATTTGAGAAGGGATGAAAAGACTTGGAAAAGCTGCTGTCATTAATGATATAGTAAATTGATTAAGGGTAGAGAGGAGGTGTAAAAAGATTGTCTTGCTACAGTGACACCCAGTTGAGATTATGTAACATAAATTTTAGAGGACCCATTCAACATAGTTTCATGATTTTCTCTGGCTTCCATTCACAAGCAGGTGAATGGGAGAGAAGGCCAGTCGGAGTAATCCAAGTCTTAGATTAAGCGGGAAAGATGTTCAGTAGAATAAAGGAACAAGACTCAAAATAAAAGGGCGCTTTACAGTGTGCAGTGGTCAAAATGAGAAAGGGAAGAGAGTAGAGTCAGCATAGGAGCAATGATCCGAGAAAAACTGAGGAGGGATTGGAAGTCATGGCCAGGAGAAAGAACAGGATTTGGACTTGCCCGGAGTTCATGAACTTGTATGTTGCACATTTATGGGGGATGGCAAGATGGCCATGTCTTGGTGTAGCTGTAGTAAAATGGAGGAGTAAGTCAAAGGAATTAATAAGTTGAAGAATTTGGAGGTTAGTGTGTTTGAGAGAGTATCAATATAATATGTATTTTGAAGTCCCCTATTATGAAGGCAGTTCAGCTCTACTGACTCCAGAGCCAGTAAACATTTTCACTATATTATGCTGCCTTCCCAGTGATAGTATTCATTTAGGTAGATAGATTGATAAACTATTTACTATGTGCTAGGCACTACACTAATTACTGGAGACATAAATACAGGCCAGAAGGATAGTCCCTGCCCTCAAAGAGTTTATAGTCTGCTTCAAAATGATAGCACATAACAGGTTGCTGGGAAAAAGGGTGAGAAAGAGCACACTGTATGGAGCTGACCTGGAAGTGACATGGTAGCTTGATTCCTGCCAAGGCAAATTGAAAGCTCACTAATCATGGCTCTGCGTGTCAGAGGTAATGTCTAAGGTTCTTTAGAGAGATGAGGATGATGGACCAAGTTTAGGCAGCATGGTAACAATATTGATCAAGAAGGATATTTGTATGATATAAGTACTGCAAATTATGTTAGCTCATATGTTCATTTTCTCTTTTCTGTAAAATGAGAATATTTTCAAACTTCCTAATAGGATTTTTTTGCACAATAATATGTTTGTTTACAGTGCATTGTATTTAGATCATATCTATTACATTTTAAATACAGTATATCAGTTTTTCATTTTTGTGGCCTAAAATAGTGGTGATTGTTTTAGAAGCCACTTTTGCAATTACCCTTAACCAAAAGAGCAATAGTCAGTCAACAAGCATTAAATGCTTACAGTGTGGAAAGCATTGTGCTAAGTACTGGGTGTGAAAAACAAGGTCCCTGCCTTCAAGGACATATTTCAGTGGGAAGAGACTGTGTGTTCAAACAACTGTGTACATATAAGATACATACCTTGTGGTTGAAAGGAAATTTCTGAAGGAAGGGCCTAGCAGGGCATGAAGGGAACAGAGGAAGGGAGACCATTTGAGCTGTCTTAAAGAAAGTCGGGGAGACCAGTAGGTAGGAGTGAGGAGAGCATTGCAGACATGGGGAATACCCAGTGCAGAATTACAGTCAGGAGATAGAATGTAATGGGAGAAGGAAAGCAAGAAGGCAGGTGTTGGTGGATTGTAAAGTACTGGAGGAGAGTAAAATGTAAGACCACCAAAGTGCAGTGTAAGATAGGGAAGCCAGGTTGTAAAGGGTTTTTAAATGCCAAAGAGAGCATTTTATATTTGATCTTGGAGGAAATCAGGAGCCACTAGACTTGATTAAGAGGGTGATAGAGTCAGAGCTATGCTATCTATATGCTGTAGATTTTCATATGATATTATAAAACAGAAATGATTGGTCCTGAAAAGCTAGAATTTATATGTGAAAGAGTCTTGATCTAGATATTGGACTAAATCTTGTGATTGATTTCATTGATGTAGAGCAGAGGTGTCAAACAGGCTACCATGGCTCAGCATTCCAGAATACCTGCCCAAACCAGATTACAGTGTAATTGGAAAATATTTAACAAAATAAATAAAAATACAATGAAACCTAGATAATGTTAATGGGTGGCTTTCTGAGTCAATATGCTAGAGATGAGGAAATTCTAACAGTGTAAATCTGAAACTGCTTTGGATCACTGAGAAGTGAAATAACATGCCCATAGTCACACAACCAATATTGAACACAGGTCATCCACACTCAGAAGCCAGTTCTCTATCTACTTTTATGCTGCCTGTCTGGTCTGAATATAATTAGCCTAAAATAAGAGTCAATAGTTATTGCTAACCAACAAAAAAAACCAAACTTGGTGAGTTCATAGGATTATGGATTTAGAGGTGCAAAGGTCTTTAGAGTTTATCTAATTCAGCCTCTTCATTTTACAGATAAAGAGGGCTAGAAGGGGGAAATGAAAGAGAATAATCATTTATATAGCACCTACTGTGTGCCAGGTACTGTGCTTTTTTGTAATGATTTCATTTCGTTTTAACAACCACACTGCAAAACAGACACTATTAAGCAAGAGGTTATGTGACTTGCCCACAGGCCAAATTTGAACTCAGATCTTCTTGACTCTACCTAGCCAGCACTTTATCTGTTACACCATCAGCTGCCTAGAGAGGGGAAATAAATTTCCCATGGTCACATGATTAGAGCTAGGATTTGAACTCAGAGTCTAAATCCAGCACCTTTTCACTGTACCACACTGTTAGATTCAGCAAGTGAGTACTCTAGTTTTTTTCAAATACCTAAAGACTAGACTTTTTTCTAGGAGGACAAAGACCTCTAGAAATTCAGAAGGATCCAGATTTTTCTTGAATAATCTTTGGCCCCTACGGTTATCAGGCAAATAATAGAATCATAGATGTTAGAGATTGAAGAGATCTTTTGAAATCATCTGGTTCATTGAGACTAAGAGCTCAAGTGATTCAAGTGTCTGGAAAGGGGACAATAATAAGTTATGTGATTTGGAATAGTTGGGGAAATTAAAAGTATCTAAATTTTATGATGCTTCTAGCAAACTTAGCTGTGTATACTTATGCCTCCCACACTGTGAGTTTCCCCACCACAATGTCAATATTATGTGGATTGGCATAAAAAATTAAATGGAAATTTTTTTGAGAGTTTTACAGAAGTCAGAGCTGATGCTCGAAGACCAGCAGACAGCACAAAGCCTGTGACCAAATACGTAATTAAAATTTTACAATGAGGTACTGTAAACACCCCATCAAAGAAAAAAAAAGTTCAGGCTTCTCTGGTACAGAAGGAGAGCCAAAAAATTTTCTGTGAATTTTCCCATATCACAGGGGTGCAGTACTCCTAACTGCCCTCAATGTGGAAGGGATAACTGTAGCTACACTTTAGAATTTGCTTCCTATGGAAATAATATATAAAAGAAATGTTTGTTGCTGCTGTAGCTTCTGGTCCCACACTGTTTTTTGTGACCTGTTTTTATAATTGTTTAGTAATACTAACATTTTGAGTATTCTTGGGGTTTTTACTAATTCATTTCAACAATTTGTTGTCTGTTGTGGAAGGGGGTCTGTTATTTCCTCAACACAGGAGGAAACTCATAATGTAGGAGCTTCCTGCAGTAGCCTTGATTGAAACCTGTCTGTTGACTAAATCCTGCTTCGGGCACAGAAAGGTTAAGTGTTTTGCTAAGATTCACATAGCTAGTGTCAAAGGTGAGTGTTTGAGTCCAATTCTTCCTGCCTCCAAGCACAGCATTCTATCCATTACATCACTGCAAAAAGTTATCTTTTTAAAATGTGTAATTAAGAGAGCTGAGTATTAAATATGTGAGTCATTTGATATTTGTTACATTAGTCCTGGGCCTTGAAAGCAGGGATTGAGGAAGGCACTATAATCTGAGAAAAGCTTATCAAAGGCATAGAGACTGACATGAGCATGTGTTATGTAGATTAACAAAAAAGATGAGCGTGACTAGTGTGAAAGGTTTGTAATTAGAGGAAGTGTTGTAGGAGAAACATCCCTAGATGAGTATGAAGACATCTCTTGTCTTCCTAGGGCATCTTTCTAAAACATAATAAAGAACCTTGAGTTAGAGCCAAGGTGATAGTTAAAGGAAGTTTCTCTCCAGGAACTTCTTCTAACAAAATGCACTAGATTGAATCCTAATGGAAAGATCCAGAAAGTCACAGTGAATCCTTTGTCCAGCCCACTTTGGCATAGGGAGACAGAGGTCTACAGACACTGGGAACTGAATCAGACAAGGAGCATGCAGTACCCAAGAAGAGGCTGTGCACCAGGGCAAGAGTAGATATCTGACATCCAGACCCACTCTGTGACTGGAATCAGGTGCCAACTGTCAACTTTGTTGCCCATTATCCAGTCCCTGGTTGCAGATTGGGGAGGAGTGACAAGGAGACCTGTGTAGCACAGTGGCATTTACAGTGAGGAAGCCTTGGACATCCTACTCTGGGCAGTATACAGAGAAGAGAAGTTAAAAAACCAGTAAGTAGCAGCAGCAGTGTTATGGCTCAGACCTCAGACACAAAGTAAAGTCCAACTTGCAACTTCAAGCCTAGCCTGCAGAGGAATAATCAGAGTAAAAATCCTGGACCGAAAGGGAACCTACAATTCTGCCACTGTGAGCCAGTAAAACTGTCCAGCTGACAAATAGGAATAGAATCCAGCAGCAGTCTAACTCTTGCTTAGACCCTGGTTCAGGAACTTGCAGAGCTCACCAGAGAGGCAACAATCAGACTTTGCCCTGCGTCTGACAACTTTGGGAGCACTAGAAGCTTTCAGATCTCCAGCCTGTCCCTAGGGACATGGATTAACCCAGCACTCAACACCCCAAGAAAGCAGCAGCAGAACTAGTCCAGACCTTCCTTCCAGAAGTGCCCTAACAGCAAGTCCACAGTGAGGAAGAAAGCAGGAAGAATGGCCAAACAAAAAAGAACCCCACCATAATAAGCTATCATAATGACAGGGACATTCAAGATGCAAACATAGAAGAGAATGACTCCAGAACCTTTATAAACATAACCCTGAAGAAAAAAGCAACTTGGTTGTAAACTCAACTAGAGTTCCTAGAAGAGTTGGGGTCAGGGAAGGGGGGACAGGAGGTTGGGTTTTTTTTTTAATTTTAAATAAATGGAATGAGAGCACTTGAGAGGAAAAAACTGCCCAGATCCCTTAGAGGCAAAGGACAAAGGGGAAATAGAATCCTCTGATCACCTCATGAAAGAAACCCCAAAATGAAAGCTCCCAGGAACATAATAGCCAAAATCCAGAGCTTCCAGGTCAAAGACACAATACTGTAAGGAAAGAATCCAAGTATCAAAAACCATTTTCAGGATCATACATGATTTAACAGCCTAGAATTACTTATCCACAAAAAATTAATATCATGCCACAGGGGGAAATAGACTTTTAAGAAAAGAGAAGACTTCTAAGTGTTCCGAATGAAAAAAACAGAACTGTGGAGAAATTTGAAGTGCAAACACAGGAATGAAGAGAAACATAAAAAATGTAAACATGAATGAACATAAAGAATTAATATGAACATAAAGAACTAAACAGGTATAAACTGCTTACATTCAGATACAGGGAGATGATACATGTGTCCACTCTATTCCTTATCATCATCAGATTTCATAGAGGGGACCAATTTAGACAAGTCCTGGAAGTGGTTCTGGTATGTCTTGATGATCTTAAGAAAAGAATGGAAAAAGAAGGAAAGATGAATACACTGGGAGAAAAAGGAAGGTGGAAGATTAGGGGAGATTATCTCATAAACTGAGTGCACCAATAGACAAGGAAGAGGCTGGAAGACTGGCTAATATTTGAACCTCAGACTCTTCAGTGGAGTTCCTGAGGATTCGCTTGAACTGGTCAAAACAAAGAATACACACACACAAACTCACACTTGAATACAGAAATATATTTGATTCAGCATGGAAGTAGGAAGGGTGGAGGTGAAGGGGGAATTGGAGAGTTTATTAAAGAAGGAATTATTAGTCCTAAGCAAAACAAATTCTCAGGATGTGCAAAAATATTTATGGTGTTTTTCAAGGTGGCAAAGAATGGGAATCTGAGGGGGAGATGTCCATAAATTGGGGAATGGATGGACAAGTTATGTTACATAACTGTAATAGATTACTATTGTGCTAAACGCTTATCTGCATAATAACCAACTGAGATTGCAGGGGACTGATGATGAAACATGCTACCCCTCTTTATAGAGAGGTAAAGCACTCAGTTGCTAACACACATTTTTTAGGATTTGGACAGTGTGGAAATTTGATTGGATTAACTATACATGTGCATGTTGGGGGCCAGGGGTGAGGATGGGAGTGGTGTTGGGATGGGAGAGTGAGATCTTGCCTAATTGAGGCAAACAAATATATGTGCATACATAGACACACAGAAGACTTGGGAACTTTCATGTACACGATGACCAACCACAGTTCCTGAGGGCTCATAATTATACATACTGCCCACTTCCTGACAGAGAGCATATCAAAACTTTTTTTTTTAAGACATGACCAGTGAGAAAGTTTGTTTTGCTTTATTATACATGCCTATAATGGGTTTTGTTTTTCTTGTTTTCTCAGGGAGAGGGAAGGCAGATTACAGGGTGGGGTGGGGAAGAGAAGGCTGATCTTTGAAAATAAAATTTAATTTCAAAAAAGAAAAAATTTTCCAAGACTTTATTGAAATGAGTGACTTTAGTGATTCATTTGAGAACAAATGACACTTCTGCAACAAACCTGAGAAGTGTCCCCATTGATTTTGAAGTCAAAGAACAAACTAAAGAAACTCGTTCATTGTGTTTGTCTCACTGTTGCCCATTACAGAGATGAAAAATAGAAATTTGAGGGGAGTGAACTGTTGAGGAGTGAATAGCTACCTTAAGAAGGTAGTGTCTGTGAATGGAATTTTGATTCATGGACCATCAGAAATACTATAAGACTGATAGATTCCTGGCCAGAGACATCATGCACTTAAGAAAGGCTAGTAAGAATGTGTCTTGCAAATGTAATCAAAAGATTCTTAAACTAAGAGGAATGAGAAAGAAAAGAATTTTCATATTTCCCAAGTTAACTATTATTAAGAGCAGCCACAAAGAAGGAAGAATAGTGACTGAGGTACCCATTTAAGTCAAGACAACAGACATTTACCAAGCACTTTCTATGAGCCAAACACCGCTAAGCTACATAAATTCACAGGAGACAAATCCAAAAAAAAGGACCCAGTGGCCGCATATGTTTATACATAAATGCCCAAAGTTGAGATAATAAATAAGGAACTAGAGATCTTAATGCAGAAGGCAAATTTTGTCTCGGAGGTAGTACTGAGATTTAGAGTGATGAAGTCTGTGATTGGACTATGACCTTGGATGGGTATATATTATTCAAAAGAAATACAGTAGGTAAACGGAGATAATAGAGGCATAGGATATGCATTAGGAAGATAAACTCCATAGGAAATCTAGGAACCATTGTAGGGGCAGCATGATGTGCATGAGTATTAGGTTGCAGCTCAGAGTATGGAGAAATAAAAAAGACAAAAGAAGAAAAGACAAAAGGTAAGGAGTTTGGGAAACATCACAAGCCTAGCACAGAGGTATGATATACTAATGATGGAGGAGGGGGGACAGGTTGTCAGTTATGTAAACGTCAGCTTAAGCTCTCAGTGGAAAAGAGGAGGAGCTAATACCTTCTTTACTTACCTTATGGATGCTGGCATCCTTCAAATGTTGGCAGAAGTATGGAGAAGAAATTGCATTCTGAATCTTTTTCTCACATGGAGGAACTGGTTGGTGGGATGGAAATAGTAACCTTTCAAAGTGGCCACTTCGTCTTAAAGTTCCTGATAAAGTAGGAGAGGAAACCTGAGCATAGTCTGACATTCATCCTAGCTTTTGGAAAATATATTTCACAGGTACAGAAAATATATGCAATTCCTTGGATTAAAATGTTTCAGGGGAAGTCAGATGAAGATGGATTGGAGATGTTCAAGAATGAAATTCTAAAGATAAAAAGTGTGAAGTGGTGGGCCAGTCCTGATGCCCAAGAACTGTGTAATTAGCCAGTCAGAAGATAGAAAGATGGGTTTCATCCTACCTTCTTCAGAATAGCCAGTTATATTGTTTGTTTCCATCACAACTACACCTACCTTCATCCCTCAGCAATACTCCTCTCTACCCTATCCCTCTATTGCATGAGCTTCCAATCTCTCTTTGGTGGGAAGCATTGGCACCTTGGGGCAGTTGTAACCTAACCCCAGCTTAGTACCATGCAGGTGCCATTGAGAAAATTTGCCTTTCACTCCAACTTCTACCCTCCAGATCACCTCATTTTTAAGGCAGGTGCTGAATACAGTGAAAGCCTCCTGCCTGCATTCTTTCATTTAGAGTGGCACGGGATGAGCAGCAGCCTTCAGATATCATTAAATTATCTTTTCCCTCCCCCACCTACCCAACTCACCCTGCTCTGGCAAATGACCCAGTTACATGTCAAAGGGAACACCAACATTCCAGTTATTCCAGTTCACAACCTCAATGTCATATTCAACTTGTTATATTCCCATACTCCATATATCCAGTCAATTGCCAGATTTTGTATTTTCTACCTTCACATCTCTTACATTGCTCCCCTTTCTTCTATTCACAAAACCACCTTTCATCTAGACTATTGCAGTAGGTTCTTTAATTGGTCTCCCTGCCTCAAGCTCCCTCCTCTACAACACCTTCCAACACAAACACACATACACGTGTGTGCGTACAGGTGCAGCATCCTCTATACAGTTGCCAAAGTGATTTTTTCCAATACACATATCTGACTTTGTCATTCCTTTTCTCAGTGGTTCCTTGTTGACTCTAATATCCTACAATATTTCCTTTTTATCTCATTTTTTTGTTTCTATTTTTATGTTTTATAATATATATAGTTATTTGTACAGTAGTGTGTATATATAATTTGTAAGTAAATATGTATATACTAGGGGGTGCAGATGCACTTTTTTTTTAACTGATGAGGTATTATCAAAAAAGTTTGGTGACTGCCAGACTGAAAGACAAGAAACAAGGTTCTGCTTCTGACTCTTTGATTGACTTGTTAAGCAGTCACCTTTTTGAATCTTAGTTTCTGCAACCTTGAAAGAAAGTGCCAGCCAATACCTGGTTGAGGTTTACATTGCAAAATTTATCACTTATGCTTCCCCTACAGAGTTTGAAAAGTTATAGGCTGAAGAAGGTAGTATGGACCCTTAGCAGGACTGTTGAAGGACAGGCAATTTGAAATTGTTTTATTTTTTTCTTATGGTGTGAATTAGGTTGTTTTCAAAACTTTAAACTTTTAGCTGTGGTAATGATAAGTAGTGTCTTTTCAGTTAAAGGTACTGTCAGTGATTAATGTGAAAATATGTTTAATACAAATGTATATGTGGAGCCTATATCAAATTGCTTGGGGAGAGGGAAGGGAGGAAGTTTGAGAAAATTTAGAATTCAGAATCTTATGGAAGTAAATGTTGGAAACTAAAAATTAATTAATTAGTTTTTTAAAAGCCTACGGTTTTGCTGGTAAAGGTAACCTCTACTATTCAAATATCCTTAATCTATAGAGAGCTACACCTCATCATTTAAAGTTTTATATAGAGTTGTTTAGAGCACCGAGAGGTTATGTTAGGCCTAGTCATATGCCTAATGCATCAGAGACAGAACTCAAGCTCAAGTCTTCTTTACTCCAAGGATGGACATCTATAGACAATGTTAAGCTCTCATGTGCTAAACTTATTTTAAAAGAAAATATGAACCTACTAGTCTTTATAAGCTTAGTCTTATAGACCAAGTAGACTATATAGACTTATAGACTGTAAATCTTAGTCTTATATACTCCATTGTAAGGTAAAGTAATATAGTGATAAGAACCATGACTTTACAGTCAGAGGGCTTAAATTTAAATCTTAACTCTACCCTTGATGATTTTAGGGGAAGTCATTTTACCTTCTCAAATACAAAATGAGGTTATACTGTTGGATCTCTAAGATTCCATCTAGACAAATGACAATGATTTGTATATCATAATATCTCATCATTTATTTTTATAATATATTTGAAATAGGGGAGGAAAGCTTCATGATTAGAGTTTCCAATTCAACAGCATCTTTCCTTTTTTTCTTCTTCTTTTAATTCACTAAAATAAAATTTTAAAAAATCTATAAAAATAAAGGTAATGTCAGCTACTTTTTCTTTAGGAACAACTCATATTTTATGCCACCTGTTAAAAAGCTAAGGAGTTGAATTTGCCAGGTTTCAACATTAAATTAAACAGAATGTGAGAACTGAGGCAGTGTATTGAAAAGCATATTCTTGAGGAGCAGCTAAAGTTATCTCCCTTAAATATGAAGGAAGCAGATGGTGCTATTCGAATTGCTCGTTCCAGAATTATCTAATGGACTTCTTATGCATCTAATATCTATGATAGAAAGTGTGACATTGGCGAACTTCTTTTAAAGAATGAAAATATGCTCTTCCTTTTTTCCAGCAACACTTTCTTTAATTGATATTGCTTTCAGTCTGATTTCAGAAATTAACTATGTTCCATGGATTAGAAGAATATTTACTTTTGGATAACCAAAAATATAGGTTGAATGTTAAGTGATATATGTAACTAAATTATCAGTGAACTTTAGAAAGTTTTAAAAGATGAACTGTTTTATTTTAATCATCCTATCACCTGAACGTTCAGTGCATTAAATAATAAAATAGAAAATAAAAGGATTCTAGGATCATAGTTTTAGAGCAGGAAATTAAAGGTCAGATTGTCTGACCTCTCAACTTTGAAGGGAAAGAAAAAGTAGTGACAAAGTTTTCCCTCTAAAACATCCCAAATAAAGCAAGATTTGTTATTACAAATAAATCTTTGATAGTAATGTTATATTCTTCCTAGATAACCACATATTTATAGTTCTGTCACACCACCAAAATGTAAACAGTGTAGTATTCCAAGTTCTGCTTGTCATTTGTTGTGGAGCACATCTAGCTCTGGCCACATCCAAGATTCAGTCTTGAGTACACATTAGAATGTGGTGAGGCACTTCTGGACCATAAATTTGGAGGAGGGATGCAGAGCAGGGAAGAAACTTGCTATAGGATTAAAAAGGTTCTAATTCCTAGTTTAATTCAAATAAAATGATACTTAAAACAATCAACAGCACTTGGTACCTAAAGTCATCCCTGCAGGGCAATTGGAATTCTACTAAAATTTCTAGTGCTCTGATTCTATAAAGTCTGGGTTTCTTCCCAGAACCTTCTAAATTAACCAAGCCTTCAGGATAGCCTCCTTGCTTCCTCATAGGAAAGCCTCATAAGTCACCAAGCATTTCTTAAGCACTTGCCACATGTCTGGCACTGTGCTAAGTTCTGGGGATAAAAAGAAAGGCAATAAAACAGTTGATGCTCTCAAGGAACTCAGAGTCTAATGGGGGAGAGGGCATACAAACCAATATGTATGAACAAGGTGTATATAGTAAAAATTAGAGATAATTTCAAGGGGAAGATATTAAGATTAAGGAAGACTGGGAAAGGCTTCTTGCCAAAGGTACAGCTCTAACTGAGACTTGAAGAAAGCTAAGGAAGCCAGAAGACAGGGCTGAAGAGGGAGAGAGCTCCAAGAACAGAGGGCAGCCAGGGAAAGCATTTAGTCAAAAGATGGAATGTTATGTTCAAAGAACAGCCAGAAGGCTGGTGTCACTGGAGGGAAGTAAAGGTGTAGGAAAACTGAAACGGCAAGTCATAGTATGAAAAGCCAAATGATTTTTATATTTGATCCTGGAAGCAAAGAGGGACTTTGTCTTTGGGTGGAGCAGAGTGCAGGGGAGAGAACATATGAAATGATAAAGGCCTGCACCAGAGTAAGAATAGTGTCAGAGAAGAGAAGGGGACATACATGAGAAATGTTAAAAAATGGACAGGACTTGGTAGTTGATTGTGGATATGGGAGATGAGAAAAGTGAAAAATCAAGGATAGCACCTAAGTTGTGAGGCTGAGTAATGGTGTTGTCCAGTAATAGGGAATCAGGGAGTATTTGAGGGAGAGATAATGACTTCAGTTTTGGACATGATGAGTTTAAGATGACCACTAGGACATCCAGTTTGAAATATCCACTAGGGCAGCTGAAGTTGTGAGATTAGAGATCAGGAGAGAAATTAGTGCTGTATAAATAGATCTGAAAATCATCTGCATAGAGATTATAATTGAATCCATGAGATCACCAAGCAAAATATTATAGAAGGCTTAGTTGCCTCCAGCAAATCCCATGGTTAATGGGCAGAGCCTGAATGAATATGCAGTAAAGGAATGGTCAGATAGGTAGGAAGAGAAGCAGGAGTGAGAAGAGTCACAAAAACCTAGAATTGATAAAACATCAAGAAGATAAGGGGGATTAACAATATATGAAAAGCTGCATAGGTCAAGAAGGATTGAGAAAAGGTCATTAGAATTGGCAGTTAAGAGATTATTGGTAACTTTGGAGAGAACATTAGGCTAAGAAGTTCAGAAGAGGGTGAAGACAGGAAGTGGAGACATTGATTATAGATGGCCTTCTCAAGGAGTTTAGCCATGAAAGGGAGAACAGATGGGGGTGGGGGAAAGCTGGGGGGAGCAGATGGCTAGCAGAACTGGATGGACCAAGTAAGAGTTTTTTGAGGATGGGAAGACATGGTCTTGTAGGCAGTAGAGAAGCAGCTAGTAGACAGCAATTGAAGATTAGAGAGGGGATAATAGAAGGGGCAATCTGTTGGAGAATATAGGGTGGAATGGGATCACTTGGGCATGTAGAGGAGTTTGCCTTGGCAGAGAAAGGCCATTTCTTCATGTTGTTCATATCATGTCCCTCTCGTTGGTGGCAAGATCCCCAAATCCTCCAGGGGCACCTTCTGCCACTAAAATGACTTTAAAATAGCTCTAGCCTTGGGCAGAATCCTAGCATAGGCAACACTGGAAGAAGACCTTAATACAAATAATAAAAAAGATGAAAAAAAATTAAACAACAAAAAGTCGTTTACAAGTATAATTCCCCACAGGGTAGATAACGTCAAGGAAAGTTCATAATAGATGTCTTGGTGTAAAAACAACCATGGTTAGCAAAAATACCAGAACCAAAGCCCAGATGACAGTAGCACCAATACTTTTGAAGTGCCAGTTCTCTTCGCAGGTTTGAGTGATCAGTTGGCAAGGGGTCATAGGTCTCTCAATTGTAGCCTGACCCAGAGCTTCATTTAATACTGGGACTCAACCTCTGCTGCCACTTACTCAGAATTCCAGAATTTCAGAATTCCTGGCCCAACAGCCAAAACCTCTCCCTACTTGTGAGACCCGACAGAGAGTAAGATACCAAATTTGTACCCTCTTTAAAGACCTTTACCAAGAAACTGTCTTTTCAATGGGGGTTAGATGAAAACTTCCTCATTTTCATCTAAAGCAGCAGTTCTCAGCCTGTGGGTCGCAACCCCTTTGGGGGCCAAACAACCTTTTCACAGGGGTTGCCTAAGACCATCAGAAAACACATATTTCCAGGGCAGAGCCAAGATGGTGGTGTAGAAGCAGCAAGGTTTCGCAGCTCCCACATAGCCACCTCAAATACCCATGAAATATGACTCTAAACAAATTTTAGGGCTCCAAAACTCAAAAATTACAGAAAACACATCTGTCCCTGAAGGCAACTCGGCACAAAGGCCTCATCGCAGCAGGCTGGGAGCTGAAACCAGTACAGCCTGAAGCCACGGCCTGGTCCCCAGGGCAGTCAGGAGGAGCCTCAGCTAGAGCTTCCAGGAGAGTGGATCAGGGGCAGCTGTGGCAGTTTCCAGATTTATCAAGCCAGAAGAAATAAGGACTAAGTAAAAGGTCAGTGGAATTCAGCTAAATTTGGGGGAGAAAAGAAGTCCGGCCAAACTGCCCCCAGGGCAAGGAAGCAGCAGAAACGGTGGCCTTGTGGC
>CM053593.1:126361916-126377339 GCA_028646575.1 Pseudocheirus occidentalis
AGAGAGAAACTGGATGGCAGAATCCATACAGAATAAGGACAGCCTTTATAATAACTGAACAGTTACTAATAGAGGACAGGCACAACACATAAGAGAGCTTACAGTGAATGCTGGAAAGAGAAGACAGAAACAAGATACGATTTACTGCAAGAAGCCACAGAGAGACTAGAAGAAGTGAGGTCATATGATATAGTGGCAAGAGTTGACAGAGGACTTTGACTCATCAGGAGAGAACTGGACTAACATCCCACTTCTGAAATTTACTAGTTGCTTAAACTCTGTCATGTCAATTTAAATCCCTGGACGTCATTTTTTCACTCAAAAATTAAGAATACCTATATTACAATACCTATCTTACAGGGTTAGGGGAGAGGGGAGGAAGTAGTTTGTGCTTAAAGCACCAGAACTATAGGAGCCATTATTATTACCTAGAAGGTGCTATCTGCAAAGTCATCATCCTTTATACCAGAATATACAAGCATATGCCTAGAACCCAAACATAAAGGACCTCCAATGACAAAAAAGGGGGGATAAAGGGCAGTAGCTTGGCCTCAGTTTAGAGAGTAGGTATAAAATGAAGCAGGATTATAGATCCAAAGGTGAGGGATCATCTGATCCAAAACCCTCTTTTTGTTTTTTGAATTTAATTTAATTTTTATTTTTTTAAATTTTATTTTCAGCTCTAAATTCTCTACTTCTTACCTCTCTTCCCACCCACTGAGAAGGTGAGAAAAACAAAATCAGTCACAAGAATGTACAGGCAAGCTTTTCTTCTCATTTTAGTTATATTGTTTTGTTTGTGCCAAAACTTTTTCATTTTATGCCTTCAAAATTGTCTGTTATACCTTCTGTGAACCTTCCTATATCTTTTTTGGTCATGAACTCTTCCCCATCTGACAGGTAATCTCTTCTTCAAATGTTCTTTTTAACAACAAATTACTCAAGCCCAGAGAGTTTAAATGATTTGCCCAATATCACGAGGAGAGAAAATGTCAGATCCAGGATTCAAATCTTAATCCCCTGTCTTTAAATTCTATATTCTTTCCACCAGTATTACCCTTAGATACAGGCAAGCAGGACCCCCACCCTAGCCCTAGATTTTGGAGGATCCTACTCAACATAGGCACAAAACACACACACACACACACACACACACACAATTTAAAGGGAGCTGTCACTATGTAAACTATTTTCCTGAAATAGCTGACAAATAGTATTGAATAGTGCAGCAAATAGTCTGATGTTTAAATGGCAGATTCACTCTTTAATTTATTCAATGGTTACATGAAATTTTAAGTCTAGTGGTTTCGTGAATTATAATTGAAGTCCCATACAAGTGTGAGCATTTATCAGCTGGCATCAATTGATACTGATTCAATTATTTTTGTGTAAGACAGAATGTCCAAGAAAGGTACCACAAAGGATATGCCAAATCTTTGTAAATTTCCTTTAGAACCATGACATAAAAAGGCCTGTATTACAATAGTTACCCAAATGACCACTAAAAGGTTAAAAGTGTTTGTATGTGTCCTATATTTTACAAAATTACTCCCCTTTTCAAGATCTTGTACCACCGTCCTGAAAAGGTTTGTTTCAGAACATGAAATTTTCTTGTATTTTAAAAGTGTGTGTTTATCGTACAAAGGACACCAAGAGACTGAGTGATTTTTGACCTCATATTTGAACAATGAAAGGAGGGCCATGTTAAAAAAATTTCTTGACAAGTAGTTATACTCATTACTTGCTATAATTCTATTTTACACCATTATTTAAGACATAATTTTATATGTTGTGCTATATTACCTTGAGAGAATATAAAAAAATATGAATGTCATTATTGGCAAAAGCCAAACCCCATACTTTTCTTGAAAAAGCAAAAAAAATAAAAATAACAAAAAGACTGAGTGTAACAATGCTTCTAGAGGACATGTTCACAAGAATTCATATTGGAACCTTCTCAAACATACTGATTGTTGGTTGCATGGTAATGTGATCTAGACCTTATGATATTGACTTTTCTTTTGGATTTTCCTGTCTACTCTTCTGGCATACCTTTTGCTGTGCTAATACATATTACTGAGATGATAAAAGTACCAAATATGAACACAAATGATATATGAATGTGCTTTAGATGAGAGTTCTGAAGCATACTGAATGTTCATTGTAGATTATCAAAAGTAGAGCACTACTATTAACAAAATATGCCTTTATATTCAGGCTTTTAAAACTATCCTGTACCTCATTTAGTGAAATTACTCAAATGTGTGAAAATCGTGAATGTTGTTGGTCAGTCATGTCTGACTCTGACACCATTTGGAGTTTTCTTGGCAAAGGTACTGAAAGAGTTTTCCATTTCCTTCTCCCGCTCATTCTGCAGATGAGGAAACTGAAGCAAATAGAGTCAAGTGACTTGCTCAGGGTCACACACCTAGTTTCTGGGTTCAAAATAAAACTCAGGTCCTCCTACCTCCAGGACCAGCGCTCTATCCACTGCACCACCTAGGTGCCCCTAGAATTATAAATACTTTATAAGAAATAATATTTTTGAAAATGCTTTTAAAATCAATTTTTTCTTATAATTACCTTAATTAGCATTACAGTATAATGATAAATCAGTATATCTCATGTGGGCTCATGAACTTTGTAATTTAATTTTTTTAATCAAATTATTTATACAGGCAAAGAATCTGAAAAGTTTTTTTTTTGCCAGGACCTTTAAACACCCAAGGGACAGTCCAGCCTTCCACAGCACTATGCTGCCTTCTTAATACACAAAAGGCTGTAACCCCAAGAATTAAGGCCTGGTAAAGTGACTCAGAGTGACACAAGGATTGTTTACTACTTCAGATATGAACCAAGTTATTTGGATAAGGTGAGGCTTGACTCATGACTGATTTCCAATGTATCTAGTTTAACATCCTTACATTCTGTCACATTGTAGTGATGCTGACATTATGAACTACTATAATGAATTTCAGTCAGTCAATTAACAAACATTTATCAAGTGCTTATGGTATGCCAGTCACTACAATAGTGTGAGAAAAGTTATATAATAGAACAAGTGTGACCGATCTTTCCAACTTTATCTCATAGGCTTTAACCAAGACTAACTAAACACCATTCCCCCAAACATATCTCATGATCACTGATATTTGTGTCTGTCCGTGGAATCTGCCTACTCCTAGAATACTCTGACTGTGACTCAGCTCTTCCTTTTGAAATCCTACCTGTTCTTCAAGGTCCAGCTAAAATGTGACCATTCCTATGAAACCTCCTCTGTTCCCTGCCCTACCAACCAAAGCCGGGAGTGATGTTTTAATGTTCTAGTCACTGCTTCTGGGAACTTGCACAGGCCCCCAAACCCTTCACCCTAGTAAAAACCCTCAACATCTCATGCCTAGACTATCTCAACTATCTCAGCTGGCTAGCCTTCTGCCTCGAGTCTTTCCCCTCTCTAGTCTATCTTCCACTCAGCCATCAAACTGATCTTCCTAAAACGCACATCTGATCATATCACTGCCCCCTATCCAATCAATTCCAGGGATTCTCTGTTACCTCCTGGATCACATATAAAATCCTCTATTTGACTTGGCTCCTCCCTACCTTTCCAGTCTTTTTACAGACTACTCTCATCTGTGGACTATACAATCCAGTGATATTGACCTCCCAACTGTCTCCAACACACAACGCTCCATCTCTGGACTTTAACTGCTTTCATCCAGGCCTAGAAGTCTCTCTCTCTCTCTCCTCATTTTTGCCTTTTCTCCCTGGCTTCCTTCAAGTCTCAGCTAAAGTTCCACCTTTGACTTGAAATCTTTCCCAGTTCTCCTTTATTTTACTGCCTTTTCTCTGAGACTACTGCCAATATATCTCATTTTTATCTTGTTTATACATAGTTGTCTGCATGTTGTCTTCCTCATTAGACTATAAGCTCCCTGAGGGCAGGAATTATTTGTCTCCCTTTGCATCCTCAGAAATGCACATATTAGGTGCTTAACAAAGGCTTATTGATTTGATTTAGGGAAAGTTGGATGGGAGGAGAACCTAAGGAACTTAGAAAGGAAGGTGATGTGGTATAAGAAAAAAATTGATAAGATATTTTTAGAAAGAGAAAAAAAGAAAGGAAGCAGAGACAGCAAAGAGAGGGTAGGAGTGAAGCGGCTAGGTGGTGCAGTGAATAGAGTGCTGGCCCTGGAGTCAGGAGGACCTGAGTTCAAATTTGACCTCAGACACTTAACACTCACTAGCTGTGTGACTTTGGGCAAGTCACTTAACCCCAATTGACCCCCCCCCCCAAAAGGAAGGAATTAAAAAGAAAGGGTAGAAGTGAGGAATTAGAGACTGGGAAAAAGTGATGGATGGATGGATGGATGGATGGATGGATGGATGGATGGATGGATGGATGTTCAGTAAAGATCCCAAGGCTGGGATAAAATACAACAGTCTAGAAAAATTAGAAACACAATTGCTGTGCCCGCTCCTAAGTACAAAGACTCAAAGGCCCATTTCGAGCTGAGGAATTGCTTCAAAGCTTGCAAAGTATGTTATCTCTGCTATTTCATCTGCTTCTTACAACAGCTCTGTGAGTTTGGTACTACAAATAATATTATCCTCATTTCATAAATGAGGAAATTAGGCCCCTCGACTAGGTTAAGTCTCTTATTAGTCTCAAGGCTAATAGGTGTCAGAAGTTCTCCTGGAAGCCAGTTCTTACTGGCTCCAAGAGCTGCACTCTCTCTATCCACCACACTATGCTGTTTCTACAAAGTCTGACCCAGGAAGATGACTGATGGTAATAAGTGAGGGTCAATATATAATGGAGTCTTAATAACAATAGTATGAGCTATTTCTCCCTGCAATAAATTCATCAACAAGCGTTTATTAAGCAGTTACCACATGCCAGGCATTGTGGTAAACACAAGAGATACAAAATGAAAGCAAAAACAGGCTCTGCCTTTAAGTAGTTTACATCCAAATGGAGCAGACAACATGGACATTAATAAGTACAGACAGGATATATGCCGAGTAGACTGAAGCTAGCCTTAGCCAGAGGAAGACACTATGGTTTTGTACTCAGTCACTGAATTCCATCTAAGAAAGAAATGATGCTCTAATAAGGGGATATCTAGTCTTGAAGACTGATGTCTAAACCAGTATTTTAAATGTTCTACAAAAATTAGCTATCAATAGCATTGTTTTGGCAGTGTAAAATTGATACAGTCACCACCCATTCCAGATTTTATGGGACGGTTATTTAAAAAACAAAAAATATACTTTTGATGAAGTTTTGTCAAAGAAGGTCCTTTGTCTGACCACAAGCCCAGATTTTCACTTTGTGAAATATGGTCACCATAGCAAAAGTAAACCTATTCTAGAGAGATTGGCTTTTTGGTTAAAGTTTCACTATATAGATTCTACTACCCAATGCACCATTAAGATATGTTAACACATTACTTTTAGACGATCCAGCCAGAGGGCAAGATGGATGAGATGTAGACAGCTCCTTCTCTTGGATTCCAGCTGGAGCACAGTGGGTAAAGGAGGGGACCAAGGCTGGCAGTGCTCTATCGATATACAGCTGCATCCTCCTGGCTCTAAATTTATGACCCACAGATCATAAATTCATAAATAAGTTCTGGGGGAAACTGTTTTTAGGAACTACTTAAGTTGCTAAATGGTTTCCTCCATTGGAATCCACGGACTCATGGTCTCAGTAGCTATGTCAGCATCATCCTCAAGAGGGCACCACCTGATCAGAGAATAACCTAGTGACCTGCAGTTTACTTAAATCTGGAACTGGAAAGTGTGAGTTCCCACCAAGGTGGCTGTGAATCAAGATCTTGAAGTTTGGAAAGGCAGCATTCCAAATAATACTGAGAAGGGTTGGTTTGTTTTTTCTATTTTTTTAATTAGTCACTTTACCTGCCTTGAGAAAGAATGAGTACCATGTAAATTTTAGCAGTGCCTGGCAGGCTGGAAGAGAGAAGGAAACCCCACAGAATGAAACTGCAGAGCTCTGTCCTTCCCTAAAGTGAAAAAGTTGATAGAGAGGGTTTTAAGTAATAATAATAATCACTGAAATTTACATGGCACAATCCTTGATACCATGATTCCTTTGACATGTTGGAAACATGTCAAAGCATTCCCTGGTAGGCCAAGGTGTCCTACTGAAGAACCTTGGGTTACGCCTACAAGGGGGTCTGGCTGGTGTTAACAGAAGGGAGTGCAGAGCTAAAGCAGCTGGCCATGCAGGGAGCCGACTTGGCTGGTGTGGTACAGAGAAGCCAGCTTGTTTACATCCTATTCCATGGCTGCTGCCCTAAGCAGAAAGTGCCTTTCAGGATCTATTTTTTGGAGGTTTATTATGTATGTCTGGTTCTCAATTCCAACAGTTTAATGAAGATCTAAATAAATGCTAGATTCTAAAAAATTTTTTTAAAAAGACTTATATGGCACTTTAAAGTTTGCAAAACACCTTATATGCATTTCTTCATTTGCTCCTTAGAGCACCCTACAAGGTAGGTGCTACAGGTATGAGTATCTCAATTATACAGATGGGGAAACCAAGGTGGAGAGGACATAAGTGATCTGCCTGCATTAAGCAAGAACCTGTTGAGGGACAGGGTGATATCTCACAATACCTGAGATCCGATGGTTGTGATCAAAAGAATGGAGGACCTCTGTGAAACTTCTTTGGAAAGTTTCTCTTTCTTCTTTACTGCTAAGCTTCTAGAAAAAGGAGTAACCAATCCTCACTGCCCCTACTTCCTCACCACCCACTTGTTCCTTAGCCCACTGCTATCTGATGGCTTCTGACATCTGTTGAAACTCCTCTCTTCAAGGTCACCAATGACCTCCTAGTCTTTAAAGCTAATGGTTTCTTGTCTTTCCTCATCCTCCTTGACTTTTCTTTAGCATCTGACAGTGTCAGGAACCCCTTTCTGCTCCTCCCTTTGCTTCCATAGGACAGGACATAGGACATAAGGTTGGAAGGGACTTTAGAGATCATCTGTTTCACATATGAGGAAACTGGGGCCAAAGGTTAAAGGGATTTGCCCGAGGTCATATAGATAACAAATAGCAAAGTCTAATTTGAGCCAGTCCTAGCTCTTTCATCTACAATATGCCCACTACTATTCTTCCACTACTTCTTCACCTACTTTCTACTTTTATGTCACTGGCTCTTCTGCTTCTTCCAGGCCATTACATCTGGACATTGCACAGGCCTCTTTCTTTTCCTCTACTCTCCTACTTTTGAAAATCTCATACACTCCCACGACTTCAATTATCATCTTTATGTAGATAACTCCAAAATCTTTATCTCTCAGGCAGCTAGGTGGCGCAGTGTGAGTAGAGCACTGGTCCTGGAGTCAGGACGACCTGAGTTCAAATCCCACCTCAGACACTTGACACACCAGCCTTGTGACTTTGGGCAGGTCATTTAACCCCAATTGAAAGAAAGAAAGAAAGAAAGAAAGAAAGAAAGAAAGAAAGAAAGAAAGAAAGAAAGAAAGAAAGAAAGAAAGAAAGAAAGAAAGAAAGAAAGAAAGAAAGGAAGGAAGGAAGAAAGAAAGGAAGGAAGAAAGGAAGGAAGAAAGGAAGGAAGATCTGTATCTCTAACCCTGACCTCTCCCTTAAGTTTTATCTCAACTGCCTGACACTTCAAATTCAATTTATACAAATCTGAACTCATCATCTTGCCCTAAACCAAAGAGGAAAAAAATCAGCAACTCCTCCTGACTTCCCTATTTCTGCTGATGACACTACCACCCTCCTAGTCACTCCAGCTTGACTCTTTGGCGTCTTTGACTCTTCCTTTTCCCTGACTCACAATATTCAACCAGTTGCACAATCCTTTCAAATATACCTCTAAAATATCTCCTGCTTCTCCCTCCTTTCAAATGTCTTTGCTACTACCCACAGTGTTCCTCTGTCTTTACTCTCTCCTCTCTCTATTTTATGATCCAGTCTTTATATCAATGCCAAAATTGTCTTCCTGGTACACAAATCTGATCATATCACTTTCCTTCTTTGAAAAAAAACAAAACCCTTCGGTGGTTCCCCATTATCTACTGAATAAATAGAAATGTTTTTATCTTGTCATTTGAGGTCTCTCACATTTACCTTTCTAGCACTGTTTTATACTATTTCCCTTTATGTATATTTTGTTCCAAGAAGAATGATCTGTTCTCTGATCTCATTCTGTACTCTTCTACTTCTGTGGAGTCATACATGTGGTCCTTCATGTTTGGAACGAACTCCTCCTCTGTCTCTTGACTACTGAAATCCTTTTTTTTTCAAGGCCCAGTTTAGGAGCCATCTCTTCCATGAGACCTTGCCTGAACCCTATCATATCTCTCGTGAGATGGATGATCTCTCAACTACTGATTTCATTCTCATTAAATAATAATTATGTATATGTTTCATTTTCCTACTTGAAGCATAATTATGTTCCTTCATCACCTTCTACCAGACTATTAGTGAGATCTTTGGGGTTAAGGATATGTCATTTCTTAAGACATGTTTACCATACCGAATTGTATTAGTTTAAATTGAAATGCAATAACAGACATCATGCAGCACATGACATGGTTTTTCAGTGGCTGCCAAGGGTCTAGGTAAAAATTACAAAGAAGGTAAAGATTGTTTGGGGCAGCCTCTCCTCTACCTTTCTTCATACTTCTCCACTTCTTCAGTCCCCTCTCCCTACTCTCCACCTCATCCTGTCAAGCTCAAATCTTCCCTGTGGCAGTTTAAAACCCTCTACTATAGCACTGCCATACCTTTGAAACTATAATTCTATCCTCTCAAGTCATGCCACATGCTCCAAAATGATGGCTACCCCAAATCCAATTCCTAGGTGCCTCATCTCACCTAAATTCACAGTAAGGAGGAGATGATGAGTGAGCTTAATGTTCCTGGCTTGTGTGACAGCATCTTTATTTATTTAATTTTGAACTTAACAAATAACAAAGAAAATGGGACTTTCTGTATATACAGTTAAACAGAATACAAAGGATTACACAGGAAACAGCAGATCTTTATTAGGTACAGCTTGCCTTTCTTTTTAAATACAGTATGTAATAAGTTCAATGTTTAAGCTGTCCTACTTGCCTGTGATTTTTTCTGCTGGGCTAATATTTTCATAAATGAGCAATTCTTTTTTTTTAAGGGGGAAAGGCAGGGCAATTGGGATTAAGTGACTTGCCAACAAGGACACAAGGCTAGTAAGTGTTAAATGTCTGAGACTGGATTGGAATTCAGGTCCTCCTGACTCTAGGGTCAGTGCTCTATTCATTGTGCCACCTAGCCACCCCTAAATGGGCAGTTCTTAAGTCACATAAATGACTAATCTGAGAAATAAGGGGGGGGGGTCATTTCAAGCAGCATAACCTTCTTATTAAAGCATGAACCCCTTCTCTCCCACTCTGCAGCCTATAAAACTGCATAGAATGATTTTAGTCTGCTTCCTATCATATCATATTTCTACTTTTAATCTGGATGGTATCAAATCCTATGTATAACACAAGGTTACACATACAATATACTAGAAGAAGTAGTAGCACTTTTGCATCCCTTTTCTGAAAGGTCACCAGACTATACCATACAAAAGGAAGATATTATTTTAACATTACTGTTATTATAATTTGGTACTGTTTTGGTGAACTCAAGGACAGCAGGTTTGGATTACTACATAAAGTATTTTGTCTGGCAAGGATGAATGATTTGAAAACGTCTCCTTAATCTCTTTGGGCTTCTATAAAATGAAGGAAATCATTTAGATGGTTTCTAAGGATCCCTTCCAGTCCTAAATAGTCTTCTATTCTAGATCCTGGGAGGGGTAAGAGAGTGACTGCAAGCCATAAATAAAGCAAGAGACAAAGGATTTATCAGGGCAATCTTGCAAAGGGAAATTTCCTCCTTAATCTTAGAGGACACCTGAGAAACAATATGTAGGAGACATGAGCTTGAAGTCAGCATATGACAAAGGAGGTTGCTAGGCAAGCATGAGGGAGTTTAGGTCAATGTCCAGGGGAAACTGAATGACTTCTTTACAAACCATATATCAATAAGGAAACCAAGCTAAAAAAACAGGTTATTTCATTTTGCATTTAAAAACATAGTAAAAAAAAAAAAAGAATAAGGAAAATAAAAAAACTATATTCTGATATTATCCTTTTAGGAGCAAAAACAAAAGTTTTAAAGGGAGATTTATTTTATTATTTCCAGCCAGATAGTCTTATTTTTCAAATATCAAAAAAAGAAAGTGGAACCAGAAAATACAAATATATTAAAAACAGGATAAAAGGAAAATGTCTCAGATAAAATAATTCTTGAATGTAAATGCTACTAAGTGCAGAGATAGACAGGGGGCAATACTTAGAACTAAATGGAAAGGAGATTTACTGGTAAGTTTCAAATTTAAAAACAAAATGGGCAATTACTGTGTCACCTATCTAAAAATGCATCCATAATGCTAGGCCTAATTTAATACAGAATATTATTACATCAAGCACATGTGGCTACTGTTAGACAAACCAATGCTGATATGAGGAAGAAATTCTTTTCTAGATGTGGTAACTGAACTACAAAGATCAGCATTTCATAGCAGAGCACTACCTACAATTGTTGCTACTGTTTTCTGTGCTAGACCTACAACAGACTTTATGTTTAACTTGTGGATGGTGCCATATAAACAATGACTCCAACAAACACTTTCTCATCGATGGTTTTATGGCCAGATTCCTCGAGCTTCTTTTTCACTTCTGTTCCAGACCCTCCTACCTGAAACTACTTCTCCAAAGCCCTTCTACCGGGAAAGACACATCTCTCCTTTTTGGACCTTGGGGAAACATACTGTTTTTCTTCTCTTTCACACCCACTATAATATGCTATATACTTTTCATTTATGGTAAGAGCTTTTCTACATTTAAGTATTTTGAAACAGTGGTGTCAAATTAAAATGCTTAGCTCACCAAGATCTAAATTCAGTATATGAGTTCTACATGATGCACAGAACTTCTGGGTTTAATTTCATTGCTAATGCCATCCATATTCTGTTCATTAATCCTTCCCACAAAAGGAAGAAGTGGTAAGCAGAGTTCCCTAACCCAGCTGGATCAGGCAAGGTCCACAGAGAAAAAGAAGCAGAAGAGCCAAAAAACTGCCTTTCTTCCCCTTCCACCCCATCTCACGCCTCCAAAAAAATGAAGAGATGTGGAGGTGAGGAGGAAATAGTGGGGTGGAGAGAAAATAGTGGGGTGAAGAGATGGTTTGTACTGGGGCAATGTGGTAAAGTGGAAACCGTGCTAGAGTAGGAATCAATCGAAAAATCAGTCAATAAGTAGGAATCAATAAGTCTTGAATTCCTGCTCCTACACTTAATAGCTGTGTCACAATGGACACATCACTCAACCTATGTGGAGCACAGTTTCTTCTTCTGTAAAATATTCATGGTCATAAATATCTGCACTATCACCTTCACAATGGGGCTGTTGGGAAGACGACAAAGCATTATATAAACATGAACTTTGAAAACCAGAAAGCACTATATAAGTATTATTCTTACAAACAAAACGAGTTGTTAGGAGTTTAAAAACTACTCTAGTTACAAAAATGGCATGGCTATAAACCTGTGAATTCCTGTTAAACTGTCCGTTGCCTGCAGAGTGGTTTGCGTTTCATTGGGACCAGGAGATCCCAGAATCTATTTCCCAAACACCTTTTTCACATTAAACATAAAAGCAATACATACAGGATGTGAGGCCTGGTGAGAGTTTGCCTGATTTAAGTCTTATGGATTAGGAAGAGTACTACAAAGTAGCCCACAAGATAGCTTAGTACACACTAGCGCTGGGCCTGGAGTTAGGAAGACTTGAGTTCAAATCTAGTCTCCAATATTTACTAGCTCTGTGACTCTGAGTAAGTCATTTAATCTCTGCTTCAGTTTCCTCAATTGTAGACAGAAATAATAACAGCACCTCTATCAAAGAGTTGTTGTGAATATTATCAAATGAGATAATATTCATAAAGCACTTAGTACAGTGCCCGGCACATGGCAGGTACTGTATAAACACTTATCCCCTTCCCTCCAAAGGAAAGAAAAATGTGCCCATACGGAATATATCAGAGCAAGATAGAGATAACTACAAAATAATGATAATTAACTATACATGGATTGATAGACTACTACATAGTGAGCAGCTGGGTGATGCAGTGGATGGAGTGCTGGGCCTAGAGGCAGGAAGACCTGAGTTCAAATCCAGACTCAGATACTTATCAACTGTGTGACCCTGGGCAAATTACTTAACCTTGTTTTCCTCAGTTTCCTCATCTGTAAAATGAGCTGGAGAAGGAAAGAGCAAACCACCCCAGTATCTTTGCCAGGAAAACCCCAAATGGGGTCAGGAAGACTCAAACATTACTGTAACGACCAACCCCCAAAATAGCTACTAGATGAAGTTTCCATATATCTTCCAAGTGAACTCTCCCCCACCCAGGCTTCCCTTCTTCTTCCTCCCTCTTCCCCCAAACTGAATTTATCTTTGGAAGCTTATTTGAGGGCAAGATTCCTGCCACTTGTTTTTCTCAAGTTTCTGCTACCTCCTTATCTTCCCTTCTTTATCCAGAAAGAAAGGAGCTTGTGAAACTTCATTAAGGGAGTGGCAGGAGGGATTTGGAGAAGAAAAGGCTATTGAGGTAGGATGATTTAAGGAGGAATTCCTGACAACCAGATGGAACAAGCTGGGGTAAAAGGGAGGAGAGGAAAAAACTGATAAAAGCAAAGATTCAAAGAAAGGATAAAGGAAGTCTAAGGTGTACAAGACAGATTCTTCCTCTTTTTCGGTATCATGGACCCTTTTACCAGATGGATAAGCTCAGAGACAGCAAACACGTAAATATTAACTAAAATATAAAAATAAATTTGTTAAAAGTGTAGTCTGTTTCATATCATTGCTACAGACTCCAAAAGGTACTACAGAATTCAGGGAAGTAAGACTTTATTCTTAGCAATACTGGGTTTTAATCACACACCTAAGTATCAAAGTAATCACATACCATCTTGTAAAAGCTTTAGAAGGCTGATTAAAATTTGATGTGTGAAGTAATCAACCACTTAAGAAAGAAAGGAATCACAGGACTAAATAGGAAATTGAAAGAAATCTAACAACAAAGACAGCTGTGCCCCAATAATTGTAAAGAAGGGCCAGTGAGGTACAGCAGAAAAGACAACTGAGGTTAGGGCCTGAAGTTTAGAGTTAGGATGGATACATCTATGTAACCTTAGGCAAATCACATAGCTTCTCTGTCCTCCCTTCTCATCTGTGAAATGAAGCAGCTTGGACTCAATGGCCTCTGAGATCCCTTCCTGTTCTAGACCTGTAGTCCTATGGTCTTATCGACCTGGATCCAAATCCTCAATCCGTTACCAAATAACCTGGTGACCTTTAGTCAGTCACACAGGATTGTTAGAAAGATATATCTATACACTTGGACAAATATTGCAAATAGATAATGAAATGGGTGTAGAACTGAAAAAAAGGAAGAGGCTGTGCTAGAATACAATTGGGGAATTGCAATATTCTTTTAATTACTTTCAACTTTTGCTTAAATTAGCAGGCGTTTTTTTAGTACCAATATTCTGCCAGTATTGCTATTTAGCTATGTCATGAATACTATCATCTCCAAAGAACTGAAAATGAACAGAATCCAGAGAGTAATGGAAAGATATAAGATGGTAAGTTGGGATAAGTGAACAAGAATTTATTAAGCACTTACCATATACCGGGCACAGTGCTAAGTGCTGGGGTCCTCACTCCAAAGGAGTTCACATTCTAATGGAGGATACAACAAATAGATAATTAGGTGCGTTAAAAACATAAATAGTGCAAATGGAAAGTAATTGTAGAGAGACGGCACTATCAGCAGTAGGGAAACCAGGAAAGGCATTCTGCAGAAGGCAAGGTTTGAGCTGAGTCTTGGTGGGAGCTAAGGAAGCTAGAAGGTAGAAGGGAGGAGAGAGAGCATTCTAGGCATGAGGAAAATCCCATACAAATTCACTGAGTTGGGTGATGAAGAGTCTTGTGTGAAGAACAAGTAGATCAGTACAGCTGGATCATAGACTTTGGGGAGTAAAATGTAAGATTATAAAGGCAGAAAGAGCCTATCTTATCAAAAGTTTTAAATGCCAAAAACGATTTAATATTTGCTCCTGGAGGTAACAAGTCGTTGGATTTTACTAAGCAAGAAGATGGCATAGAACAGTTGGCAACTAAGTGTCGGAGAGATTGTATAGACCCTCATCACTTCTCTCTGACAATTAGACTATTGCAATTGTCCAGGTGAGAAGGGATGGGGGTCTATACAAGGCTGGTGGCTGTGAAAGTGGAGAAAAGGGGGTGTATGCAAATGTATATAAGAGATATCATGGAGCCAAAGAGGAAAAGGTTTGACAGTGCATTGGATACTTGAAGTGAATGCAAGGAAACTTGAGAATAACACAGAGGTTATGAGCCTGGATGCCTAGGAGAATGGTGGTGCCCTCAATAGTAACAGAAATGCTGAAAAGAAGGAAGGATTCGGGGGAAAACATAACCACTTTTGTTTTAGAGTTGCTGAGTTTCAGATGCCTATAGAATATCCAGTTCAACAAATCTAAGAAGCAGTTGTTGAGTTTGTTTTTTGCAGGGGAAGGCAGGGCAATTAGGGTTAAGTGACTTGCCCAAGGTCATATAGCTCCTAAGTGTTAAGTGTCTGAGGCCTGCTTTGAACTCAAGTTCTCCTGACTCCAGTGCTGGTGCTTCATTCACTGTGCCACATATCCACCCTAGGTGGTTATTGATTGAAAATCAGGAGAGAGATATGGGTTGAACATATAGATCTGGGAATGATCTATATAGAGATGATGATTGAATCCATGGAAGGTGATGAGATCATTAAGAAATTAGTATAGAGCAAGGTTCCTATTTTTTTGTGTGTATCATGGACCCTTTTGGTACTATGTTGAAACCTATGGATGCCTATTCAGAATAATGTTTTTAAATATATAAAATAAAATACATAAGATAATAAAGGAAATTAATTTTATTGAAATACAGTTATCAAAAAACATTAAAACAAATTTATGAACCCCAGGTTAATAACCCCTCATATAGAGGGAAAAGAGAAGAGAGCTCAAGACAGAGCTTTGAGGCACAAGCACCAATAATGGACATGACCTGGGTGAAGATCAAGTATAGGAAGCCAAGGAGTGGTCAGACAGGTAAAAGGAGAACCAAGAAAGAAGCAGTGTCACAAAAATGTAGAAAAAAGGAGCATCCAGGAGGAGAAAGTGATTGGCAACGTCAAGGGCTATAGAGAGGTCCAGAAGGATGAAGACTTAAGAAAAGGCCATTAGAAGGGGGGGGTAGGATAGGAAGGAGG
>CM053593.1:126377839-126424566 GCA_028646575.1 Pseudocheirus occidentalis
GAAGAATGCCTTAAAAAGTTGAATCTGCCAGATGGAAAAAGAATCTCAAAAGCTTGCTGAAGAGAATAATTTCTTCAGAATTAGATTGGAGCAAATGGAGGCTAATGACTTTATGAGAAATCAAGATACTATTAAACAGATCCAAACAAATGAAAAAATAGAAGGCAGTGTGAAATATCTCATTGGATAAACCACTGATATGGAAAATAGATCCAGGAGAGGTAATTTAAAAATTATTGGACTACCTGAAAGCCATGATCAGAAAATGAGCCTAGAAATCATCCTTCAATAAATTATCAAGGAAAACTGCCCTGATATTCTAGAACCAGAGGGCAAAATAGAAATTGAAAGAATTTACTAATCACCTCTTGAAAAAGATCCCCAAAAGAAAACTCCTAGGAATATTATAGCCAAATTCCAGAGTTCCCAGGTCAAGGAGAAAATATTACAATCAGCCAGGAAGAAACAATTTGAGTAATGTGGAAACACAATCAGGATAACACAAGATCTAGCAACTTCTACATTAAGGGACTGAAGGGCTTGGAATATATTTCAGAGGTCAATGGAGTTAGGATTAAAACCAAGAATCACCTACCCAGCAAAACTGAGTATAATGTTTCAGGGGAAAACATGGTCATTCAATGAAATAGAGGATTTTCAGGCATTCTTGATGAAAAAACAAGAGCTGAACAGAAAATCTGACTTTCAAATACAAGAAGCAAGAGAAGCATGAGAAGGTAAACAGGAAAAAGAAATCATAAGGAACTTACTAAAGTTGAACTATTTACATTCCTATATGGAAAAATGATAATTGTAACTCATGAGACTTTTCTCAGTATGAGGATAGTTGAAGTGAATATATATATGTATACATACATATATATGTATATATAGGAGAATATATGTGTGTATAAATACATGTAAGTGTAGATGTGTGTACACATATTCATAGACAGAGGATGCAGGATTAGTTGAATAGGAAGGGATGATATCTAAAAAATAAAATTAAGAGGTGAGAGAGGAATATAATGAAAGGAGACAGGGAGAGATAGAATAGGGTAAATTATCTGATATAAAAGAGCCAAGAGAAAACTGTTACAATGGAGGGGAAGTACAGGAAGGCACTGAATTTGGCTTAAGGAGAGAATAATATACACACTCACTTGGATATCTTACCCTACAGGAAAGTAGGGGGAAGGGGATAAGAGTGAGGATGATAAAGGGGAGGGCAGAACAGGAGGGAGGGTAGTTAGGAGCACTTACTTTCAAAAAGGGATAGGGTCAAAGTAGAAAACAGAATGTGTGGGGGTGGGACAGGATGGAGGGAAATAGATTATAATCTTTCACAATAGATCTACTATGGAAATACTTTGCGTAACTACACATTTACAACCTATATTGAATCACTTATCTTCCCAGTAGGGGTAGGGGATGAGGGAGGAAGAGAAAGAATCTGGAATGATTACAAAAAAATTTTTTTTCCTTTTACATGCAACTGGCACTGGGTATGGAAATCCATCTTGCCCTACTAGAAAGTCAGAGAGGGCATGGCGGAGGATGTAAGGGAGAGCAGACTGGGGGAGGGGATATACAGGGGGATCGCTGTTTTGGGGTGGGGTAGTAGGAGAAAGGCGGGGAGAAAATTTGTAACTCAAAATCTTGTGGAAAGAATATTGAAAACTAAAAATAAACAAAATTTTTTTTAAAAAGTCCTTTGACTCCGCCCTCTTCCTCTCCCACATCCAATAAGTTGCTAAGGCCTATAAATTTCACCTCTCAAGGCTCGATTACATCTGTCCCCTCCAAACCATTCCCACTACTACTATCCTAAGCAAAGCCTTTGTTTCTCACATGGACTACTGTGACAGCCTTCTAAATTGTCTCATTACTTCTAGCTTTCTCCCCAATCCAAGCTATCCTGAATTTGACTCCCAGAATCATGTTCCCAATTCACTCCAACCATATCATTAACAGCTCAAAAACTTTTCAGCAAGTCTTCATTTATAAACAGAATTAAATGCAAATTTCATAGCACTGAAAGTTCCCCTTAATTTGGCTTCAACTATATTTCCAAACTTATTGCATACCACTTCCTCTTCATATACTCTTATATTCTACTAAAGACAGTCTATTCCTCATTCCTGACTCCTAATACATCTTTGCCAACTGAAATTCTCTTCCTTCAAGACTCATCTCAGATATTTTCTCCTAAAAGAAACTGTTAGCATAAATGGAGGCAGTCATTGACCCATTCACTGACGTGTTATCTTACTGAGAGAAATGTGCCTCAGTTACTTTTTTGTTAAATTTCACTTACAGCATTACTATCCAGATGGTTTCTACACTTATCACATCCTAACCTGCATATAATAATTTATGAATATCTTATTGCCCTGTAAGTCTGAAAAAATACTTGCAGGTAAGGACTGTGTTAGATCCTAATTGATTACATCCCCAAGACCTATCACGGTACCTAGCCCATGGTATTAAGTGCTCAATAACAGACACCATTTCCAAACCAGGGGTTGGAAAAGGAGAAGATGAAAATCAAGTGAACTCAAGCAAAAGGGATAAAAAGGCAGAAGAGGAACTAGATCACTAAAATTAGAATAATTATTTTATTTGATAGTCTACAAATCCCATCAAAGGAAATTTAATGCATAGTACATTTTCAGCAGAATTATTACAAGCAAGATAAAATGACAATTTGCCATAAGAACACCACTAGGCCACTCACTCCATCAGCACTTGTGCTCCCTACTATAATTGCTTGCAATAAGCAATTAAGTCCTAAAAGAGCAATCACTTAAAAATAGAAATACAGGATTTTTCCTGTACTTCTAGGGTAGAGGAGACATAGTAGTTTGACAAAGGCTTTGCTTTCCCAATATCCTATAGCCTGAAAATGTTTTCCATTGTCAAAACTTCTCCCTTTTGAAAACAGGAAATAATAGATGTTCTGTCATAGGTTTTCATGGCCAAATAACTTAGAGGCCAGCCTAGGAGGTGATAAACCTCTCTATACTTAGTTAAGATAATCCTCAGAAAACTGACACCATCTCAGGATACAGAAATGAAATCTAATAATCAAAGGGAAGAAGGAAGCCACTGCTAGTCCCCATTACCAAAATGCACCTCAGCTCTGTAACCAATTATGCTGCCCCTCAGCCCTATGATGTCACCTACCTGTTCTTTGTTCTGTACTCCCCAAAACTTATAAAAGTGGAATTGTTGGTCTGCTCAGGGTCTTTGGCAGAAATGAAGGCAATCCATTGACCCATTTATTGACTGGCAGCATGTCCCTGTTAATAAATGTTATCTTGCAATTTTAATTCACAAGTATTAATTCATGAGGTATTCTACTTTATTTAAACTGTTTTGTCTTATTTTAACAACTTAGTTATAATTACTACATCTTTTGCATAATTCTTTTGTGCGCAGACTGGAAGGTTAAGGAGATTTGTGGATAGTTATTACTTCACGATCATTCAGGTCAACAGAAATGAAACTGAACTATAATCAAGACCTTTAGGTACAACTGTAAATTAATGAAGATGCTACTATCTTCTTAGTCACTCAGGTTCAGTACTGACTCCTCAGTCTCCATCACCACACAAATCTAATGTACTGTCAAGTCTTGTACATATCTCTATATTATCTATTGACTTCTCTCCCCTTACATAGCTTCCACAATGGTGTATTACCTAATGCCTGGACTACAGCAATTATCTTCTGGTTGGTCTCCCTGCTGAGAGCTTTCTGCATTCTAACCTATGCTGACTTCAAGTGATCAAAATTTCTCTAAATGTACACACTGGCCAGAGGTGCCACTGAATACTCATTAGACTGGCAAAGTCGACAAAAAAAAAAAAAAGAAAATGCCAAATGCTGGAGGACTTATGAGAAAACAGGTACACAAATGAATTGCTGATAGAGCCGTGAACTTCTCGAACCATTCCAGAAAGCAATCTGGAACTATGCCCACAAGACTATTAAACTGTGCACATAGTTTGATTCAGTGATATCACTACTAGGTTTATACCCGAAATAGATCAAGGACAAAGGAAAAGGACCCATATGTACAAAATTAGTTACAGTAGCTCTTTGATGATGGCAAAAAAAAAAAAATAGAAACTGAGGGAGAGCCCATCAATTATGGGATGGCTGAACTAGTTATGGTATATGAATGTGATGGAATACTATTATGCTATAAGAAATGATGAAAGTTTCAAAGAAACCTAGGAAGACTTGTATAAACTCATACAAAATAAAATGTGCAGAACAAAGAGAACAATTTATATAATAACAACAATATTAAAAAGGGAAACAACTTTGAAATAGTTAGGAACTCTAATCAACAAAATAACTACAACTCTTTAGAGGACTCATGATCAAACATGCTACCTATCTCAAAATAGAGACATGAGGGACTCAGTGCAGACTGAAGAATATATTTTTAATGTGTCTAAGGCAGGAATTCTTTTGTTTGACTACATATACTTGCACACAATTGGATATTAAACCAAGCTCAACAATCTTTATCACTTTTAAAAAAAAGTCTGTTCCTAATTTTCTATTATCTCTCATATTTTCCATGATTCCTCAAAGATCACTGACTGTACTCCAATGACTGATTCCATAAGATCTTTTTAGCATCCTGTATATATTTCACCTAAGCTGGAAAAGAACTTTTTTAAAAAAAGTTGCTAGATTCTTTTTTGCTATCCCTCACATATCTTGTCCTTCAATTCCCTCTTGCATCTTCTACAACACAAAATCATTCTCTGACAAATATAAAAACAAAAAAATTTCAGTAATCTGCTTTCTTTCAGCTATTAAGTAATTTCCTCATTTACTTCAAATGGCAATACTGTTCTCTGACCCGTCTTTGAGGTTTTTTCCCCCCTCTTATTCTGAATACACCTAAAATTGTTCATTTTTTAAAAAATTTTCCCACATCTTGGCTCAATCTTGGCTTTATCTCTCCTGACAACTGTTAAAGCTCCCCTGTAGTCTTTTGTACTGTTCTGCGCCTATGTGCTTCTACTTCCTTGAATACAATCTTGAAGACCTTTCTGTTAACTACAGTAGTCTTATTTAGATCCCTCATCTCAAAATGATACACTGAAATTTTTTTTAAAGCTAAAATACCCAGAGACATCACACAATATGATCTCAGAATCAAGAAGACCCAGGTTCAAGCTCTCATCTTTTATACACACTGGCTTATATGACCCTGAGAAATTCACTTAACCTCAGTGTTTGAAGGTAAATCTCTAATACAATTAAAAAGAGCAGAATAGTTGCTAATCTGCATTGGTAAAGGGAGTTTCCTGTGTATAAGTTCCCTATTCTAATGAAATCCCTGGTCTAGCCCCAAAGTGCAGAAGTCAGGCATTATACTTAGCAAACTGTGAAAACAGCCAGAACCACACAGGATAAGACAGCACTGATAGACTGTCGACTGCACCTTTGGAAAGACCACTGACACTGATGAAATCATGGACCCACTGGAGTATACTATCATTATTGTTCCTTGTCAGAATTATTTCCAGTTTTATCACCAGAACTTCCCAGTTGCATCACAAGAATTTCACTCTCAAAATTTTCTATCCCTCAAACTACCTTTACTTTTAAACTCTTTCCCACAGAATCATACCCATCTTTACTCTATTCTCTGAAAGTGTGAGAAAACTTATGCTGAGAAAACGTATGCTTACTGTGGTACAATCTACAAAGAGTTAAAATACTCAAACATCTGAAAAGAATCTTTTCCTACAAGTCCTTTAGTTAACTACAGTTATCAAATACCCACTAAGTGAAATAGTCATGTCCCTAAATACTGTAAGAGAACACTATAGATGAAATTGAAGGTATTTTATTCATTGCCCTTTAGAAGTTTATAACACAATAAGAGAAACATGACTAATACATCTAAAAAAGACAAAGAAAAATCAAGTGCACGGCTTAGGAAGTAGCAGTTAAAATATGTTTTCTAAAGATCTTACATATATTAAAGGTTTGGTTCAGAAGATCCAGCAACAGAATGGCAAGAATACAAGTAATGATGAGCATCCCAGCATTTTTATATCATCTTTTAGATATAAGTCCCATATCCATTTGGAGTTTACTGCAGTATATGATGCAATACAGTATTCTTAATGAACAGTGGGCTACTGAATTCAAGTGCTACTGATTCTGTTGTAATGATTAACTTTTCTATTTTTTAACCAATAACAAATTATTTTGTGGAATCAGATAAACCAGTCCCCATTCCCTCTTCTGGAAATATTAAAACACTGAAAAATTATATTAGTCTAAAGCCTACTGACAAATCTAGATGAAAAACCTTATCAGACATCTTTAACTATCAATTTCAAAACAACATCCTTCTCTCTCTCTAGATCAGTTTAGGAAAAGACTCAACAGGTTCTGAATACAAAAGACTCACATTGAAGAAAGTAATAAGAGAAAGAAGACTTTGAATGATCCACCTTGACTGGATTAAGATATTGATCTCACCTAAGAGAAGGAAGTTATTCCTTTGATAACTTCAGGTAATGGAAATTAGGATGGTATGGACCAGTTGGAAATAAGAATCCCTGAACGGTGTGGTCAATGAGGGATGGCTTTAGGAAAACAACTCTCCAAAGATGTGGCAGAAAATTAAGTGACTATTGACCTGTTTGATGAAGCAAACTGTTACTTGAACTGTTACCTAATCTTTGGACCTTTTGATTAATCTTGACCATGAAATATTCCTTGTATGAGAATCCTATTAAATTGGGGCTTCAAAATGACTTGCTAGAAAGATATCCAATGGTAAAAAAGAACTCTGTCAATTTGGATATTTCTTGCTTTCAACAGAAAAATACTTATATTTGGAATAATCTAAAAATAATAAAAATTGTTTCTGGTAAGCCTTGTGCCTGTAGTACAGACAGTTCTTTGACAGTTCTGATGATTACTGTTTTATAATACAGTGTAAATTTTGCTGTCATTTTGTCTCTATGTCTTTGGTAGTTTGACAAGTGTAAGATTGAAGTATAAATTAATTGAGGTAGTAAGTTTTCCATCTTTATTATATTGCCTCTGCCCAAATGCAAAGAATGTCTATCAATTTTCAAGTGTTCCTTTATATTCATGTTTTGTAAATGTATTTATGTCTTGAGTATTTTGATAGACTGATTCCTTTATATTTTATATCTTGTAATTGATTGGAATGAGATTTCTCTGTAATTTCTTTCTGGTTGGTGTTAATGTTATAAGGAAATACTGATGAGGAGAGGGAGGATTTTGTATCCTCCTACTTTCCTGAAGCTCCTAATTATATCTCAATCTTTTTTTTTCTGATTCTCTGGGGTTTTCTAAATAAACCATGCTGTCATCTATAAGTAGAGATGATTTAATCTCTGTTATTTATTCCTTTAATTTAATCTTCAATTCTTTACTTTCACTTCCAATAAGGTGTCAAGTCCTGTCTATTCTACCTTTCTAACTTTTAGCTTTGTATGGCCCCTTTTCTCTTCCAACATGGCCACCAGCCCGGTACAGGTCCTCATCACCTCACACCTAGACTACTTTAACAGGCTACTAATTGGTCTCTCTGATTCAAGTCTCTCTCCACTCAAGTCCATCATCCACTCAATTATCAAACTGATCTTCCTGAAGAGCAGGTCTAAAGTAGAATGTGTTTTCTCCAGCAGACTACTCTATCCTCTCCACTCTCTCACTTATCTTCAATCTCTCCCTGCTATGCTGGGGAGCTTTTGTGGCAGGGTCAGCAATACTTTAAGTGCTACAATGCTTTTTCTACTCGATCTTTATATTCTATATTCTTTCTTATTATGTATATAAGAACACAGTTTTGCTCTATAGGATTGGTTAACTACAAATGTTATCCTTCCTCACTCTGAGCATACTGCTTATAAGTTCATACTAAGCACAAGGCACTCTGCCAAGTATTAGGAATACAAAGAAAAAGAAAAAGAAACAGCTTCTGTCATGCAGACATACATTTATACCTTTTTTAGGAGCTCTGTGTATTGAAAGTTTATGTTGCCTTAAACACTATGGATGAAAACTCACTTTACTCCACCTATGGCAGTTAGGTGGCACTGTGGATAAACAGTTGGAATGGGAATCAGGAAGACCTGAGTTCAAATCTAACCTCAGATTTTTAGTACCTATGTGACATTGGGCAAGTCAAAAGAGATACTCCTTAATAAGAGATCAGAACTTTAAATGGGTATATGTTGCAGGGATGTGGTACTTGAAGAAATGTCTACCTCTAAGAGAGTGATATGTCTCCAAGGACAGCATTCTGATTCAAGAGAAGGGAATTAGGGTTCCTGGGGCAAGATGACATCAGGAATGATGGAAGGGAATGGACCCAGAAAAGAGATTTCATGGAAAATAAGAAAAAAAATTATCATGCATGAAGAATGCAGAGACTAGAGAATTATAAGTAAGTATAACTACCATGAATCATAGAACAAAAGTCTACAACAGACAAAACGGTATCAACTGGGTCCACTACAAATTTATGGTGCTGGGCCCTCCCTGCTGCAAAGCAATCCTTTTATATCTCCCTAATTAATGCACTATCCCACTTATCAAAGCAGTTCTTCCAAATCTTTTTATCTTTCCTCAAACCTCCCATGACTTCCCCTTTCCCCGTTCTCTTAGCTGAGAACCTTGCCTCATATTTTACTGAGAAAATTGAGGCCATTCACCAAGAGGTCCTTCTTCCCTCCTCTTCATCTCACATCAACATGATGCCTTCTGCCACTATCTTTGTTTTCATCCTGGTCACAAATGAAGAGATGACCATGGGAAATCCTGCTTTCTCCAGCAGATAATCCTATCATCTCCACTCTCCCACTTATGTTCGATTTCTCCCTGTCTACTGGTTGTTTCCTATTGGTTTACAAACATGTACATGTCTCTTCCAGTCTCATTTGATCCCTGTCAACTAGCTATCAACACAAACCTTTCCCCCCTTTTAACTACTTGGCAAGAGTGCCTCCACTTACTTTTCTTTCACTCTCTTCCTAATTCCCTACAATCTGGCTTCTGATCTCCTCATTCAACTGAAAATGACCTCTCCAAAATTAGTAATAATTTCTTGATTGTCAAATTTAATGGCCTTTTCTCAGTCCTCATCCTTCTTGATCACTCTGCTGATTCTGACCAGCAGATCATCATCTTTTTCTTACTATTCTCTTCTCTCTAGGTTTTTGGATTACCACCTAAAATTGGTTCTACTGGTTCTCCTATTTTACCTATCCAATCGCTCTTTCATTGCTGGATCTTCATCCAGGTCATGCCCACTAAGTATGTATATGCTACAGAGTTTTCAATCCTGTGTCCTCTTCTCCTATGTTATTTCACTTAGGGGTTGAAAATAAGGGAATGAGAACCTATGGGGACAGAATTGCTTTAAAGAAGATTAAACAAAAATAAATGAAGAGACAAGTACTATTTTTATACAGAAAGAGGGGGAAAATCCTAATTCAGAAAAAAAGAATATTAGAGACAAATGGAAAAAACTATAAACCTAACTCTCATAACTTTGTGAAAGCACTAAACAATCCAATAAGCAAAAAAGAATGATGAGAGTGGATTAAAAAAATAAAATTAAAAAAGCAAACAACTCAACAATCTGTTGTCAAGAAACTCACCTAGAATAAAAAAAGATCTATGAAGAAAGTGTATCTATCCCTCTCAAAGAGAAAAATCAGGAAACATAAGCATCTCTATGAAAGAATAACCCAAAACCTTTCTCCTGGTAACCAACCAGATACTGATAAGTATTCCATGTAAAGTGACCCTAGTTTTCAGTTTCACTCCTGAAATCAGCCAATAAGACCTCTCATTCTTTTCCCATTAACTTCATTGATAAGTGTCCATCTCAGGCCAGATGGCTCCAGAGCATCTGACATCATAGATAAAACCTTTGTTAACTAGCTTTGAGTAAATCAAAGAACATTCCAATCACATATCCTCAACCTGTTACTGTGACCAAAGCTTTCCAAATATATATTTGGAAGTGGTGACAGCAGACAAAACTACTTTGCTTCCCCTATTAATTACCATCCTGAAACTCCTAGTAAGGAGTATCTTTAACACATGGCAGAGAGGACCTTTCCTATGCAAAAAAGGAAAGCCTGGACGCCAACTGTGGAGGTTCCACATGATCCAAATCTATAGAACTGCTTCAGCATTGCTCCAATCTAGACTCAGATTTGGAAGCCTGCAATATCCCAAGATAGTCAACTATAAAGAATATCCTCTAATAAATTATCTCTGGACATTTAAACCTTATACTTTTCCCTGCCATGCTGTGGACATTTGGATTATCACACAATCATCTGCCACCAATGTGAGGCACTAAATGGACAGGGGAATCTGAGCAAAGCTTTTTCTCATTTTAAAACTGTTTTTCAGGGAGCCCTCTAATTGCTGAAGTAAATGGGCCTAATTTAGCCTACTACTTTGAGATATAAATTCATTTGGAAAGAAACATGTTTCAATCAATTAATAAGAAGGCATGTATTAAGTGGTTACTATGTGCCAGTTCCCATTCAAATGATGGAAATAAAAAGAAAGATAAAAAGAGTCCCTTGCCTTTATTTTTTTTTTGCTTTTTCGAGGGCAATTGTGCCCAAGGTCACATGGCTAGGTTTTGTGTTAAGTATATGAGGCTGGATTTGAACTCAGGTCCTCCTGACTCCAGGGCTGGTGCTCTATTCACTGTGCCATCTACCTGCCCCAAGCCCCTCGCCTTTAAGGGGCTTATGTTCTAATGGGAGAGAACATCTGACAAACAAAAAACATTCTGCTAGGGAAAAAAGTTCCCCATTGCCTCTAGAATAAAAAACAATATCCACAGCCTGACATTTAAAAAGTCTTTTACAATCTTTCTCTTACAATTACTCCATACTACTTTTTATCAACTTACTTGTACACATGGTATATTCCTAATAGAAAGTAAGATCCTTAAGGATAGAAAGGTTTCATTTTGGTCTTCATACCCCTAGCACCCTGAACTTAATGTTTGTTAAATTAAACTGAAACACACTGTTTGATTTTTTCCATGAAATTATAATGTGCCTCCAAAAGTGTAAGTCCAAACTTAGAAAAGATAAAAGTTTTCAAATGATGCACAATTATCTTGCTTTCCAACCATCCCTAGTGTCTCCTCAATCTGGAATATCTGTCTGTATGACCTGCCCCTTTCTTCCATTGGTAAGCTCCTCCTGTGGCTTCCATTTTGTAGAAGGGTCTCAGTCAGTCTTCATTCTCCCTCCTGGCCCTGTTTCTAACTTCTGGACCATAATCCTATGCCAGGTACCTTCATCTCCTTTTTCAGCTCCCTTTTTTACTCCTTGCATCCCTGGTCCTTAACACAGTACCTGGCACATAGTAAGTGCTTCCTTCCTTACTTTGCTTGTATCTTATATAAGAAATAAATACCCCCCCCCCACATATGCATGTGTGTAGGCATGCATACACACATACACATATGTATACATATATACATACATGCATATAGACATTTTGTGAAAGCTAGTAAAGATGAGATATTGAACTGAAATAGCTTCATGCTATAAATAACATGTGCAAAGCCAACATTAATGCTAAAGAGATTTGACTATGTGAACTAAAGCTCTCAACAGCAGGCACAAAACTGCTATGCTGCTAGATAATGCATAAATTCATAGTTTGGCTACATTTCAGTCAGAAATCATCCTATGATGGTCCAGAATCTTTGGAATGACACTAGTAATCACCTATTATTTCTGAAGTAATTGGCATAGAGATCACATGGGATCTGGCTAGGATGAATTTCCAACTATACTACAACCCAAATCTTCTAACTTCTGGCAAACTGTTAACAGCAAAAATGTATTCATTGTCATCTGAATACATTTTGTGCTTTCCTACCTCCCCAACTTTGTTCTCACAATAAGTCCTCGCCTAGAATTTTTCCCATTCCTTTCTTCCTAGGCAAAGGCTGATACATCTTTAAAATCCAACTCAATCATATCTATTCTGTGTTTACCGACCAATTCAACTGGAAGTAATCACTTCATCCCCCAAAATGATAGAATTTACTCTATGTACCCCTTATCAGATGTTTATGACCCTTCTACTTGATATTACATTGTTATGTACATATTTTGCCTTCTCAACTTGACTACTGAAGGTAAAAACAACACACTATATTTCTTTATATGTGCCTAACAGTACCTTGCACTTAGCAGATACTCAATAAAAATATTGTTACTTAAGGACCAAGAGGAACTGTCTTATTCCTATATATTTTATGTCAAGACATTTAAGAGAACTCTAAGTATCAGTAATATAATCTTGGAAGTAGAGGACACTATAGCTTAAATATTAGTTTTTGTTCTTTTTTAAGTAAGCCACAACTTTTATAATAGTGATAAGTTAATTATGATTGATAGTATAGCTTAAAAAATTCATGGGTACATTTTGAAAAAAACTTATCTTACATATTTACCTGCTTGCTTCTAATGAAGCTGTCTCCTTAGAATTTTGGGAATTTAATATTTTTTCAATTTTCTCAACTGAACGAATAACTTGAATAAGTCTCAACACACACATCTGTAAAGAATAAAGCAAAAGAGTAAAAAAGAAATCTTTTCATGATATTTTATCTTTGCTACCTTATTTCCTGGGTTTAAACTCAGGACAAGATTTAAAAGATAATGTTTGTTCACTCAAAACTTTTGAGTTATGAATGGTTTTCTTAAAATTTGTCACTGAAAACACAAAGAAACATTAAGATCGACTATCTAGAACAAATACAATGCCTTGCTTTATTATAGCACAATACAGGAGACTTACTGCAACAAATGCTGACATTCCTTATTCCTCAAATTTTCTATCCTTGCTCCTCCCCCCCCATTTTCTAACCATGAACTTTTTCCTCTGCCTTACTTTTTCTGAGCTTCCTCAATTTTAATTTTGCTTGTTTTCTTGTTAGATCTTTTTTCTCTTTATGCATATATACACTAAGTATATATCAATAAGCCTGAATATAACAACCACATTTACATGTATATGTAGGAGCAAAAAGACAATTTTATAGTTAAGCACTTTCAAAATAGCTGAAACAGGGTAAAGATAAGCAGAGAGGTGTATTTTTCATAGATGGGTAAAACCAGCCACTTCTTTACAAAAGATCAGTTTTGTGTTCATGGGTAAGAGCTAATAAGAACATAATGATGAGAAATAAGTAAACAGACAAGTCTGTCAGGGAGGTCTATTTCCTTCTCAGCTTTAGGAAAGTTTACAAATATGTGTGTGTGCGCGTGTGTGCATGTGTTCCTTTTTTTTTTCCATGGTGGGGGGGGGGTAATGGTGCTTGTTGGGGAAGGTCCAGATCTGTTATTTCACTGTTATAAGGAACTTCTCATGATAAAAAAAGTCCTTTACCAGTGAAGTTTGGCCATCATTTTGCGGTTCTTTATCCACTATATCACACCTTTTAGACCTACAACATCTATAATTCCCAGGTGGTTTCAAATCCAGGTCCTAACCAGGCCTGAATCCTCCTAGCCTTCTCATGATCACATGACATTTGTGTTCAGGTGGTATCACTATAGACATTATATTGATAAACAAGTCTTCTGTGAAAGATTACTCACAGTATGGTCTTTTGGAAAGATCGCTAGATTAGGATGGCAGGCTTGAGTTCTATTCCTAGCTCAGCACTTGCATAACTTTAAATGACTCACTTATATCTTCTTCCATTTCTTCATCCATAAAATTAAGAAGTCAGCACTATCCTGACTCCACAGGTATGTTATTTAACCTCTTCATGTCAGTTTTCTTTTCTGGAAAATGGGATATTATGTGCTGTACTTAGCTTACAGGGTAGTTGTGCATTTTGCAAAACTCAAAGCCCTGTATAACTGTTAGATATTATCACTACTACTAGGAAGAGTGATAGCCCAAGAGGAGGTTTGGGTTCGATTTTAGTCCCAGATCTGCATTGTCCAGTTGTGTGAGCTTAGGAAAACCACTTAACATCTATCTCTGAGACTGGACATTTTCATATATAAAACTGATGCCTGGACTAGATGATTTCTAAAAATTCTCTAATTTTATTATCTGACCTCCTCAAAAAGTTGGTGGAAATGTAAAATTATACCTATTAAGGTTTTGTTTTTAAAAGTATGGGGAAAATAATACAGGGGGAAAGATCTTGAAAATATCAACTTAGTAAACCTTAGTTACAGAGAAGCCAGAAACTGCTATATATTTAAAAAAAGAACCAAGATGAGTAAGTTAATTAACAAAATAATATGCCAAAAGTCAATAGATTTCCTTTGATTATACTCCTCCCCCCCATTCTTCTTAAAAGGACTTTTTATACTGGTAGTTTTTATATTTTCCCATACCTTTTTTTTTCTGATATCCTCTTGTTTAGACATTCGCTCATCAACTGCCTGAATTCCCTCATTGACAGATGACTTAAGGCTCTTAAAAAAAAGAGAAAGCAAGACAAGTTAAAAACAAATGAACTTATGACTGGAACAAATAAGGTATATTATTAGAAGCTTTTTGCTTATTCAGATGCATAAGTATGTGCTGAGAGCCTATCTGTCAGCATTGTACCAATTGCTATGAGAAAACAAAGTATAAGCTTTATAAAACGGAATAATTATATGACAGGCAATAGTAGAGTGATTTGTTACAGGGCAGGAATGCTCTATGATGACAATAGTGTTTTAGGAAAAATTAGGATTGATAAAATTAGGGTGGTAAATGGAATAGACCAGGGGAGGAAAAGAACTAGGAGATTATTTTGGTAATCATGGTGGGAGGTAATTAGGGTCTGAACTAGAGTAAACAAGGTGAAAAAACAAAAAACAAAAGAAGTTCATGACTAGAAATGAAGAAAACAAAAAGACTGTTTATTCAACAAATGTTAATCACCTAAAACTGTAACAATGTTATGACACTAGGAGAGAAAAAAGACAGACACCCTAATAGAGAATAGTAGGACAGGTACAAAGAAAATAAAATACAAAATAAAATATAAATACATAAGAAAATAAAGTGGTGTCAGATTAGACAAAAGAGGTATCACTTATTTGGGGGTGTGAGTGAAGAATTAGTGGAAGAGGTGATATTTAATTTGTTTTTAGAAGGATAAAATGCAAACAGATTAAGATTTGGTGAACAAGACATTCTAAGATTACACATAAACCCCAACAAAAAGGGATAAGAAAGGCAAGATGTGCTCAGGAAGTAGCACATAGAGAATACAGGAGAAGAGTTATGAGATACAGTTGGTTTTGTCAAATCATCAGAGAAAGCAACAACGTCTTTATCCTCCACCATTGTGAGCAGGAAGCTTAGCAGGGACTACGATTAACATGCCCCTGAATCCTCTCATTCCTTTTCCAAACACTGGCCCCAGGAGACTAGACTGCAATAGCGGATACCTGGAAACTGGATTCACAAACCTCCTTACCCTGGAACATAGAGACACATGTGGAGGTAATTCCTACTCTGCTTGTTTCACCCAACCATCTTAGAAAAAAAAAAATACCACTTGAGCCCTTAATAAGCCCTCAGTGTCTACAACAGGATTACGGAGATAGTATGCCTTACTAGTAACCAAATGAAGGGTCTTTTGCATGCATAACCCCTTGCCACCTTGGATATCATAAAAGAAATGGCCCTGGGAATGGCTCACCAAGTATTTATTAACAAAACCATAAGATATGATCTCTTTGTTGGCTTCTTTCCTAGTGCCAGGAAGGAATAGAGACTGACAATATCTTTTGTAATCATAGGACCCTGGAGCGTGGGAGTATTGAAGCCAAATGGCAATTCCTTGGTTTATGGATGGCAAAGTCAATTCCTCAGAACCCAATCACTGTAATTCAGTTAAAGATGTCAAGGTAAAAGCCCCTTTCTCCTATTCCCACTCCTCATTCTCTCTCACCCCATTCTGGTCACCTCTCCCTATTTCCTATCCCTCCTCCCATCCCTTTTCACTGTGCCTTCTCTAGAACCTTTTCTATCCTTAACAAGCTTCCCTTCATCCTCAATCTCTGTGTCTCACACTCTTTCCATTTCCTCATACTCATGGAAATTTGGCTCCTTTCTGAATCCCTGGACCTCTCTAGTATATCCAGTACTCCTTTTCTTATGCTCCCAGATATAATGGGCCAGGAAGACAGGAAAACTCTTTGTTCCTCACTGCCAAATCCAAACCTTTCCTTTCCAGCCATCACTTAGTAACCTTTCCTCCTTTATGGTCCACTTCATCAGCCATGTTCACATCCCTGCTGTAGCCACCCATCGGCCTCCAAGTCACTCTCCTTTCTTCTAAAAGTTCAATAGGCTTCCAATCTTCTTCATTCCAACACCTACACTTAGGGACTTCAAAAAACATACTGATGTCTCCTCAAACATCCCAGCCCCCAAGTTCATAAACCTGACTCAACTGCTTACTTAATTTCAACACCTCATAGGAATAGTCATACCTGAATTACCTCACCCTTTCCTCATTGGTCTATTCCACATATCATCCCCACATCCTAATCATCCATAACTGCACTAATTCCATGATCCTGAACTATGAAATTCCCCTTTCTGATTATAACTTCCACTTTCTTCAAAATCTCTCATCTCTACTGTCCTCTTCCCTGCTACCTACAAACGTCCAAGTTTTCCTTATGTCTTCACTTGATCCTGGCATGACTCAAATTATAATGCTCTTTTTCATAGCTAAACTCCTAGAAAACACTACTTAAATTGTTGCCTATATCCCCTACTCTCTTCTTAACATCTTGAAATATGACATTTGACCCTAAAATTCAGGCAAAGGATGAGGACTGGATATATAAATCTGGGAATATCCCATAGAGAGGTGATAGTTAAAGTTATGGGAGAACGGATAAAAAAACACTTAATATTGTCCTATCTAAAAAGAAGGTAGATGTACTGGCTACTTTCACATCTTCATTTTTCATTAGAATATGAGGGTCTAAAATGTCCTAAAATATTAGCCAGTTCAAAGAGAATTGTGAAAGATTCCGGTTTTTCTTCAAGACATAGTGCTGCCTTCATTATGCTCCAATATACTGCAAAATCCTAGAAGAGATCCATATCATTCAAAAAGTTTGGTTTGTCTATTCACAAGGAAGATTACATAGATGAAGAATGTCTATTTCCCAGATTTCAAACAGAGCTTATCCAACAGAATGTAAATCTGAGACAGACAGCACAGATGAACTATGAACCAGGACCAGAGTTGGACAGAAGAAAAAAGAAGGAAAGGGAACAAGTATTTATTAAGCTTCTGATGTGTTCAAGGCACTATGCTAAGCACTTTAAAAATATTACCTTACTATCATCCTCAGATCCTGAAAGAAGTGGCAGATAGGACTACTGGATTTATCAGTGATAGCTGAAAGGTCACTGAAAAAAGAAGGTACCACAAGAATGAAGAAAGGCAAATGTCCCAACTTTCAAAAAGGAAAGAGACAAAACTCTACAAACTATTACCCAATAAGCTTAACTTTGATTCCTGGGGGCTTTTTTTTTGGTAATAGATTATTAAAGAAATGGTTGGTTACAACCTAGAAAAGGATAACATGCCAGACTAACTTCATTCCTTTTACTGACAAGATTCTTAAGCAAATGAAGTGGACATGAGGATATAGTTTAATTAGATTTTAGCTAAACCTTTGATAAATAATCTCACATTATTCTTATGGAAAATGTGAAGAGATACTAATTTAACAATAATACAATTAGCTGGATTAAGAATTAGTTGGATGGCCAAACTCAATGTGTTAATAGCAGCATGACAAGAGGTCTCCAGCAGAGTATTCCAAAGATCTATCCTTGGTCCTGTGCGGCGTCATATTTTTATCAATGACTTAGATAAATGCATAGATAGTATGTAAATAAAATCAGTATATGACAAATTTTAGGAAGGAGGATGGCAGTAGATGATAAAGTCAGGATTCAAAAAGAGCTTGACAGGTTAGAGAACTAAATATCATAAAATGAAATTTAACAGGGATAAATGTAAAATCTTGTACATGGGTACAAAAAAAAATTAACTTCATAAGTATAGGATAGGAGAAACACAGAGAGACAGGCAGAAGAGTATATCCAGGAAGGCAGGTCAAAAAATATAAGGACTAAAAAAGGGTCAACAGATGTGTCATCAACTAAACAAGCATTTATTAAGTCCTGCCATGAACCACGCACAATGAAAGAGTTGGGGATACAAAGAAAGTCCATCACTCCTTGTCATTCACCCAGTCCCAAAAAATGAGGCCCTGCCCTCCAGGAGTTCACAGTCTAATGGTGGAGCCAATATACAAATAATCATGTAGAAACAAATTATCTACAAGATAAATTGAGGATAATTAACAGAGGGACAGCATTAGTGCTAAAGGGGATTAGGAAAGGCCCTCAGCTGAAGTTTATATTTTAACTCTTAGCTGGCATTTGCATGAAATTAGGAACACCAGGGACACAGAGAATTCTAGGCATGAAAGCCGGGGAAAAAGTCTAGAATCAGGAGATAGAACGTTTTGTTTAAGGAAAAGAAAGGAAGCCTGTGTTACACTACACTGGATCACATAATACATAGCGTGGAGGGAAAGGTGATGTAAAGTGTAAGAAAACTTAAAAAGGAGAGAATGGACAAACTTTAAAAGTCAAACAGAGGATTTTATATTTGATCCTGGAGGTGACAGGGAACTACTGAAATTTACTGGGATTGGGGGGTGGGGAATGACATGGTCATCACAGGAAGATCTGTTTGGCAAATGAGTGGAGTATGGACTGAAGTGGGGAGACTTGCAGCACGGAAACCAACTATCAGCTATTGCAGTAACCCAGGTATCAGGTGATGGCGGCTTGCACCAGGGTGGTTACAGTGTTAGAGGAAAGTAAGAGGGATACATGACAGCTGTTAAGAAGGTAAAATCAACAGTCCTTGGTAATAGATCGTATGTACTGGTGGTGAGTGTGAGGAATTAAGGATGATACCCAGGTTACAAGACTGAGTAAGTGGGATGATGGTGGTAACCTTGACAGTAACAAAATTAGGAAGAGGAAAAGGCTTGGGGGATGCGGGGGGGGGGGGGGGAAGGTAATGAACTCAATGTCAATTTTCGACATATTCAGTTTAAGATGCTTATGGAATATGCAGTCTGAAATGCAAGACTGGAGATCTAGAGATGGGCTAGGGTTGGATATAAGTAGATCTGAGTATCAGATCAGATGTTAATTGAATCTGGGAACGATGATGAAGTCACCAAGGAAAATAGCATGGAAGAAGAGGAAAACAGGGCCCAGGACAAAGCCTTTGGTGATACTCACCCTTAGGAGACATCACCTGATGAAGATCTGATAAAGGAGATGGAGAAGGAGCAGTCAGACAGGTTAGAGAACAAGGAGAAACTAGCGTCATGAAAACCTAAAGAGTTGAGAATATCAAGGAGAAGATATGGCAATTAAGAGATAACTGGTAACCCTGAAGAAAACAGTATCAGCTGAATGATTAGATTGGAAGCCAAATTAAAAAGGGCTGAAAAATGTATACGGAGAAGAGGAGACACATTTAGACAAATTTTTCCTAGCAGTTTGGCTGTGAAAGGGAAGAGAGATAAAGAGCAACAGTTTGAGAGAATGGCAAGATGAGTGAGGGTCTTTTCATAAAGAATGGGGAAGACCTGGTCATGAAACTATAGCTTTCAGTCAATACAAAAATGGCACACACTTTAATTATAACTAAAAATATTTAAGATGCTAACCACACAGACCAAAAATCTGGCCTGGAAAAAAAAAAAGGCTTTGGCACATTTGATATTAACACAAACCAATTCAACAGCAATATAAAAGCAAGACAAAACTAAGTAAAAATTACAAATCTAGGCAGTTTTGGAAATAAATTCACAGAATCTTCTTTCAGGATTGGTACTGTTCTAATAATGAAACATTTTTATACCACCATGAGTTTTAGGATCCTCAGGGGTCCTTGAAATGCCACTCCCCTTTGATATTAGGATGCTTTGGCAGATTCTCAGGGGGAGGGAAGAGTTTTGGGTATTGTAGCACCAATGCAATATTTACAGTGCCCAGCATCACAATAAAGACCATGACTATAAATACTGCATGACATTTGATTGCAAAATATATCAAACTCTCCATGTAGAGGACAGAACTGAAGCTTTTAGACACCAGAAAACTGAATCCCAAAACCAGTAAGCCGATTCCATCATAGTATCAAAGATATTAAGAAGCCATAATAACACTGAGAGCCAAAGCATCCTTCAGCCTTCCCACAAACCAATACAAGATCAATATTTACTCACAAACCTCTCTCTCCTTGCCTGAGCACCTCTCTCTCCCACTGTCCCTCTGGCTCTGGCTCCCCACTTCCTGTGGGCTCTGCTTCCCTACTATGAAGATAAACTCTGCCTCCTAATAGGCTGAATGTAATCACATGGAGCCTATGGCAGAAGGAATTTGCTAAAGGGAAGCAGAGCCCACAGGAAGCTGGGAGTCAGAGCCAGAGAGATAGTGGGAGAGAGAGGTGCTCAGGCAAGGAGAGAGAGAGAGGTTTGTGAATAAATATTGATCTTGTATTGGTTTGTGGGAAGGCTGAAGGATGCTGCGGCTCTCAGTGTTATTATGGCTTCTTAATGTCTTTGGTACTATGATGGAATCAGCTTATTGGTTTTGGGATTCAGTTTTCTGGTATCTAAATAAACACTTCAGTTCTGTCCTCTATATGAAGAGTTTGGCATATTTTGTGATCAAACTTCATGCAATATTTATAGTCACAGTCTTTATCATGATCGTGGGTGCTGTAAATATTACAGTGGTGCTACAGGTATCAACATGTCCAATCATCTATCAGTAGCTTCTACAATCACAAGACTTTTAGAAAAGCAAAATTCACTACTCAGGTAAAAGCTGAAGACTACTAATCTAAAGTAAATCTAATTATATGATGTCCTTTTATCTACTTAAGGATCTAATGATTTTAAAAGGTAGATTTGCAGTTCAAACAACCTATAACAAAAAGGGCTAAGATTAAATTCACCCCCAAAACACCCACCTTCAAATCTAAGAAGGAAAAAAAAAAGCACGATAAGAACAGTCCCCTGCCCCTTACTGATTCAATATACCTTAATGCTCAGTGGCCTATATGATATGAATTAGTAACAAAATATATGGACAATTATTTATGTATCCTCCAACTGTGAAACAGATAGCAAGAGTTCTTTAGATTCATTCACAAAATCTGTTGCTTTCATCTTTTTCATGAAATCAAAATTTTTAAAAATTGTGAAATCACTTCACATGTAAAATAATACATCATTTCATTTCTGGTTGAAGCTATAGTGATTCACCCAATTATTTTCTCTACAGATAATAAATATTCTATATTTTGATATGTAGTACATGACTCATTATTTTGTACCCACCATAACCTCTTCTCGTAACTGCCCCAAAGGCACAGAGAGCTGATTGAGGGCTTTGTCCATGCCAACCTAAAAGGGAAATTTTGTTAACAAATACACATTATAATTATCAGGAGTGATAGTTATGATGAATATCAACAAGAAAATAATACTAGATTTATAACCACTTATGCTGCCATCTACGTTCAATTGTCAATTCATCCTTTTCTATATCATAAAAATCTACTACTATATAATTCTGCAAACAAGCAAACTAACAGAAATATAATTTTCTAACTAATGTCACTGAACATGTCTTCCAACATAAACTACATGGGAATATAATAAAAATCGTTTTGTATGAAGCTTCAAAAATCACAAAGATAGAAAATCAGAGACAGAGAACCCAAGGGAGAGAGAGAGAGAGAGGTGAAGACAGATGAAAACTGAGTTGGGGGAAAAGGGAACAAGGGGAGGGAAAGATGGGAATGGAAGAAAATGAAACCAACTTGAAAAGCAATTGGAAAGAAATGTGCTTCTATTATTATGATAATCAATAACCAAAACATATTTTTATTATATTCCTTGAACATCATAATATTCAAGAAAACTCTAAGTAAACTGGAATAACTTATCAACATTTACTAAATATTTATTATATACCAAGGTCTGTGTAAGCTCTGGGGAGACAAAAGGAAAAAAAGCACCTCAAGGTGCTCAGAAATGGAATACAGCAGAAAAATCACTTGAAGAGTTCAGCTCAATCTATTGGTACTTTAAGATGTATATTTCTAAAACCAAAGAGAGTAATCATTAATTTGAACTATCTCTAGAATTCCAAAAAAGTTAAGCTGGTTTATACTTTTGCATTATCAATAAAGGAAGAATTTACAAAGCAAATTAAAATTCTAAACAAAAAAAGGAGAACTATTCAAATACTATATCCTCAAGCATTTGAAGCTTTCCTTTTGTATACTATAGCTTCCTGAGATTAATTATATGAATTATTTAGAGCAAGTCTCCTAAGGATATCTAATGATAAATACTGCCTTAGCCTAGTTCCAAGTTAGCATTTATGCTTGCAAATAAATTAAACCATGGCATATTTCTTTTAAATTAATCTTTAATTTTTACTTTTTATTATTTCAGACTAGTTTTCTAATTTGACTGAGTAACTGAAGATTTTATTTTAATGAATGGAAATTTCCCCCAAACAGTCACAATTATTATATTATTGACATTTAATAAAGTGCTGACTTGTATTTAAAGCCAAATGAAAAAGATAGACCAATTTAAGAAGCAACTTAAAGAAAAACAGGTTTTCAACTGCCTAAGTTAAAAAAAGAAAGAAAAGAAATTAAAATGTTTAACAAACTTCTGCTTCTTTGTTAACTAACTACTTCTAACTTCTAAAATCAAAGATAAAAAGCTAGAATGGAAATTTTCAAATGTAAAATCACTTAGATAAGAACACTAAAAACTATATAGATATCCAGCTTGAATACTTACTAAGTTTGTTGAAAGGTTGACAAAGTCCGCATAATCCTTATTAATGAGTTCTACCATAGCTGTTTTGAGAAGTTTGTAATAGAGTTCCAGATCATCTCTAAGTTCTTCCAACTGGACCCGTTTCCTACAGTCAGACACAAAATGATCAACATCAAAGTCATCCTGAAAGACAAAAAAAAACAGGACACAATATTTACAATAATTTCCAACATTCAAGAAAGAAAATATTAAGATAAATAACACAGAAGAAAATATCTATTTCTGTGGCAACTTATGTAGTTCTATGGAAAAATCAATTAGCAGAACCTTCAGCAATATAAATGGCAGAGACATTCACTTTCTGCAGAATTCAAGATTAGGCTGCATTAAACAAGAGCACCCTCTATTGTTGCTTAAATTCTGCAAATGCCTTTATTACTAAAATAAATGTGCCTTAATGTGGGAAAGAATTATACTGTGCTCTCTGGGACAAACTTGAAAGACATTTTATTTTCACTCATCCATAGGGAGTTGTATTGTCAAACAGCAATAACCTAAGAAATTAGAAGGAATGGTTTCTACTCTCAGTTCTACCATTAGTCAATTAGTTACCTTCTCAGGTGACTAAGCTTCTTTATCAATAAGATAAGGAGACAGGGCAAGATTATCCCAATTCTAGGATTTCAATATAAATCTCAAAAAATACCAGAAATAATGAAATACTAATGGTTACTATCTGGTGAACACAATTTCGAAGTATTTAACTGATTTTTAGTTAACACTGTATGGCTCATAACTGGCATGCCCCAAGATCTAAGTCATTATTCAGAACATTCACTTGTGATCACTTTGAAAAAGAGAAACAGTAAAAAGAGGAAGAAATAAATGTTCCCATCTATAACAAAAATTCTAAGTTAGGTGAATAAACTTCTTAGAAGCAGTTTTAACTCAAAAGATTTTGGTCCACATGGGAGTTCCATTTGTAAAGGAGGAACTAAATAGATCAGCATAAAGATTTTGGACAGAGAAAACAAATAAACAACAATTTGGGTCTAGAATTAAACAGGAAAAGGAAAGCAGGCTAGACTGCCTTTGGAATTACAAAGCTCCTTTAAATGACTTCCTTAAAAAGTTACAGTGGGCTAAGTGGATCAGGCTTCCACACTATGTTTACCATCAATATGGCAAACCCACAACATCAAGGACCACCATATTGCTTAAGGAGGAGTGAACTGGCCCAGTTTGGAAACAGAGCAAGTCAAAGGTCCTCTGCAAATCAGTAATGGGATTTTGGCCCTTGCACTTCAAACATAGGCAAGATGGGAAGATTCAACCACAATAATATTAGTAATAATGACAACAATGATGATAATGATAATACTCCACTGTTCCTACTTTCTAGGCCTTTTTATAAATACTCTATCATTACATATATAGCTAACGTGTTTATGTAGACAGTAAATGTATAAATAAACAGCACAGATACATGATATATTGTTGTTCAGTAGTTTCAGTAATGTCTAACTCTTTGTGACCCCATTTGGGGTTTTCTTGGCAAAGATACTGTAGTTTGCTATTTCCTTCCCAGCTCATTTTTTTTTAAACAAATGAGGACACCGAGGCCAACATGGCACACATCTAGTATGTATCTGAGGGCAAATTTGAATTCAGGAAGTTGAGTCTTCCTGACTCCAGTTCCAACACTCTATCTGCTGTACCACCTAGCTGCCTGATATATTCATATATAAAGTTAAGGAGAGACTATAAAATGCATAAAATTATTGACAGCTAAATACTATAAGTTCAGATAATTCAGGTAAGTTCAGAAGAGGACTAGGGAAGTTACAAAAGTCTTCATAAAGAAGAGAGAGTCTTGGTTAGGCCTTAAAGGGCAGACAGGATTTAGAAGAGGGAGAAGAGGACGATCTTTCATCTGGAATTGGAACAAAGCATGATGGTCAGAACTTGGCACACTAGACTAAAATCTTTTTTTTTTTTTTTTGCTTTTTGGAGGGCAGTTGGGGTTAAGTGACTTGCCCAAGGTCACATAGCTAGTTTTTTTTTTTGTGACTAGACTAAAATCTAATGGAACTGTGACCTCCCTTACAATTTTCATATAAAGCATTTTTTATTTGCTCTGAAGAAAGGTGCTAGTAAGATCAATAAACCAATAAGAATTTATTATGGATGTCCACTATTTATAAAACTAAAATTTTCACACAATATAAAAATGTATGAATTTGCTACATACTTTAGTTTTCTAAGGTACTTTCACAAATATTATTTTATTTTATTTTCAAAACTGTGGGGTTGTAGTAAAATTCCCCAAGGGGAAATTGAAGCAGAAAGTCATTCTTTATATCCTAAAAATGCCTTCTGAAAGCTTACAAGGAATTTAAAACTAGTAGGCTTCTAAGTCAAAAATCTAAGCCCTTTCAAAGGGCTTACAGAAATTGCTTCTCAAAGCCTGGAAGCCATAGGTTAAAATGAATTAGATAGAAACAAGCAATAATTAACAACAATTTATAACTGGTACCTTTATTGCTCTCCCTCACCCCGTCCCTTGCCCCCATCTGTTTTCTTTTAGGTCCCAAGATATCATCTCTTCTCATTCTCCTCCTGCATTTTTCAACATTTTTATCCATAACTTGAAGCATATATATTCTCTATTTTGGTGATCTCATATACTTAAATGAATTCAGTTTATCATCTCTAGGTAGATGATTTATACAGAAATATATGTGTGTACATTTATGCACATATAGATAAATTGTATCTGTGTATGCATGTAGGTAGGCATTATGTTTCTTCAGTCTTAATCTCGCCCCTGAGTTCCAGTCACAAATTTCTACTAAGATGTCAAAAAGTGCCTCAAACTCAAAGAAACTTAATATTCCTTCCCTCTAAATTCCCCATTTCTATTCATATTATCTCTATGCTCCCAAATACCCAGACTCAAAACTTCACAGCATCTTTGATTATTCTGTCTCCTTCACACCTAACATTCAAGCAGTCTCCAAGTCTGCTAATTCTATGTCCACAATATTACTCTCCACATGAAATGCTAGTACTCAATTTTGAGCCCTCAACCACCTCTCGCTATTCTATCAATGTCCTCTCTGACCTCACTGACTGATCTCTCCCCCTCTGTGATCTATATTTCACACAGATGCTAAAATAATATTTTTAAGACACAGAAGCTTCATGCTCAAAAATCTGTGCTGATTCCCTATAAAATAAAATATAAACTCCTTTGGCTAGCATTTAAGGTCCCCAACAATCTGGCTCCAAGCTTCCTTTTCAAAATTACTGCATACTACTTGCATTCTTGTACTCTACCTTCTGGCCAAATTGTACTACTAGCTGTTCCCTAATCTCAAGCTGTCTCCCATTCCTAAACCTAATCTGAATTTATCTCTTTGTTCTTATATGTGCTGCCTGTAGAAATCATTTTTCTTTAAAGATTTATTCTAGTGCCACCCCTTGCATTAGGTTTTCTCCAGATTTCCCCAGCTAAAAATAATCTATCCCTCATATTTTCCCTGAATATTTTGTCTGGATCTCACCTTTTTCTTATCACAGCCTACCAAGTAACTACTTTCTTCTGTATGTATTCTATGCCTCCCATTAAATTACAAGTTCCTTGATGGAGGGCCATGTTGTTTTTATTTTGCTATCCTCAGAGGCTAGCACAGTGGAGGACACGTAGTGGATACCTACTAACTTGGATGAGTTTTTGAAGAGTTTTCAAGACAGCATATTCAGGCACAGAAACATGTATTTTAAAAAAAAACCCTTTTAAGTAACTTAGTTGGCACACTTGAAAAAGCACTGACGAGTAGCATAAAAAAAAGTCCTCTCTACAACATACCTGATAAAGAGTCACTCAACATTTGCCATTAACAAGCATGTATTAAGCACCTACTATATGCCAAAAAAGTCCCTGCCCATAAGGAGCTCACAGCCTAGCAGGGGAGACAACATGACAATTACCTACAACTAAGACTTACACTGGAAAAGCTGGAAGACTAGGAATGGCTTCTTGCAGAAGGCAGGACTTTAACTAAGACTTCCAGGAAAATATAAGCACAATAGAAGAAACAAGTCTTACCCCAAGAAGTTTATATTGTAGTGGGGAAAACAGTATGCAAATATAAGCACAGACAGAATAAATATAAAGAGATTAAATATTTAAAAATACAACATATTTAAATACCTTTGTATTTGGTTTGAGACAGAAAGCATTAGCATTTGGAAACACGGTAAAGCCTCACACAGAAGGTATTACTTCATCTGTGTCTTAAAAGAAAAAGAGGATTCTATGAGGTGGAGGTAAGAGCAAGTAGTGAATGGCATGTGAGAGACAGGGAGAAGTCCAACTCTTAGGAACTTCTTTACATCCACCATAAAATTATCTCTTCAATTAACATTGCTTCTGGTCCTGCTGCCTGGGGCCAAGCAAAATACACCTAATACCTCTTCTATGTGGCAGCCCTTCAAATATATGAAGACAATGGTTTTGTTTAGGGGAAATGTCTTTTCTTTCCAATCTAAACATTTCAAATTTCTTCAACTGCTTCTCCTATGATAGCAACTGAAATCCTATAATATCATGGCCGTCCTCAATTCACAATATAACAAGTATCATATATGAATACTCTCTATTTTATCATCATCCGTTCTAAAGTAAGTCTTGCAGAACAGAATATTCCAAACGTAGCGTGATTATGACAGTTGGAGTATCATTTCTCTAGTCATAAATATTATTTTTCACTTACTGCAATCAAACACTGCTTTAGTTTTTTTTCCCAAAGATAGGACTAGTGATAAAACTAGTACTATAAAAGTCAGATTAGAAGTGGTAGCACAGTGTGCTGTAATGAGCACTGGATTTAGAGTAAGAGACCTTGGGTAGGTCATTCAATTTCTCATCTGTAAAATGCAGAGAGTTGGGAAGTAGAGAGATATGCCACATTTGCTCTCAGGACTAAACAATGTTCTCATAATTAGCCTCTTCCCTTAACTGCTGTAGAACCGGGGTTTTTAAAATAATCAAACAATGAATACACATACATCCTTTCACCGTGAGAGTATGAGAATGCACTGATTGTCATTTTCTAGATAAAAACAAAACAAAAATTATGTTCCCTAACTTGGGTAATCTTCACAAATGAAAAACTCAGTTTCCAAAACCCAGTGCAAGATTATTCTACTATTAAACAGTTTAAAAACATGATTTGAAAAGCTATGTGTAGAAGACCTTAAAAGATAAAAATAAAGGACAATTGCATCTATAAATAATCTATACTTCCTGAGTTCTGTACAATTTTATGTTACTATCATTAAAAACCCAAGAAGTCATTCATTAGAAAAATAATTATGTTATTCGTTCAACAAACTGAGTGCCTACCACATTGCAAGGTATTAGGTGTTCATTTCTTTTGAGTTTCTCAAAGATAAAAATATTATTAGGAGCTCTTTCAGTTTTCCAACTCTGGCAGAATAACCTAGCCAACATACTACCTTATGCGTAGTTATTTGTTCTTTAATTTAATTTAAAATCTGCTAATTTTGTAGGATTAGTAGTTTACTTTTTATTTGAGAGTTCTAGGAAAATAAGCTATAATACAAGGCCAATTGATTAAATTTTTTTAAAATTATATTTTGCAATCCATTTTTACTTTAAAAGTGAGGATTTCACAAGAATAAAATAACATCACACTTAATTATCAACACCATAGATCTTTCTTGGTCAGACCCCAGGGGAACATTTCATTTTCCTTCTCCCTGACTTCACACAAACTGTGCCCAGGCCTGGAATGCATTCCTGACTCACTTCCCCACTTTACAATCTTCTTTTTCTAGGCTCACATAAGACCACCTCCTCTGTACCTCCCACATTTACTGCTCACTGATCTGATACTCCAAGTCTTACCTTACATTCACATGTATGTATTCTCCCAGTAAAAGGAATACAACTTATTAGCATTTTACTGTTGCTTTTCTATCTGTAGCCCCTAGAATGCTACTTGAGTTAGTAGGTTCTTAATAAAAGTTTGAATTGAACTTATCCTGAAAAGTGTATTATCTATTCTGTATGTCCCAAAGGAACAGAAATATTACCAATCAATAAGAATTTATCAAGCACCTCCTTTGTGTGCCAGGAGCTGTGATTGGTGCTAAGGGATACAAAGACAAAAATAAAACAATACCTCCTCTCAAGAAGTTTACACGCTACAGAGGGAGACAATATACATATATAGAATATATGGAATAGTTCATAATAACACCAGGTAGTTAAGGAAGAAGGGGGCTAACAACTGGCAATGGAGGAGAGGGTGGCGAAGGGAAGAGAACAGGAAAGGTTTCAGAAAGGTGGTACTTGAGCTGCATGCTGAAGGAAGTGAGGGATTCTACGAGGCAGCTGTGAGGAAGAAGTGCAAACCAAGCATGGGTGATGGGCACTACAAAGATGGGAGAAACAGAGATGGCAGTTTGGCTGCACAATAGACTGAAGCAAGGAAAGTGATGTTTACGTAATAAATTTGGAAAGAAAAGTTGCAGCTACATCATAAAGGGCTTTAAAAACAAAACAGAAGAGTTACATATTTATTCTAAAAAAGTCCCTGGAGTTTACTGAGTAGGGGAATGGCAAGGCCGAACTGGTGCTTAAGGAAACTCTCTTGAGTTGCTCAGTAGGATGGGGATTGGAGAAGACAAAGGAGACCAATTAGTCAGGCACTGTAGTAGTTCTGGTGAGAGGGAATGAGGGCCTGAAGTAAGGCAGAGACTGATAGAAAGAAAGTACCAGATAGGAGAAAAGTTTAGGAAGTAGAAATGGAAAAATTTGGCAACTGGATGCATAGAGTGAGGGAAGAGTGAGAAATCAAGGCTAACACAGAGGTTACAAATCTCAGAGACTAAAAGAATGCTGGTACCCTTGAGAGAAATTAAATTTGGGCATATTGGAGGGTTTGGGGGAGATTTTTAATTTAGATATGTTGAGTTTTAAGAAGTATATTGAACATTCAATTTCATATGTCTGGTAGGATGTTGGTGATATGAGGCTATAGTTCAGGAGAGAGACAAACTACATAAACAGATAATAAGGATAATAATGATAGTAATAATAACAGGTATGTAGTACCTAATATGCCAGGCACTGTGCAAAGTTCTTTACGAATATCAGATTTGATTCTCACAAGAACCCTGAGATGTAGATCCTATTATGATCCCCATTTTAAAGTTGAGGAAACTGAGGCAGTGACTTGCCCTGCGTCAGACAGCTAGTGTCATGAGGCCACATTTGAACTTAGGTCTCCATAAGTCCAGGCCCAGAGCTCTATCCACCATACCACACCACCTGGATCTGGAAATCATCTGTAGAGAAAAGAGCTAAAGGAGTTAAGACTGCAGTGAGAAAAGAGGGCCTGGGATAGAACCATGGTGTACCCCTACTGTAACTAAGATCACAACATGGATAACGAACCTGGAAAGTGAAGAGAACCGAGAGAGAGCAATCTCACAAAATCCCAAAGAGAAAGTATCCAAGAAAGGATGGGAGTTAACAGTGCCAAGTGCTACAGAAAAGTCAAGAAGAATGAGGTCTGAGAAAAGCCATTTTAGACACTTGGCAACTTTGCAGGAATTAATTTCAAGTGATGAAGTCCAAGGTCAGAATGTAAAAAGTTCAGAAAAAGGTGAGAGGAAGTGGAGGCATTTATTTAAAGTGGATTAAAATTTAAATTAAAACTTAAATATTAAATATGTTAAATATTTTGAAAATATGTTCCTTCAATAGACTGCAAAAATATAATAAAACAGAGATAAAGTTAATTTGCAATTTTCTAAATCAATATGCAGTCAACAGTAATCCATTTCTATTTAAGTCTGACACCACTGGCCTAGGACACTGAGACAGTAAGCAATTTGACCAGGGTCACAAAGCCAGTATATGTTAAAGTCACAGTATGAACCTAGGTCTTCCCATCTTTGGGGCCAGAATTCTATCCACATTACACTGCCTCTTCAAATATGTAGCAAAGGAAATTCATACCACTAGCAAGAGAATGGACTAGATTATAATAAAATCTCAAAGAAGGGATCTCAAAGACTACCTACACCAAAGGTTGTTAACTTGAGGTTCTGGAGAACATAGATTTCAGAGGGCCCATGAACTTGAATTGGAAAAATAATACATCTTAATTTTAATATATGTTCCTTTTTAATGCTACATACATACATACTCCCATTCTCCCAGTCCCCAGGCTTGCAACCTAAGTATCATTCTCATAGACTCCTTCTCACTCACCATCTGTATCCAACCTCTTGTCAAAGCCTGTCAGTACTATCTCTTCCATAGGTGCTCTTCCCTCCTCTCATACCCTCACCACACTGATGCAGGCCCTCATCACTCCATAACTGGACTGATGCAATAGCCTGCGGTTTGGTCCATCTAAAGCGATCTTCCTAAAGTGCTAGTCTGACCATGTCACCTCCCAACTTAAACTCCACTGGCTCCCTATTACCTCCAGGATTCAATACAAAATCCTATTTGGCTTTCAAAGCTTAACTATCCCCCACCTCCACCGTTTATGGTCTTCTCACCCAAAGAGTACCATATGATCCAGTGACACTGGTTTCCTTGCTCTTCCTTGAACAAGACACTCAATATCCTGATTCCAGACATTTTCACAGACCATCCCTCCTGCTGAGATTTCTCTCCCTCCACCTTCTGGCTTCCTTCAAATCTTGGCTCAAACCACCTTCTGCAAAAAAATCTTTCTAGCTCCTCTTTAATTTTTGTGCTTTTCTTCTGTCTGTGCAAATTACAACCGTTTGCATATTCTCTCCCCCATCGGACTGTAAGCTCCTTTCTAGGTAAGAGTTGCTACTGACTTCTGTGTCGCAAGCATTTAGAACAGAGCCTGGCAGACAGTGAGCATTTAATAAATGTTTACTGACAGGCTGTTTTATTTAGTGCATTTAAAGACAGTGTTCTGAAAAGATATCTAGACTTCACCATATTGCCCATGGTGTCAACAACCCAAGCAAAGTTAGGCAGTCCTGGTCTGCTCTAACCCCCACATGATCAGGACTCCGCTCCCCCCTAACTGTAACTCTAATTCGTCCCACAAAGGATGATCTAACCTCAGCGTGGGGAACCCTGAGAGCTAGGGCAACAAGCTCGAGCCCCTAGTGCAGCCACGGACTTGCAAGTTTTGGTCCGCTGCCCCGCCCCCAGCTCCCGTCACAGGTGTAGCATTCACTCCCTCCCGAGGGTCGCGTCCGGGCTGGGGGTTAGACACAGCGGCAACCTCCGCACAGCCCCCTCGGTAACAGCGCCCGCCCGCGGTGGGACAGGAGTCCAGAGTCCGAGGCCCTGCAGAGAGGAGGAAAAACTAGGACCGGGAGAGAAGCAGCCCCCTCAGCCGGCGCGCCCGCACCTTCATGAACTCATCCTTGTCGAAGCACAGAGTTTCCGGCCCCTTGGGCAGGTTCATCCTCTTCTTCTCCATCCCGCCCGGCGCGGCCCCGGTTCGGGTCGAGCTCCAGCAGCCCGGGTCAAGGCAGGAAAAAGCTTGATGAGGGACTGGAGACAGGAGGTAAGAGGCAGGAGCCAGGGGGCAGGGCCAGCACTTCCGCCAACGCGGCAGCGCCTGCGCCGCGGCCAAGGATTGGGCGCGCGGGCCAGAGGGTAGTTCTTCTTCCGCTCGCCGCGGGGAGGGACGCTAATGACTCTGATGTCACCTCCCAGAGATGAGTGCTGCCCCCTGGAGGTCGGAGGGTCGCACTGCATCCAGGAGGCTGAGGGGGAATCCAATCCCTTCCTTAACCTAAACCCATAGGAGGAAGAAAGAAGACCGGGTGAAGGTAGGTGTAGGAGTCGTCACACGTCCCTTCCTCCATCGATTCTAAGAAAGAAATTAGATATTTAAACTTAGTTCTTGGAGCCCAGACATCATCTACCTCAGCATCCTATATACAATCGTCGTTTTTATTTGCAACATAGACGTATCTTTGTGTGGTGTTGTTTAGTCATGTCCTCATTTGGAAACCCCATTTAGGGTTTTCTTGGCAAAGATACTGTAGTTGGCCATTTCCTTCTCCAGCTCAATAAGGAAACTGAGATAAACAGTGTTAAGTGACTTATCCAGGGTCACGCATCTAAGTGTCTGAGGCCAGATTTGAACTCAAGAAGATGAGTCCTCCTGACTACAGGCTAGGCACTCTATCCCCTGTGCCACCTAGCACTTGCCAGTAAGTCGTTTTATGTACCTAACACCAGGGGTGGGGAACCTGCAGCCTTGATGCCACATGTGTCCCTCTAGGTCCTCAAGTGCTGCCCTTTGACTGAATCCAAGTTTCGCCCAACACATCCCCTTAATAAAATAATTTATTAGGGGTGGCTAGGTGGCACAGTGAATAGAGCACCGGCCATGGAGTCAGGAGGACCTGAGTTCAAATCTGCCCTCAGACACTTAACACAAAAACTAGCCTTGTGACCTTAGGCAAGTCACTTAACTCCAACTGCCCTCCAAAAAAGCAAATAATAATAATAATTAAATAATTTATTCTGTAAAACTATTTGTCTTCCTATCCCCATCCCAGTGCATCACAAGCCACCTTAGTTGAAGTCTTCATCACCTCATACCCAGACAATTTTAATAACCTCCTAGATGATCATCTGTCTCCAGTCTCCACCTTTTCTAATCCATTCTTCACAACTGTCAAAATAATCCCTCAGTGGCTCTCTATTCCCTTCAGAAAGAAATATAATTTCTTCAGCCTAGTGTTTAAGACATTCTATAATTTGGCTCTAACTTACCTTTAAAACCTTTATTTTTTGTTTAACATTATGTTTATGAAATTACATTCAATCATGCTATTTTCTGTTAAATTGGACTACTAATTCTTCCCTAAAATAGTCCTCCAATTCCCTTGGACTTGAATGTACTTAACTTTTCCATCTATCTGTGGAAATTCTTCTTTCTCTATGTAGCTCCTCCTTGGGGACAACTTCCCCAACTGTGACTCACACGGACAGATTGAGTTCTCAGAGAGGTAAATACTGGTACTAAAGGTAATCCTCAGGGGATGTATTTCTAGCATTGTTGTTTCTGAGCCCCCACCAATGTTCTTCAACAATCAACAAGTTGACTCTATTAGCTTTTAGAAAAGGGCTTTACTAAGAAAATATCGCAAGAACCAGTGATATAAACTCGCATTCCCCCAAAAGCCTAGACTTATTCTCTCATAAATCTACATAGTGAGTGGGTGTTCACTGACAGTAAGGACAATGGTAGTGAGGCATATGTGGTAGATCATACCCTATTTTTGGAAATTCTCTTTTCCCTTTGTAGAGCCCCCATAAAATTTAAGGATGGATAAATCATTCCACTGCTCAACTGGGCTGCCTCCTTCCAAGGTGTGATATCTTGCTGGATGGGTTGACCTGCTGCTGATCTGTTTCAGGGCTATGATATTCCACTGATGCAAAACAGGGCTGTTCCTCTGCTGATATGATATACTTCTCTGCTAGTCCAGGAGGCTTAACCAACAATAATCCTCTTTCTGTACTACTTCTCCAGTGCTGCAGAAGAAAAGTCTCTGGATGTTACTATGTAATCTCTCTAGATCTTACAATGTTCACAAGGTAGCTTCATGTGCACTACATGTCAAAGTTGGTGCACGGTCACCTTCAGACTCCTATGGCTATTGCTCTTCACTATGGTAGATACTGTAATTGGTACCATTTATTTCTAACAGATGATGGGACATCTTATGGAACCTCTGAATGTCCTAAACTCACAAGGTCACCTGGACACTACTATCTCAGAATATTCATTTACAAAAGATCAGGTAAGAATAAATACAAAGAATGAGAGGCAGCTATTTGCTTACAGCTGGATAAGGGACTGAGCCTCTGCCCTTTCCCCAACCACTCTCAGGAGCAGTTCAAAGTTTTCCTCCCCACCTGAAGCCCCCAAGGAAAGAGAGAAATGAAAGGTAAGCTATGCCTTTTGTTTATCCACTGAGTTCTAGCTCAGCAGCTCCTGAGTTATCAGTTCTTCTGTCTTAGCAGCCAATTAGAAGACTTTTTTTGCAATCATATAACACCAGTCCCTCAGTCATAGATGGCCAGAAACCAGCTCCCCTTACATTTCCAAATGGTTGCTTCTACCCCAAATGTATTTAGAGGCTCAGCAAGATGCCCTATATACATTTAAACATCACTGTCCCTCCTCCTGACCAAGAATATTCTTTCTCCACCCTCAAATTTTTCTATAATACTTTTCATGGCTCTCTCTTTTGTCCCTATCTACTTTATATTTGTCCCCCTCTACATTATATTAACTTGTGTGTACATTAATACACAACAGACTGTAAGTTCCTTGAGGGCAGGAGCATATCATTTTTTTTAACTTTGCATCCCTGGAGCCTAGCATAGTGCCAGTACATATTTGGTGAATTGAATTGAACATAAGAAGCATTTAAAATAGTCAAGTGAATGAATAAGGTAATGAGTTTCCCATCCTTCTTTCTTCCTCTTGAAGAAACCTTTATTTCCTTGATTAGGCCAAGGCTATTTTATCAACTTCCTCACAAAACATTTTGACAAGATGTCTTTTCTTGTCTCATGATATACCCATTGGATTAGAGACCTTTTTGCTATACCTTCCCCCACATACCCATTCTTCACTCTTTGCTCATCTTTTACGATAGCCAGAACCCAGGTGAAATTATCATTTCTCAGAAGCTGTTGTCATGCATGTGAAGAACAAAGAGAATGTTCTCTGTATTTCTCTTTTTATTCTCTTTTTTCTAACCCCTATGAAATATATTATTCTTATACTCCCCTTTTTTCTTCCTTTCTTTCTCCTTTTGTCCTTTCCCTTTAAGTTGTGATTGCCACTGACAAACCTTAGATTGTGATTCATTAATGCCTGCTCTTCCCTCATATTCTGAATACCCAACTCATCCATCTCACTCAGCACTTTTCATCTTATAACAATACTTGTACAGAGCCAAATGAGGCCATGTTTCCTGTGGCCTGATTTATGTAAGCTTGACCTGGATTGTTCCCCGAAATGCTATATGCAATGATAAGCTCCCAAAGAGCATTATACAAATGTTCCCCTTCTGAAAGGCAGGCAGAGAGAGCAGGAAAATCCGTCAAAATGTCTTGCTGCTGTGACCAAAGAAACCTTAAGCAGGAAATTGTTGATATTTTCTAAGAATGAAAACAAAATTAGCCCCTGGACTTGATATATATAAATCCAGCCTGGAAGAATTGTCCTTGGCACTAACAAGAAGGGAGAAGAAGAAGAAGAACTATATTTTCTCTCCTGGAAATCAGTCCAGAGTGTCAAAGCAGAAGGATAAACCTAAGCTAGCTTTCCCTGAAGCTTAGCATATCCTTCTTCTTGTGGCTTCTTAAAAAACAAAAGGGGAAATTTCTAGACCTTTATATCACAGATTTTATCAAAACTCTACCCTTGCTTCTTCCTCTCTGATTCAAATGAATTACATGTGCTTGTTCCTTTAAAGCAGGAATGAGGATTACCTTTTTTCCTCCTTTTCTTTTCTTTTTAAACATATACACTATGTGGTATAGTACTTTTGCATGAATCATCTTAATTATTCTGCTTTCTTCTGTGCCTGGAGCCTGAAAATTCTTATGAAGGAAAAATGTATCAGTTTTCTCCATTTTGAAAATAAGGTTGAATCATTTTCGATCCTCCTCAAGCATTGTCCATTTCCTTTTGTCCCCTCTCTCCCAGTTGAGGATCTTGCCTTTTACTTTCCTGAGAAAACTGAGGTCATTCAACCTGAGGTCCCCTTTCTCTGATTCTCTTTATCTCAAAACCCCGTGATAACATAGCCCACTCTACCCTCTTTTCCATCATCAGAGAAGCTCCTACTGGGGGGTGAAGTGGATGGAGGTCTGGACTTGTAGCCAGGAAGGCATGGGTTCCTATCCTATCTCAGATATTTACTAGCCTTGTGACTTTTGGTTAGTCACTAACCTTCCTCAATCTCAGTTGTAAAATAAGGGGGTTGAACTCAAAAGGTCCCTTCTCAATATATGAAACTACATGGACCATCTTCTTGCCAAGGCCAACCTTTCTGCATGTATACTTGATCCAGTCTTCTCCAACAGGTTGTATCTTCCTACCTGTCTGATCATTCCTCGTCAGTCCACTTTGGAGCGCCGTCGATAGCCTTACCTCTAACCATAGTAGATGTTACCAAGGGTTTATCTTGGGTCTTCTGCTCTCCTTCCTCTACATTCTCTCTCACTTGGTAACTTCATCAACTCCCATGCATTCCAGCACACACAGATAGCTTCCAAATCTGCATATCCAATCCTACTCTCTCCCCTGAGCTTCAGTTCCACATTACTCATTGCCTATTGGACATTTAAAACTTAATGTCCAGGAGATATCTTAGGCTGAATGTGTTTAAAACTGAATTCATTTTTTAAAAAATCCCAAACCGTCCCCTCTTCCAAACTTCCCTGTAAGGCAGCACTGTTCTTCTACCAGGTTTATAACCTTGCCATTATCCTCAACTTTTCACTCTTTCTTATTTCATATATCCAGAGTTGTTGAATCTTGCCTTCTCCACTTCCAGTACATCTCTCCTATTTGACCCCTCCTTTCTATTCACACATGAGTTAAGGCCCTCTTCACTTCTGTTAACTAAAAATAATATCCCAAGTCCATGAGACATATGTTACAACTGGATTCATTGTAAGAGAAAGGCATGTGCATATGGGAACTAGAGCTGAGCAAGGCAGGAAAAGCCTTGGATATTTAAATTACAGGGAAAAGGGGAAGTCATAGGGCAGGGGAAAAAAGACTAATCCCCTCCTGAAAGGGAAGAGAAATGAATAAGTAAAATGGCAAAAGCATCATTCTTTCCCCTGGGAACTGTTAGATCACCAAGATAGGATGGTCTACTTATGTACCAGGGTCCCAGTTGTACAAACAATGTTTCAGTCTGGTGCAGATTGACTCGCACCTGTCTTCACTCACAAGGACACACAGGGGATCCAGCTTAGGGTGCAAATAACAAGTCACCCTCTTACTATGCTCCCCCTCAACTATTTTTTTTCAAGCCTCATTGTACATTGCTCTCTCATCCACATCCTGCAATTTGATCAAACTGGCCTTCCTTCTCTTTTTCACACATGAGGCTCTGTCTCCCATATCTGTGCCTTCTTATAAGCTACCCTACATACCCAGAATAGACAAGCTAGGTGGCACAGGGACAGAGTGCCAACCCTGAAGTCAGGCAGACCTAAGTTCAAATATGACCTCAGATACTTCCTAGCTGTGTGACCCTGAGCAAGTCACTTAAACCTCTCCCTCAGTTTCCTCATCTGTACAATGAGCTGGAAAAGGAAATGACAAACTACTCCAAGTACATTTTCCAAGAAATCCTCAAATGGGGTCATGAAGAGTCAAACATGACTAAATACAAACCACATACACATGCCCACAATACACTCCCTCTTTACCTTGTCCTGTAGCAGTGGTTCTCAACCTGTGAGTCACAACCCCTTTGGGGGTTGAACAATTCTTTCACAGGGGTCACAGGGGGCACCTAAGACTATTGGAAAACACATATTTCTGATGGTCTTAGGAACCCAGACACCGCTCCTCTATCCATCTCCAGGCTGGTTGGCCCACCTGCAGATACACCCACATATGAGTATTAAAGGGTCATGGCTTTGGGAGGTTGAGAACCACTGTCCTATAGGGTTCTTTTCTTCCTTTAAATTGCAGCTCAAATATCATTTTCTGTAAGAAGCCTTTCCTGATCCTACCAGCTATTAGTGATCTACCTCTCAAATTATCTTGTTTTTAACTTCTTTGTATTTAGTTGTATTTATTCACTTTATATTTTTGCTCTATGTACTTATTTTGGATAGATTTTTTATTGATATATATTTTTTAAATATCACTTACATTTCCATCTGTATTGTTCCCCATATCCTTTACTACATTCTAAAGACCCAGCTCCTATAACACAGAAATATTTAAAAGAGGAAGATAAGGGAGGGAGAATCATCAAAATCAATCAATATATTTTAAAAATCTGATGGGTTTTTTTTTGAAGAATTTCTGATTTTAATTTCTCATTTAAATATTGTGATTTTTTTAAAAAAAGAGTAAACTATAAAACTTTACACTGCAAATTCTTTACATAAATGTAAACATGCATATTTCTACCCTATAGTAAAGCAGCTATGAAAATAAACTCTAGGCACAAGATTTTAAAAATTGTAATCACAGAGCCAGACAACTTAAAGTTAACTTGTTAAAATGAACTTGGGACAAAAGTGATGATGGGGAAATGGCAATGGCAAGTCATGATCATTGTTCTACTGGTCTTTTACTTCAACCTTCACCTGAGTTTCCAAAATGTCTCCTACCACACCACACTGGAATAATTTCATTTTTACTATAACCTGATATACATCTACAACAAATCTGATGTTTTTCTTGCAATATTTCACATCTTTGGAAATCCATCGGTATCAGTCAATCAACAACCATTTCTTTAGTACTTGCTGTGTGCCAGGAATGATATCTTCTAATATGTCTTTTTTTGAGCTAATTTTACAATTCAGTTCTGATTATTGTAGCCATTGTTCTTTACATTTACATTATTATCATTATTGTGTCTATTTTTTCCTGGCTCTGCTTTGTTAGTTTATATAAGGCTTTCCCTAATTCTCTTTATTCATCATCTTCATTGTTTCATACAGCACAGTAATATTCCATTACTTTCTTGTTCCACAATCTGTTTAGCCATCCTGTAATCAAAGTATGTGGACATTTAAATCATTTTATTTGCATTATTCCAAAACGCTTTCGGTAATGCTTGGATCAGTTCACAACTTCACCAACAATGCATTAGTGTGCCAGGCTTTCAATAATCCATCCAACAAGAGCGGATGTGATAAGGGAAGGCAAATTGAAGGCACTATGAGGATTCCCAGGAGGAAAGTTGTACCATACCTAAGGGAACTTTGTAAGTAACCTGCAAAGGGGAGGAAAGTAGTACCAACCAAAACTAGGAGCAGTGAATTACCACTTTACCATATGTATTCTATACATTTGAGCCCTCTTTCTCCTGAACTCTGTAAGTACCGGTAGGAGAATATATCGCAGGCTTTTGGGTATGTGTATCATGTTTTATACCACCATTTATTTGGCTAATTGATACTGATGGATAATCAATGAGAGAAACATATTGGTAGGCACTCAGAAATTATAGGTCTAGAAAGGTACCTCTAACTAGAACTGTGGTCAATGGGAGTAGTTGTAGAGTATGCGCCAAATGTGCTTGTCTTCCCCATTTAAAACATACAATCCTCTTGAGAAGGAACCATTTCATTCTCTGTACTTAAATCCCCTATACCTAGTATACTTCCTAGCACATAACCAGTGCTTAATAAATGCTTACTGATTGATTAGAAAGCTATTAGGCCATATCTAACATCTTGTACACTGCCCAGAAAGACATAAAAATGGACATTTAAATAACATAGCAGATGATCAGGAAAATGATCTATGCTTACCTCGATCTGATTTAAGTACCAACTCATCTTCTTCAAGGATCTTAAATTGTTTCTAGTGAGAACTAAATAAATGACAATTTTATATTCATGTCTAAATGCTTCCCAATTCTCCTTTTAATTTAATTGGCTGATCAAAGCCACATACACTCACACAACTTACTAGGTAACCAGTAGTTTTAAGAAGGCAGGTTTAACTTGATAGAAAAAATTGGGTTGCAAAAAGAACACTGGATTTGGAATCAGAGAACTTGAGTTTGAATCTCAGCTGTTATTTTTCTACCTGTGTTGCCTTGAATAAATCACTTAATCTTTCTGAGCTTAAAAATCCTTATCTCTAAAATGAAAGGTTTCAACCAAATAGCCTCTGAGATCCCTTCCAGCAATAACTCTTATAAAACTGCAGGTCACTAATAGAGAGCTAGAAGGGACCACAGAGGCCATTTAGTGCAATCCTCATCTTACAAGAGGAAACTAAGATTAGGTGACTTCCCCAAGGTCACACTGGCAGTAAGCTTTAGAAGAGCACTTTGAATGCAAGGCCTCTGACTCCAGAACCTGCTCTTTCTAGTGCTCATATCAGATTTTTCCTTCTTTTTCAAAGTCTTCCCCTTTTCTGACACCCAATTCTGTCCCATTGCCTTTCCTTTGTAGATAGCATACAGCACCCTGTCCTTTACTCATAGCTAAACATTTATCTATCCTATTCTGCCTCTCTAGAAAACTCTGTTCCACATTTTTAGTTGTTTTGAGATGGACCCCCATTTCGCTTCCCACACCTCCCTATTTATAATTTTCACATGTTGGCAGATTTGCTGCAGATCTCTTAAAAACTAGAGGGAGAAATATCTAACCACATAAACAGAAGTTCATGCAGTAACCATGACTGCAATCACATCAGGTTGTTGAATCTTAAAGCAACAACCAGATAACTACTTCCTGTGTTCTTATATGATGGAAGGTTTTCCTTTAAGAATGAATCACATGCTGATGGCAAAAGAAAATGCAATCTGGAAAGACTAAGTTTTGGTGAGGTGAGGTGAGGTGTAGGAATGATTGTTATGGTCTCAAGTTTGACTTGGAAAGTGCTTGAAAAGGAAGAGAAGGGGCCATTTGAAAGTTCCTCCTTTGTTGTTATTGTTGACTTGGTACTTCAATATTTACATACATATTAGAAGAAAAGCTGATAAAAAAGTATTCACCTGTAACCTTGAATTTTCCATCAAGTTGTTGCATAAATATTAACATAATTCCCAAATATTTTGCTACACATAGTCTGGAAAAAACTCAGATTTTTGGAGCTTCTCTGAGATCCATAAAACTCTCTTGAAACAGGTTGTCTACTGTAGACATCCTCCCCCCTCTCCCACCTGCCCTTCCCTGGAAACACACATCCTTCTCCTATCTGGTACCAGCCTCTTCTAACCACAATTCCCTTCTGACATGTTCAAAACAGTTCTTCCTTTGTTCTCAAAGAGGGTCGTGACATCAGGGAGGTGATGCCATGACATGCATCAACCATTACTAAGTTTGTTCTTAGAAAGACAAACAAAATTAGGTTGCATGCGAGTGTTTATTTCTCTGAAAGCTTGTGGGTCATGCATATAAAGATACACGTGGAAGTTTATTGTAGACAGTGAACTCAAGGATAGACAGACAAGAGAACTTATTGTCTTCGGAGCAATTCCCTCTCACCCCTCCTTACCTCCCTGGTTTAGGATGCCTATGTCAGCTAAAATTATAGTCTTCATATATGTTAAACATAACATGGAAAAGGAATTTTCTTAATTGGATGAGTTGTAAATATAATAAGATAGAAGAAGTGTTAAAGTATGAATTGAAATTATAGATCCATGATATTTATGTTTCTTCTATCATTAACATGACATGATATAACATAATATAGCATATGATCATAAAATACCAAGATAAGAAAAATCCCATTATTCAAGATAGTGCTTGTTCAAGGCATCTTGTTCTTGGCAGTAATAAACACAAGAAAGTTCCTGGTCAGCTTCATCTGGCCTTGTAGTTACTGACACAGGAAGAAGCATTTTGGGTTCACTCAGAGAGCAAAGCTTGTCTGTTATGCCAGAGCACACAAAGCATTATCGTAGGTTATGCTCAACATGGGTCCAAAATGTCTCTCCTCATTAGCCAATCTGTGTTTTAGGCTTTTCTCAGGTCTTGGGGGTTCAAAATGGTTCGGGGAGGGGTCTACACATACAAGTGAATTGGATTTAAGTGAGGGAGGATTGTGCAAAATCACCAGCCTCACTTTCTCCACCAGACTCATCTTCAAAAACTTATATGCTAAACATGGGGTGAGGAAGAGGGGAGGTGGGGACAATTACCGGCCAATTTCTGACATTCTCTGGTTGTGACAAGTAAAGTGGGAAATCAGCTAGCTGAGTAAGAATGATTCCCTCCCTAAAACACCCCAGCACTCTCTGGGAGATTACTCTTCCAACTCATATTGTTACTGCTTCTACTGTCAGGGTTCTAGGAGTAAAGATATCTGGGTAGATATCTTATCACCATAGCTCATGAGCTTCTACTGGAAACAGCTCACTTACTCAATTAGATTTTTAGAAAAGATACTTACATAAATGACACAGCAAGAATAGTAGTTAACCAAGAATCCTGCCCCTCCCCCCAATCTAGACTGCTCTATCATAAATATCGTCTGTTAGGACAAGAGTAGTGACAGAGTTAAAGTGCAATGAAGAAGCATTTATTAAGTGATTACCTTGTGCAAAGCACTGTACTGAGTGCTGTGGATACCAGTACAAAAGCATGATGGTCTTTGTTTTCAAGGAGCTCACATTCTAATGGGAGAGAAAACAGACATGGAAGATTTCAGATGCAAATCAGAGGGGAAAATCCCGTGGAAACCAGCTATTAATGCTTCTTTAATGCCATTTCCACTGAAAAAAAAATCATTTCACTTTCTGATGTTGAGCTGTTTGATAGTGCCAAAGACTTTGGTAGCAAGAACTTTCCTTCCTGGTTTGAAGCACCTGCAGGAGCAGGTGTCAGGCTGGATCACCATAAGAGCTTCTTCCCAAGATGATGGCTGAGGGTGCTGGGCTGGAAGCAATCCTGTTCTCAAGGCTCTTGGGGTCAGAGTCTTGGGATGTTTCCATCTGGGTCTGGAGGGGAGATGGTGATCAAGGTGGTGGTGGTAGTTTGACTCACCTGGTGCATGCTGCCTCCTGTCTCTCCCTCAGGGTGCCTTGTGCTTTAACTGGACTGGCTTATATGCCCTGTGTGTAGCAGTTGGTTGGCAGTTGTTGGGGATGACTGGACCTTTCTCCACAGGAGCTGCTTCTCTAGATGAAGGTTCAGAGGGATGAACTGAAAGTCCGGGGGATGCTGCTACTCCCAGGCCTCCTGTGCCTATCTGCTCTTTTGGGGGCAGTGGTCAGCAGTTGTTATTGGTGGGGATAAGGAAGGTGGGACCCCTCTTCACAATCATTTCTCCCCTCAATAATTTCTGTGGGGGCTGGGCTAGAAGCAGGTCTGGTGTTCTGTGCATATGTTGTCTCTCCAGAAAGAGTAATAATCAGACGGATCAATAATAATAGAGAGCATTCCTATAACACCTACTATGTGCCACATACTTTACAAATTGAATCTCATTTGACCCTCATACCAACCCTGGGCAATAGTTGCTTTTATTATCTCTGTTTTATAAATGAGGAAACCAAGGCAAACAGAGCTTAGGTGATTTGCCCAAGGCCAAATAGCTAGTACAGGTCTGAGGTCAGATTTGAATTCAGGTCCTTCCTGACTTCAGGCTTAGTATGTTATGCACTGTGCTGTGTGGCCTGTAGGGCAAGAATTTTTCATTTTTATTTTTACATTCTCTGCACCTAGCACAAAAAAATTGGTTTCATATCTCAATTTGTATGTGTGGCATATAAATGGTGTTTTAATATATATGAGTTGATTGAATATAGTGGATGCTTATAAATAGTTGTTGAATTTAATTGAACCAGTGTATCACCACATGGGAGGCTGTAATGGTTTAACAAAAATTTACCAGGCTGGAAAGTTTTGTTTCCTTTGTTTTGTTTTTTTTGTTTTTTGCTTCTTAAGGAAGCTACCCTGATGTTTAACATCTCCTATAAAAAGCCAACTGATTGTCACTGTTGGAGTCCATAATAGGATCATACCTCCGATTTGTATAGTCATTTGCAGTTTATAAACCAAGTTCACACCCTTTATCTCATTTGGTAGCTCCTTCAAAACGAGAGGATGCGACCACCACCAGGATTGTTCTAGGCTGCCTAAGGGAGCTGCAAATTGCATGGAATCAGTCATTCTGCATTCAGAGCCTCTCTACGGAGACCTGGGTATTGAATGACCTTTGTTCATTCATCTTGTGTCATGTCTCTTGTGGGAGACAGCCAGCCTATGCAAACGGATTTTTGCTAAATTGCTAAATTTATCACTTGTTAAATTCCATATCTCATTTGAATCGCCTTTCAGAGCTCCATGCTGGAGGGTGTCTGCGTAATTGTCTTTGTTCATTTGTTAAATGTAATTGTTTTTTTTCCCATCTTCTCTCTTCATCTTCTTGTTCTGCAGCTGGGCCCTTAACAGATGCGATTTGTGTTCCCTGTGGCATGGCCTAAGATAAGGAGCTCCTGCATCATTAAGCTTAAGGTGTGTCTCAATTACATATTGCAGGTTCTTGAGAAACATTCTATTTGAGAACTAGGATCTAGTTAAAGGATCATTCTTTTAGAGTTTTATCCTCTCTCATTCTGCCTGTCATCGTGCTGTAACAGCCAGAGGATAAAGAAGATGATGTTGCTCACAGAACCAAGGGTGGCACTTTTTGCTAAATTTCCTGCACTCCCAAAGAAATTCATTCCAAATGTTTAAAGACAGTTCCATCACCAGCTGGAAAGAAGAGAAACTTTTTATAGAAATGAAATTGTGATGTGGCCTTGAAAAATAAAACTGTCATACTGATGATCTCTTATGATTCCTGGATACCATTCTTTCAGTGATCTCAAAATTCCTTATTTTTTTCTTTCTTTTTCTATTTTTCTTTTCTTTCTTTTTTTTTTTTTGTAGACTGGTTCTCCTTATATCCACTTGGCAGTAAGTGCAGCATCCATTCACAAGCTAATCTGCATAGGAGTTTTGACCTTCTCCATTTCTAATCTAGGCCACTTTGCCTCTCCTTAGGCAGCCTGGTTTCCCCCTACTCCTGGGGGCTCACCATATTAGTGCCAGACTTAGCGTAGACACCTAATCAACTTAGCCCACTGAAGCTCAGAACCCCTGAGCTCAAGCCACTATCTTCAGCCTTTTCAGTACCAGGGATTATAGGCTTGTGTAACCATACTCTGCTCCAAGTGCCTTTTAGATATAATCCCATATTCTCCCCATATCTTCTGATTGTACTTATTCCTGCAACCAAAAGAAAACTGAGATATACTAAAATTGTATGTTATTTGTGGAGCTCTTTTAACTTTCAATTGGACTAGTAATAAAATATACATACAATTAAAGATCTGTCCAGCTTTTTCTTAAACATTTATAGCATTTCACAGCAGGTGTATGCCAAGAATTATGTTCCTGTACAATGTTGCTACATAGTAGTATCAGGCAGGGGGCATAGGAACAAATAACATTATTTCCTTTGCCAGGACCCCCTAAAACTGCTCCATGGGTTTACTTGAGTCTGATTCTATTGGTGTGTCACACTATCATTATTCATTTAATCTTTCTAGAGTTGTGACTAAATGCTGTAGATCAGCAAAAGCTATTTTGTCATGTCTGTTAGAGACGTGGAGTTTGTAAGAACTTGGGAGGAGAGATTCATGGTCTTTTATGCAGTTTCAGATTCACTTCAGGTCCTTTGAAGGAAGAAAACAAAGTAGTAAACGTGAAGAGCAGCTGATACATGGATCATTTCCCTATTCCCAGGTTACTACACTGGGTAAGATCTGGGATTATCTCTCTTGATTGAGCTGAAATATCTTACTCCCAATCATAGCTTCTCTGATTTCTGCTTGCAATCAGTTTGGATAAAAGGGTTTGTTTGCTATTCACTACATACGTTTGTAACAGCAATAAGTTTAGCAGATACTTATCACTTAGTAACTTGGGGTTAAGTATAGAAGGTGTGAGCCCTGTCCACT
>CM053593.1:126425066-126440450 GCA_028646575.1 Pseudocheirus occidentalis
ACAGGGGAATTCACACCTTTTCACCAATGGACAGAGTTCTGGGAATTCACACCTTTTCACCAATGGACAGAGTTCTATACTTAACACTAGGTTACTAGGATCTACTTAACATCTGATCAAACAAATTAATTACCATTACAGCATAGTTAAGCATTTCAACAAAGACTTTGTCCTCAATGGTGTGACTTTTATTTTCTTCACCAATTCAGCTAGTTTTTAGGAAGTTCTGTAGCCAATTAAACAAACTAGTGGTAATGAACCTTTCTAGATTTACCTAGGCTGGTCTTCTGAGGACCAAGGACAACCTGCTCACTCTCACTAGACACCTACTTGAAGCCCTTGTAGCTCAGTAGGATCCCCTCCAAAAAAAAAAAAAGAATCTGTTAGTGATATTTCAGTCACAAACGCATGATAGATACATATGCGTACCCATGCATACACATATACACATACATGCATATCTACATAGTTATATCACTTGTTATTTTTCCTTCATTCTCAAAGAGGACCAATGACATCACTAGGGTGACAGACTTTTGAGTGAACATAATGTAGTTTCCTTGCTTATCTCTTTTAATTTAGTCTATTTTAGCCATATGCACAGAAATAAATAATAATAATAGCTATCATTTATATATCACTTTAATACTGGAGAAGTACTTTATAATATCATCCCATTTGAGCCTCACAACAACCCTGGAAGGTATGTGCTGTTATTATCCCTGTTTTATACATGAGGAAACTCTGGTCTTGCTAACTTCTTGCTAACTAGCCAATGTTCTATCCTCTATGCTACTTTATATAAGGGGGGAGGAGAGGGAGGAGAGGGAGAGAAAATCAGGGTCTGATAGTGAAACAGTGGAGCTTAACAGAGCCAGAGGAGCCAGTCAATGATGCAAATGATAGATTTTTTTTATTTGGCAAGTTTAAGAGACCACATGAAGCTTAACTAGAGACACCCAAGAGTGAAACTGGGACAACTAGAGAAGAAAAGAGAAAAGGCAGCTAGATGCCACCATGAGTAGAATTCTGGACCTGGAATCAAGAGAACCTAAGTTCAAATCCAACCTCGGACACTTACTAGTTGTATGACCCTGGGCAAGTCACTTAACCCTGTTTGCCTCAGTTTCCTCATCTGTAAAATGAACTAGAAAAGAAATTGGCAAACTACTCTAGTGTCTGCAAAGAAAATCCCAAATGGGGTCACATTAAGTTGGACACAGCTTAAACAACTCAACAACAACACAACAACAACAAAGAGAAGAGAAATCAGACAGCATCTATCCCACAAACTAGGGCAGTGCACTAACCCTCCTCTCACTGGGTGTGTAACTGATACATCTACAACAGGACAGGCAAAGTAGAGAGACAATATAACCCAGGATGCTGCCAGACAGCCTGGGGCATAATGGTCTTCAGGCCATGGCATGAACAGAGTCCACAATGATAATGCAAGAAGCTGCTTCCAGGACTTGCCATACCCTTGTCCCAAGCTTTTGCCAGTTACATTGCTGGGACTCCTGTGTCCTTCTTTGTTCCATGTACCAGTGGAGATCAGGGAAGCTAAAGAGGGCCAGGTGTTTTAGAGGGAACGGTGGTATCTGGTTTCTGGCAAGATTGATTGTAACAGGAAGGGTGCCACGGATTCACTGGAAATTTCCAGCCTGGAAGGTCATAAGCATAGAAGATTATAGATGGGTGAGGGGTGAGGATAGAGAGGATGCTTTCAGAAAAAGGACCTAGCAGATGGGAGGGATTACCAGATATCAGGAACTGAATGATAATAATAATAATAATAATGACAGTGTTTATATAGTGGTTACTATGTGCCAGGCACAGGGCTATGAGATTTGTAATTATTATCTCATTTGATTCTCACAACAACCCTGGGATGTAGGTGCTGTTATTATCCCTATTCTACAGATGAGGAAATTGAGGCAAACAACGGTTAAGTGACTTGCCCAGGATTCACAGCAAGTTAAGTGTCTGAGGTCAGATTTGAACTCAGGTCTTCCTTACTCCAGGCCCAGTGCTCTACCCCCTGGGCCACCTAGCTGCCCCATATAATCATATTATCATAACTGATAAGGTTATGTCAGTGATCACCTATCATAGTGAGAAAGATTAGGCCTAGAAAATCTCTGCTTATTTGTCTGGGTTTTTTTTCCCCTGGGTCTGGAATCAAGAAAACTCACCTTCCTGAGTTCAAATCTGGCCTTAGACACTTACTGGCTACATGACCCTGGGCAAGTCACTTAACCTTGTTTGCCTCAATTTCCTCTTCTGTAAAATGAGACAAAGGAAGAAATGGCAAACTGCTCCAGTATCTTTGCCAAGAAAACCCCAAATGGGGTCACAAAGAGTTGGACAGGACTGAACAACAGAACAGGATCTAAACTGAAGGGAACAATGGGATGGGGCAGGGAGAAAGCACTGTGAGACCTATACATTAGGTCAGTGAAAACAGTCTTTGGGAAGATATTATTTAAATTATGGACTATGTATCAGTACTCTCTAATATTCTCATTCCTATGTTTGTCTGTGTTTTGTCTAGTTCTCCCTTATTTCCTAAAAACAATTCCTCGAACAAACTTGCAGCTTTGTTTTTGTTGAACTAAAGAGGAAAAATGATCTTTTTTTTTTTTTCCCCATGTGGGAGGCAGGGCAGGTAATGGGACTCTTTTGTCCCTAGAGACCAAGTGGGTAGAATGGCTGAATAAAAAACCCAATGAGGAAAAGAATCAAGATTAATTAGGAACTGAACCATTTTTGAGTATGTGATTCCTTCTTAGTGCAGGCAGTCATGAAATAGGAAAGCTTCCTCACACCCATCGAATCACATTATTGAAGTGGCTACCTACTTTATATACTTCAACTGGTTAAAAAGCATGTATTAAGTACCTCCTATGTAATAGGCACTCAACTAAGCACCAATCCTAACTGAAAAAGGAAAAACTGAATTTCAAGGATGGGAAATAATTCATCTAAGATAGAATCTGGATGAAATCTGAGGTGTCCCACTTCCTAGTTTTGTGCCTACTGTTATTCCAAGGATACCTATTACAGTAACTGCATCTGTAATTGTGTCTGTGTTGAAAAGCAAATTTGAAAACAGCAAAAATCTTAAACTGAATAACAATTTCCTGTTTACCTACTTTTTTAAACCTGAGAGCACACTGACTTACAAAACCACGTTTGCAAATGACTAAGAGGCACTATGATTAATTTAGAACATTGTTTTCATTATTTCATCCACTTAAAATGTAGATGTGGCCCTTGTGATAAATTTTAATAGAAATGTTGGTCGTCAGCTTATCAAGAATTGGGCAGTCCTGTGGCAGCCTAGGTGGCTATGATTTATAGCCATAATTTTCATGATGATAGCTGAGGTGGGCCCTTTGGTGCTTTCTTCCTTGGGTATCTCCTGTGATTTTAAATTCCTTCTTGTCTGGTTAGACTGTACAACCTTAGGGAATCAGTGTCACTGCTAACTCAAAAAAAGCAAAACAGTGATGGGACAGTAAGGCCAATCCAAAGGTATGTGGCATTTGGAGCAAGTTCAAAGGATAAAGCCCAGACTTTCTTTGCCACCACCTTCTAATCCTAGGGAAATGATGCTCATGGACATTGCCCAGAACCTTCACTGCTCCAGTTTTGTAGTTTTTTTTTCTGACATGAAAATAGATCGAATTCATTTGGATATGGGATTAGTTTGATCCAGGTGAAGCCAAAAGTCCAAGCACACCCCAGGAAAGTTCTGCAAAAGGAAGCTCATTCCAGCCCCAGAAATGTCATCACCATGCCCTTAGGGAAACTTTCAGACATAGGAGCCCCAATTGAGAAATGCTTCTGAGATGCAGCCTAAATGACCTATTCTCTTCCTGCTTGAAATTTTGCTGATGTGAGACTGACTCTGGCCTAGCCCCATTCTGCTACCACATCCCATCATAGCCTCTCTGACTGTACCCATGACAACAGTGGTCTGTTTGATCTTCTATCTTTCCTCTGGTTCTTTTCAACTGTGATGACCTGTATTGAATAGAGGCTCAGACAGATGACAGCTGCAGCTCCATGGAAACCTCCAAGTGACTTATTACTCCCACTGGGTTCTCCTGCTGACTTGGGAAACTTTTATCTCTAACAGGTCTGAGTTACCATGTGGGTCTTGTTCCTCTTAGGCCTAACAGTTCTTTACAGGCTAGAGCAAAATCAACTCTATGAGTGTGAGAGATGCTGGCCCCTCTACCTGTGACCCATTAGTATTTCTATCTAAAACAGAGTTATGTCATCTGGGTGGACTAGGCCTTTGGCCCTAGAGTGTGGGTGTCATGGGAACTCCATGAGGACAGACCTTGGGTGAGAAGCCCTACGTTAGCAGAAGAGCTTGACCTCTATGCCATCAGAAGCTTGGTCCTTGGCTGGTGCTCCAGTCATTCTCCAAGAAGGGAGTCCTGGTACTATGAATTCTGATCACTTTCTTTTCTCAGGTCACTTGGGAGGTCTGTCCCTCCAATAAGGAAAACATTCAGTGAAAGTTAAAAGATTTGCCCACCATCAACAAAACAAAGAAAGGGGTGGGAGGGTGGGGTGGGCAGGAGACTAGAAACAACTCCAAATACTACAGGTACTGCTTGCATCATTCCACCTGCTGCTAACTATGAAGAAGATAGCCCGTGGGCAATTCTGATTAAAATGAGGAGGTAAAACAAAACAAAACAAAAACTGCAAAGTATGAGTCTGCTCATTTTCAGAAAACCTCATATCCTTACTAGCTCTATGACCCTGGACAAATCACTTCACTTCTGTTTGCCTCAGTTTCCTCAATTGCAAAAGGGTATATTAATGGCACCTATCTCAAAGAGTAATTGTGAAGACGAAATCAGATAATATTTTTAAAGCTCTTAGCACAATGCTTGGCACATAGTAGGCACTTAATAAATGTTTGCTTTCTTCCCCCTTTCTCTTCTCCTTCCTGCTTTGCTTTCTTCCTTTCTTTCCTCTTTCCTTTCTTTGTTCCTTTCTTCCAGCCTCCTATCCTTCCCTCTTTTCTTTTATTCCTTCCTTTGATCTGTGACTATCTGGAGGACCCAAGAGATGTGGAAGGGAAAATTTTATTTAGGTAAGCAAATAGCAGACTTCGCTTTCCAAAATATGTGAAATGGTCATTTACAATCTCCTGATCATTATGAAGCAGTGTTGACACAGACATAAAAATTGTCCAAGCAGTCTTTCTGATGTAGGAAGGGATCTATGAAAGAAAGGGATTCCTTCACCAACAAATATGTGCTTGGGTAATGGACGAGTGGAGGATCTTAAAATGTTGTCTGGGAGTCCAGAACGCATCTTTTTTTTTTTTTTAACTGAGAGTGAAAACAAACTTCTCTGTGGCTCTTTTATAAAAAAAAAAAAAACAACAAATGATTGGTGAAAGGAGAAAACCTTTAAGTTCAATAGAATGACTATCGCCTAAAAAGAGGGAAAATTTTACATTTACTAGTATTTAATTTAGAGCCCCAGCTTCTAAACAGGTCCTCTTTTGCCCTTTTGGACAACATGCCAGACATCATTCTTTAAATATTTGAAAAGCCAGGTTCATTAAACAAGTGTTCATTGAAGACAGTAGGATTACAGAACCACAAAATCCCTGAATTTGAGAACTAAAAAAATCTAGAAGAACCTCACTGGCCAGCTGGTTGAACTCATGCAATACCATACTCAACAAGTAGTGGTCCAGCCTCTTCTTGAAGACCTCCAGGGAGAGAAGACCATGCCTTTAGGTAACCCAATCTACTCTAAACAGTTCTAATAGTGTTTATCTCACACACACCTGTTATTTTGGCTTGCTGTGGAATTGCTCTTTTTGTCTGGGTTTACCTCTTGGGCTGCTCTGAGTCCAAGGTATTTCTTCATTCTGTCTATTATTTTCTGCTGTTTCTTCATTTCTAGCCTCAGGTTCTAGGCTATAGATGTGAAACGGGGTCAAACTATTTATTGTCATACTTTTGCATGGTATAGGTGCACCAAGTTCCTGCTTGGTCCTGGATGTAGTAGCTAAGAACAGACCCCATTTTTGGTAGGAATTACTCATTTTTGGCTCAGTATCCTCATGGCTTAATTTAGGCTTTCCCCTTGGATCTTTCTCTAATTTCTTCATTTTGCTCAATTCCAAATCCCTACTTGGTTCTGTCCTTTTCTGTGAGTCTGACAAGTCCCATCCAGATGTTGTCAATGGTAGCCAGCTCCCTGAGAAACCCTTAAGTATAATTGTTTTCTATGTGCTGCCCTAGCTCTTTTCTCCTGCTGTATGGTTCAGGCATGGGTTTCTTGGGCACTGGGTTACCCTGGTGCTGTGCTGCCTGGACCTGGACTTTAAGATGTTTGGGTACTTCTCCAGCCCTATCTTCTGCTGAGTCCAGAGTAGGGCTGCCTGACCACTGGATGCTGAACTGTCTGGCAACTAACACCAGCCTTGGAACTGGTCTGACCTTGTATCCTTCTTGGAATATCGTGAGTTGCCTAGGCACTAAGCGACCCAGACACTGTGTACTGCCCTTCCTGGGGACTGGTTTTGCCTTTTCTTCTGGTCTGGGTTCATGCTTTGGCCCCTCCTTGCTTGGATTTGTCTCCACTCTGAGCTTCCTCAGAATTCTGCAAGTCTTTTGAAACAGTCCTATACTAGATGGAGGAACTAATTATTTTTAAAAATTTTAATTTATTGATTGATTTACTTTTAGTTTACAACATTCAGTTCCACAAACTTTGAGTTCCAAATTTTCTCCTCCTTTCTCTCCTCCTCCATCCCCCCCATAGCAATTTTATATAGGTTATACAAATACCTTCACATTAAACATTAGTCTAATTGTGAAGAAGGATTATAAAACTAATGGAATGAATAATGAAAAAGAAGGAACAAAAAACCAAAAACAAAATAAAAAAGAGAGAGAGCAAGTAGTTTTCTTCGATCTACATTCAGATTCCTAAATCTTTCTGTAGATGTGGATAACCTTTTCCATCATGAGTCCTTTGGAGTTGTCTTCTAACCTTGCTTTGCTGAGAGGAGGCCAGTCTATCAAAGGCAGTCATCACAGATATGATGTGTCTGTAATTATGTACAATGTTCTCCTGGTTCTGCTCCTCTCACTCAGCATCAGTTTATATAAGTCTCTCCAGATTATTATGAAGTTCACCTGCTTCTCATTTCTTATAGCACAATAGTATTCCATTACATTCATATACCACAACTTGTTTAGTCATTCCCCAACTGATGGGCATTCCCTTGATTTTCAATTCTTTGCCACTACAAAAAGAGCTACTCTGAATATTTGTGTACATACGGTCCTTTTCCCACTTGAATCATCTCTTTGGGATACAGCCCTAAAAGTTTTTGGGTCAAACGGTATGTACATTTTTATAGCCCTTTGGGCATAGTTCCAAATGGCTCTCCAGAATGGTTGGATCAGAACACAACTCCACTAAAAATGCATTAGTGTTCCACTTTTCCCATATCTTCTCCAGCATTTATCATTTTCTTGTTTTGTCATGTTAGCCAAGCTGACTGGTAAGATGTAGTATCTCAGAGTTGTTTTGATTTTCATTTCTCTAATCAATAGTGATTTAGAGCATTTTTACATACAATTATTGATATTTTTCATTTCTTCCTCTGAAAACTGCCTTTTCATATCCTTTGACCATTTGTCAACTGGGGAATGACTTGTATTCTCATATATTTGACTCAGTTCTCTGTACATCTTGGAAATGAGACCTTTATCAAAGATGCTGGTTGTAAAAATTCTTTCTCAATTTTCTGTTTCCCTCCTAATTTTGGTTACATTGGTTTTGTACAAAAACTTTTCAATTTAATGTAATCAAAATTATCCATTTTGTATTTTGTAATGCTCTCTATCTCTTTTTTAGTCATAAATTCTTCCTTCTCCATAAATCTGACAGGTAAACTATTCCTTGCTCTCTCAGATTGCTTATAGTATCAGCTTTTATATCTATATTGTGAACCCATTTAGACTTTATTTTGGTGTATGGTGTAAGATACTGGTCTATACCCAGTCTTTGCCATACTATTTTCTAGTTTTCCCAGCAGTTTTTGTCAAATAGTGAGTTCTTATCCCAGAAGCTAGAATCTTTGGGTTTATCAAACAGTAGATTACTATAGTCATTGACTACCGTGTCTTGTGTACCTAATCTATTCCACTGATCCACTACTTTATTCTTCAGCCAGTACCAAGTAGTTTTGATGACTGCTGCTTTATAATACAGATTAAAATCTGGTATGGTTAGGTCACCTTCCCTAGCATTTCTTTTCATTAATTCCCTTGATATTCTGGACCTTTTGTTCTTCCAGATGAATTTTGTTACTATATTTCTAGCTCTATAAAATAATTTTTTGGTAGATTGATTGGTATGGCACTAGGAAGAACTAATTATTACTTCCCTTTGGTTTTCTTTATGTTATTCCTATTAGTGGATTTTTAGTTTTCTCAGATATTTGTGGGTGATCTGAGCTCCTCCAGGCCCTAACATAATTTTCTCTACAGTTTTGAAAAATCAATTTTCTCAGCTTTTAGAAAACAAATGGTATGCTTCACCTATTTCTTCCTATTTCTTCCTGTAGGCTTCTCAAAACACCCAGAGGCTGATTTTTACTCCCTCACAAGTGAGAATTCTCTCTGAAGATATTAAAGAATATGTCTGTGAAAACCAAATGAAGATGTACTCCTCAGATCTGCACCAAAACTAGAAATCTGTATTCATATGTCTTTAATACTAATTAGAGGAAAGTTTTTTTTTAACTCTACATATCTTTTTTTTAAGTGACGATGTAGCTAAATATTTTATCAGCAATCTTTGTGTCACATGTGGCTGAAATTCTAGTGATGACAAGAACTCACAAACTCATTTCCATGCTTGAGGCATTCATTCACCTTTCATCTCCCAGTAGAACATAAGTCCCTAAAGGGCCGAGACTATTTGGGGAAGGGGGCACCTTGGTGTCCCTGGTTTCTAGCATGGGTCAGGCATACAGGAGATCCTTAATGTTCATTTATAGGATAATAGCTCCAGAGCTGAAAGGGCCTCAGAAGCCACCTAGTCCAATTTCCTTTTTCTTTTTTTCTCTCTTTTTAAATAGATTGGGAAATGGAGAGTGAGTGAGTTTAAGTGACTTGCCCAAGGTCACAAAAGTAATAAACTTCAGAGACAGAAGTCAGGTTCTCTGACTCCAGAGCCATGCTTCCTTGAATGGACGTGAACTGAATTAAACTAGTTTTCCAATGCTCTTGCCACTTATACCACAGTTATGTCCAAAGACAGCACCTGAAATCCATTTTCTCTGTCTTTCATTCCTTCTTTCTTTTCTCTAGGGCTTGTCAGAGGAGAATTTTTCATGATCACAGATGAAGTCTCTTTCTTTTAGTCATGGGAATGGGAAGACAGCTTCATTCATAAGGCAGAAGAGGGAAAGTGCATATATTCCTTTCTTCCTGCCTGAATTCTAATTCTGTTGCTATTTATGGTCTCAAATACTCTAGAAGTCCTTGGGGAAAGTTGTCTCCTGAAGCTGCAAATAGCTTCACACATGCTCAAAGGATCATTTGGTGGTTCTTTTGGTGGCTACCCCATACTCATGTGGTAGGGAATAATACTATCACGATGACCTCATCAAGTGCCTCTGAAATGGCTAATAACATTAGCTTGGATTTATAGTTTTTTATTTTCTTCAGCAAGAGCTCAAAGCACTTTCTTTACTTCCTAATTTTGACTAGCTTTTGGTTTTGTTAAAAATGTGTCTAGAGTTTTTTATTCACATGTTTTGGTGGATGTAAATAAGAAGAAGCTCTTGTCTTTCTAGGGAAGGCAAACTGAAATTCAGGCAGGTTTAAGAGACTTGAAATCACTGCCTGGTTTCAACTTCAGTGAACAAGATCCTCTCCCAGATTAAGTTTATCTCCTCTAATCTCACCATCACTCTGCTAACTCAAGTGCTGGCTGACACCACCTTTCTCAGTCTTCTCTCCCCTGTTTGGAAAGCTGTTGTTTATGTTCAGTCGTGTCTAACTCTTGGTGACACCATTTGGGGTTTTCTTGCCAAAGATATTGGAGTGGTTTGCTGTTGGGGCTCTTGTTGGTAATGGGTTGAATTGGTCCTCAGCTAACAGGAGGCCCGTGATCACCTCGTGGCAGAATGCGAAGGTTTCACCTGTTTGCGACAAGCAGGATTACCTCTCTGCCTTTGGGGTGATGCACGATTGGCTCACTGTGGCGAGGGCAAGGCCAGGGGAGGGGCCCTAAGGGGCCCTGGAGAAAGGACTTAAATACAGGCTACCCGGAGGCAGAAGTTTCAGTCCCACGCCAAGCTTAGAGAAAGAGAGGGAGTTCCAGCCGCCAAGCCTAAGAGAAAGTAGCAAGAAGCAAGCCCTGTGTCTTAAGTTTTCTGTGCAGCTGTTTCTCCCGGAGATAGCGGAAGCCGGGAGCCGGGTCGCCCGAAGCCTGTGGAGGAAGGGTATAGGTTAAACCTATACAGCCTGACCCTCAAAACCTGTAACAGTTTGCCATTTCCTTCTCCAGCTCATTTTACAGATACAGAAAACCGAGGCAAAAAGAGTTAAGTGACTTGTCCAGGATCACACAGCTAGTCAGTGTCTGGAGCTGGATTTTAACTCAGATCTTCCTGATTCCAAGCTCTGTTTTCTATCTGCTGAATTACCTAGTTGTCCCAATTGGAGGAGTGAGAGGCTGGAAATTGGATGTGTGAGCTCATTGTACTCTACATCTGCTGCTCTGCCAGATACTCCCTGATGTTCCTCCTCCTCTCCCTCCTTTCCTGCTTCCTTTTCTGTGTTATCTCTCCAGTAGACAGTAGACTCCTTAAGAGCAGGAATTGTCTTTATTTTTATTGACTGTATCCATAGTGCTTAGTACATAGAAAGTGCTGTATAAATGTTTATTAGACTATTTGCATTGTTCTTGGAGAGACTATGAAACAATTGTCAAATACCAGAAGGTTGGTTTTTTTTTCATGTGGGGAAGGGATTGAATTGTCTGGCTCCAGAAGCAGAACTAGGACCAGTGGGTATTAGAAGGAGGGTGATTTTCACTTAATGTAATGAAGAACTTCCTAGGAATTACAGCTATTAAAAATAGGTTGGATTGTCTTGTGAGGTAGTGAGCTTCCTTTCCCTGGAAACATTCAAGAATAGACTGGATGATTTCTTGCCGGGATGTTGTAAAGGGGATTCACAGACTGGGTGGGAATTGGATTAGAGGATCTCAAAGTTTTTTTTTTTAGTTCTACTATTCATAAATCTCTCAGAGTACTCAGCAAGGCATCAGAGATGTCAGCTTTAGAACCTAGGTCCCTGTATTCTAGTCTCTTCTGTCTAGATCACACTGTTAACAGCTCTAATTGCCTTCTGTTGAGAACAGCTCTGCTTAATGGTGCTTTTCATTACAATACCACCCACCTGTGCTGTTTTAATCTTGTGCAAATTGCGCAATTTACCTATCTAATAACTTTATTTATAGTGTTCCTTTCACCCAAGGATTTCAAAAAGCTTCAAGAACTGCGTTTACATAGAAATGTAGATGCTTGGAATATGACCCATGATAGTGGGTTAATGTTGCTAAGATTCTTCCAGCCTGTAGATGAAAGGGCCTGTGCAAATGCAGAATATTTGATGTTATTCTAACTATTATAAACTGCTTCTTTCAATAGCATATCTAATTTTTTAAACACTTCTTAGCTACCCACTCTTGATTTGTAGCATCTGCCTCTTTTGAAGCAATACATGCAAATTATAACATTTCAAATGGTGATGTGTGACAAGGTTCCTGAGAATCAAAGGTATGTAGGTCACAAGCAAAGCTAACATAAGATTCAAAACTGTTCTTTAGTTTTCTGCAACTTGATTTGATTCAATTAAACAAAAACTTTTTAAGTGCCAATAAGCATGTAAAGTGCTAGATATACAAAGATCTATACTCTTCCTCCCCCCCACCCCAAAGCCATCCCTACCTTCCAAGAGCTTAAATTTTATAGGGAAAAGACAATATGCACCCTGATAAGCAAATATATAATGTATACAAACATAATCCCTGTATTATATACACAATTTCAGAGAGACTTATGGCAGGAAATGCCAGGGCCTCTGTGAGTGTCTGTATGTGACTGATTGTTTCTGTGAGTTTCTATGGGAGAAAGGTAGAGGAGGAGACTCAGTGGACAAACTCTGATCTTGAGAGACGTGTGGGTAACCTTGGTGCATCCAACATATCTTTCCAGCATTTGTATCCAGAGGGATTGTGAGAACCAAAGACCATGAAAACCAAGGACCCAGAGATGCTACTGGCAGTGTGAATGAAGTATGACAGATTATATCCAGTTATGTGTTTGTTCCTCTTTTATGTTCTAATTTATCTTCCTTGATGCACAAAATTATTGTAATGCATTAGCTTTGGCTTAATGATCATTTGTGGAGCACTGGAGATGAAGCGAGGAGACAGAGCTGCCTGACATAAATGCAAGAAAAGATTCATCTAGTTCTCAGTTGGGAAGACATCCCTTGGGACTCAAACGGCCAAGAGAAAAGTGAGTCATCCCAGGAACTAGTCCTGGCTGCCAAGCCATCACCTAACAAATTCTAAGTGAGGCCAAGGTAATAAACAAGAGAGGTAAATAAAGACCAGAGATAGTTGTTACAATTAAAGCTGAATTCCCCCCCTTCCCAGACAAATTACAAGCCTAAAATTGTAAGTCCAGTAGCAAGAAAGGAAAGAAAAATACAGGAGAATACATTGCATGGCCTTTTCCTACATTCTTCTATCCTGTTTGCTAAAGACATATTACAAGGGGAGGCATTTAATCTTCATTACACAAAGTAAATACAAAGTAGTTTGGGGGTTGGAGCGAAACAAAGTACTGAGAATTGGGGAAATTGGAGAAAGTGTCACATAAGAGGAAGCACTTGATTTGAGCCTTGAAGGAAGCCAAGGATTCCAAGAGACAGTAGTAAAATCAGAGGGCATTTCAGCCTTGGGGAACTCAGACTGTGAAAGAGCACAGAGATGGGAGATTAAGTCATGAATGCAGAATAGCAAGAAAAGCAGCCAGTCTGTAATTCATGACAGAAAAATGCAAACAAAAGAAAGGCAAAGCAAATGGATCTAGTTAGTATGTATTAAATACTTATTTCCTTCCCCTTTTTCCCCACTCTCCATGAGCTCTGCACGTCTAGGTACTGAGAGATTAAATTGTCCCTCTCCTCAAAGAGCACATTCTTTTGGGGGAAGATAATATGCACACGGATAAGTAATTATGAAGATGCTTACAAATTACACAAAAATAATCTCTAGAGTATAGGTGAGAGCACTGGCAACTGGGAAAATGGGCTTCCTGTAGTTTATGTTTCTTGAGTTGAACTTTGAAGGAAGCTAGAATCTACAAGGAAGGACTGCTTTCCATAAACGAGGAACAGCACAAAGATGGGAGATGAAATGTGTACAGGGAAGAGCAAGGCAGACCAGTTTGGCTAGAATGTGGAACATCTGAAAGATAATAATATGCAATAATCCTGGAAAGATAGGCTGGACCTAGTATGAAGGCTTAAAAGCTAAACAGAAGAGTTTGAATTTTATTCTATGTTAAAGGAGCCTACAGTTTCTTAATAGGGGCAGTTATATGGTGAGGAATATAATATTAACACCTGTGTGGATGATTAATTGGAAAAAGGAGAGACAGATGGCAGTGTAGAAACAGGAGAACTCTGTGAGGTCCCCCCAATACCACCTCAAATACCTATAAAATATGACTCTAAACAAATTTTAGAGCTCCAGACTCCACAAAAATGATGGAATAACAAAGCTCCCCCTGAAGGCAGCCCAGCAGGTGGTCATTGCAATGAGCTGGAAGAGTCCAACCCTATGCGGTTTCAGCCCCAGGGTGTCCAGGAGAAGCTGCAGCTGTAGTGTTCAGGAGAGTGGATCACCAGCAGCTGTGGCGATTTCCAGAATCACCAACCCACCAGAGCCAAGGACAAAGGGAAAAGGTCAGTGGAATTTGGCTAAATTTGGGGGTGACAGTCCATCCAAACTGCCTCCAGAGCTATAAGTAGTATGAAGTGGCAGCCCTGCAGCCACCTCCACATGGCTGTCTCAGAAGCTCCCGCCTGCAGATTGCAGGGGGGCCAAGCAATCATTCAAAGGCTAAGTGCTCTTGCCTTGAGCTGCCTGGATTGAGATCGCAGTCTTGGGTGGTGGTCCTGAGATGTGATTTCAGTGAGCCAAAGCTGGTGGGGGCTGCAAACAACGGCAGCCATCTAATAGCTCTGGCAGCTGCGAAAAACACCAGCTATTTGGAACAGAGCTCTCCCCTCTGAAAGCAGAGTTTTACCACTGAGCCCAAAAGCCAAGTAACTGACTGGCAATATGAGCAGGCAAAGAAAGCAAAGCAAGCCCAGCAATCCAACTTTAGATTCCTTTTTTGGGGACAAAAACAATCAAAGCATGGAACGGGAGAAAGACAACACAGTCAGAACTCCCACACCAAAAGCTTCCAAGAAAAATGTAGACTGGTTATAAGGCATAGAGCAGCTTAAGAAGGATTTTGAAAACCAAATAAGAGAAGCATAGGAAAAATTGGGGAGAGAAATGAGAATTATGCAAGAAAATTATGAAAAGAGAGTCCACAACCTGACTGAAGAAAATAACACTTTAAAAAATAGACTAACTCAAATGGCAAAGGAGGCCCAAAAAACCAATGAGGAGAAGAATGCCTTAAAAAGTTGAATTTGCCAGATGGAAAAAGAATCTCAAAAGCTTTCTGAAGAGAATAAATAACTTTATGAGAAATCAAGATGATATTAAACAGGTCCAAACAAATGAAAAAATAGAAGGCAATCTGAAATATCTCATTGAAAAAATCACTGACCCAGAAAATAGATCCAAGAGAGACAATTTAAAAATTATTGGACCACCTGAAAGCCATGACCAAAAAAAGAACCTAAAAATCATCCTTCAAGAAATTCTCAAGGAAAATTGCCCTGATATTTTAGAACCAGAGGGCAAAATATAACTTGAAAGAATTCACCAATCACCTCTTTAAAAAGATCCCAAAAAGAAAACTAGGAATGTTATAGTCAGGTTCCGGAGTTCCCAGATCTAGGAGCAAATATTAAAGGCTGCCAAGAAAAACAATTTAAATACTGTGGAAACACAATTAGGATAACCCAGGATCTAGCAGCTTCTACATTAAGGGATTGGAGGGTCTGGAATATGATATTCTGTATATCAAGGGAGCTATGATTAAAACCAAGACTCACCTACCCAGAAAAACTGAATATAATGTTTCAGGGGAAAATATGGTCATTCAATGAGGTA
>CM053593.1:126440950-126470431 GCA_028646575.1 Pseudocheirus occidentalis
TATATATATCCCTTCTTCCTACATTTCCCAGGTTTATCAGAGAAGCACTGTGTTTCTTTCTATGTCATTTCAATAAATGCCTTTGATGTAAACTAATTAGATCTTCTAACTACTGAAAAAGGAATACATTGGTGGGGGCTCATGAGTTATCGTTTGCAAAGTATAACCCCAAACAGGACCAAATAGGGGTAGTTTCCACCTTCTAACTCATCTTAAAAGTACAGGTTGAGGGCAATAACCCAGAGGAGACACTATATATCTCTATTATTAATACAAAGAAAGATTATGTCCTTTAATAGTAATAATAACAACGGTTGCTAACATTTATATAGCATTTGCTATATGTTAGACTCTGCACTAAGCACTTTACAATTATTATCTTATTTGATCTTTGCAAAAACCTTGAGATGTAGGTGCTATTATTATCCCCATTTTACAGATAAAGAGACTGAAACAGAGGCTAAGTGATCTTTGGGTCACATAGCTAGTAAATGTCTGAGGCTACATCTGAACTTATCCTTGACTCCACGTCCAGCTTTCTATCCATTGTGCCACCTAGTTGCCCTTTAACTTTAGCAATATAGCACTAATATTGGCAATTAAAATTGACTAGCCTTTTGTTGTCTCTCCATATTGATTTTATTTAAAATATTGTATATATTTTAATTTGGGCTCTATTTTCTTCACTTTATATCTTTTCACAGAAATTTCCCCAAATTTTCTGAATCTTTCATGCTCATTGCTGGGGTTCATGGGCACCTCAAAATGGTAGGGTGTACCAGAATGATAGGGAAAAGCATCATGTCTTGAGTGAATTCACTTGGATTGTCTCCAAGTTAAATAAAAGGCATTTATTAAGATAATGCACCCAGCAGACTCTATTCCCCAAGAGAGCCAGAGCACCAGCTGGCCCTGCTCCTCATGAGAAACAGAACACCAGCAGGCCCTGCTCCCCGTGGGAGACAAGGTGCAGTGGGCCCTGTCCCCATGGGAGGCAGAACATTTTGTGCCAGGTTATATGTCTGGTCTATACACAGTTTAACAAGATAGGGGGAAGAAGAACAGTAAAAGGAGTGGAGGGGGAAAAGCAGGGCTCTGGAATGCCTGGAATATCAGTTAATCCAGAGTATCTTTGTTACACAGATAAGCAAGGAGGACAGGAAAGGGATACAGATAAGTCTGAGGTAAAGGTATCAATGTATAGCCTTCTAGACTATAGAGCCTTCTTATCTGCCTTTTTTCTTACTGATACATTCAAAAGTGCCTGAGATCTAATTGGGTTATCAGCAAAGAATTATCAGCAAAGCTCCTTTGTTCACTTCAAGTATGCAGGTCTACACACCTGGCAATCTCTTCACTGGATCTCACACATGCTGTGGCATATCTCAGAATCATGACAAAAAGGACCCTGATGGCTATGCCATAGTCTGGCACAGAGCCCCAATATATCATCATTTCAATATCATTAAGTTAGAACTAGCTAGATTTCCTGTGAGCACTAATCTGTGTCTTCCTTGAATCCAGAATCCAACAGCAATAAGGGGCCAACTATCAGCGCTGCCAAACCTATAGATTAGTAACTTTCCATGAATCAACCTGCCTGACTTACTAGACATTACTCTTCAAATAAAAATCTTTGGGCCTCTTCAGAATCAAACACCTGAGTCACAGTAGAGTCTTGATTTGTCCCACAGCTTCCTAGCCCTACAAAGCAGCCACAGATAAGGTTCAAGCCTGCTCTCTGACTATACGGCACATCTCCACAGGAGAACAGATTTAAGTGGTGGCACAAAGATAAAAATAACTGGCCTTGTTTCCCCCACTCCAGTCGTGCATGTAAATCCTATAGGCTTTGATGACTTCACTGCATTTAAACAGATGTTAAACAGAATTTCAGAGAGGCTGACAGAAGGAAGAAGAGACTATGGTAGAGGGATGCAATTGGGGGAAATGGGACTTTGCAATTTACGGCTAAATACCTGCAATTGAAAGCTAGTCTGACAGTCAGAGAGTGCCATTCTCATGGGGGAAAGGGGGAAAGGGAAGGTTCTTTTTCTCTGTATTAATTAACAGAGGTTTCTATTGAAAGCAAGGAACTGGTTAAATGCAGAACAACCATTTTTTAAAAAGATCATTCTACTTGTGTTTGTATTTTTTTTAGATTTATTTATTTTTAGTTTTCAACATTCACTTTCATAAGATTTTGAGTTCCAAATTTTCTCTCCCTCCTTACCCTCCCACCTCACCAAGACAGCATACAATCTGATATAGGCTATACATATACATTCATATTAAACATATTTTCACATTAGTTATGTTGTAAAGAAGAATGAGAACCAATCAGAGGAGCCACAAGAAAGAAGAAACAACAACAACAACAAAAGAGAGCAAATGGTATACTTTCATTTGCATTCAGACTGTACAGTTCTTCCTCTGGATGTGGATGGTATTTTCCATCATGAGTCTTTTGGAGTTGTCTTAGATCCTTGCATTGCTAAGAAGAGGTAAATCTATCAAAGTTAGTCACTGCACAACATTGCTGTTATTATGTACAATGTTCTCCTGGTTCTGCTCATTTCACTCAGCATCAGTTCATATAAGTCTTTCCAGATTTTTCTGAAATCCATCTGCTCTCTGGAACAATAGTGTTCCATTACATTAATATACCACAACTTATAATTGTTCCCCAATTGATGGGCATCCTCTCAGTTTCCAATTCTTGGCCACCACAGGAAAAAAACACTATAAATATTTTTTGCACATATGAGTCCTTTTCCCATTTGTATGATCTCCTTGGGATATTTGTTTTCTTTGACATGTTCCTAAAGAGAAGTGGCTAAGATGAAGCCATAGAGGCTACAAATCTCCAACAGGGTCAGAAAACTGGACCTTTATTCTACAGAGTCACCTAATGTCATGAAAAGGGGGATAAGACAGCAGAAGGGATAAAGAGATTATGGTTTTATATTCTTCTTTTGAACCTGAAATAGACTAGACTGTGGCTGGTTAGTTAGGTTGGCTAGAATAGGTAGCACTCATGAGGGCAAAGTCATATAGGTTCAGCCATTTGATGAACCAATTATCAAGGCCAACTATGGAAGCATTTCAGAGATGCTTGAATTTTAGGTAGATGGATGACCACAAATCTACCTCTATCACTGGAAAAATAACACATAGCTTATGGCCTACTGTTGGCAGTCAGCAGCATCATCAACAGTTCTCACCAGGCTGCATGCCAGACTTTTCTACCATGCCATCAGAAACCTCTTCATCCTAGAAAATCATTCCAACCCTGGAATTCAGGGCTGCTCCTGAATATCTCAGAAGTACCCTCTACCTCTGCAGTCTCTCCTTCTGATTACATGGCTCCTCCTAGAGACTCCATTGAAGGAGAACATCCAGGTGAGGGATGTCTTCATTACTTATCAAGTTTCCTCCTCTTCTTCCCCTTTCCCCCCATCTTTTTTCCAGCTTCTTAAAATATATTATCTTTCCTCATTTGAATGTAAGCTTCTTAAGGGTATTTTTAAAAATTATATTTCCTTTGTATCCCAGTGCTTAGCAGAATATCCGACACAAAGTAAGTGTATAATAAATGTTTGTGGACTGACCAACTAAGAAGTACAATATTTTAATAAGATATAATTATATATAACAAAATATAACTGTGATGGGTGACATGCCACATGTACCAAGTGCTTCTGACAGCATCTCCCTCATGTTGAGTCCTGGGGGCCTCCTTTGGGAAAGTCGTGATGACATGGAATGGAAGTGCTTTGGAGAGACTGTGGAGCATACATCAACATTTTGTAATTGGTTCCAGTCTGCTAACTACATCGTTAGGAAAAACCTTTTATTTTTTTAATTGGCTGCATAGCTGGAACTGGAGATATCTTCAGCAAGGCCTGACTTTTCATTCTACTTTTTCTCTGTTTTAGAAAATCAGGGCATTTGTTCACTTCCAACCTTCTGGTTTCACTTCTGTTCTCTTCCTTTCCTCATGTATTCTTCCACTACATTTGCAAAGAACGGAATTCTACCCTGGAGACTTTGATTGATTTGAATCTTCTATTTCTATGAGCCTTTCTTTAGTCTGAATGCCTTATTAGCTATATTTATTCTACCATTCCAGTATAAAGATCATACTCTTTTATAAAGTAGATAGAAGTCTAATAGAAGCTGAGTGTCTCTGCTTTTTCTCTTATGCCAGATGCTGAAGAACTAATCTGTCCCTTCCCCCTTAATGGAAAAAGAAAAAAGACCAATATGCTTAAAAATGCTTAGCATTTTTTAGCCATCCTGAAGAACTTCATATTTTGTTGTTGTTCAGTTGTGTCTGAATCTTCATGTCCCTTTTTGGGGGCTTTCTTAGCAAAGATACTAGAGTGGTTTGCCATTTCCTTTTTCAGCTCATTTTATAGATGAGAAAACTAAGGCAAACAGGGTTAAGTGACTTGTCCAGGGTCACACAGCAAGAGTCTGTGGCCATATTTGACCTCAAGAAGATGAGTCTTCCTGACTTCAGACCCAGAATTCTATCCATTGTGCCGCCTAGCTTCCCTACCTGAATATCTATACTTTTTTGTCTGATTCTTTATAATTGTCCTTAATTATCCGACCTTTATCTGCCCTATCTTCCTAGGTGGCCTGTGGGTTTCATGAGAGCAAGAAATGTCTCCTTCATAAAAAAAAATTCTCTACCACTCCCATTTCTTCTATCTTCACTGTGAATGTGCTTATACATACACACAGAACTAGGAAGTGCTTAGTAAATATTCATTAATTCTTTGACAAGAAATAGTGGCACTTTGGATGGCTTGTTGGATTAATACATTCTGATGTGAAATTCTTTTTTTTTTTTTTTGGAAAGGCAATTGGGGTTAAGTGACTTGCCCAAAGTCACACGGCTAGTTTTTGTGTTAAGTGTCTGAAGTCATATTTGAACTCAGGTCCTCCTGACTCCTGGACCCATGCTCTATTCACTACATCACATAGCCACCCCCTGCAAAATTCTTTATAATTCTATATGTTTGTAAATTGTGGTACAAAACTATGGTTCTGCGATTACATAAACCTGATTGAATTTTAGAGATTTCTCTCAACTTTTCTCTTTGGCTAGTCTCCCAATCTATGGTTTTCTCTGGGAACATCAGAATATGTGTCGAGGTCTCACCAGAATAAGTACAACAGTCTTTAACTCCCATGCAAGCACTCAGGCTAACAATACAGTATAGAACAGGCTTTACACAACCAAAAAAAAACACAAAACAAAATCAACTGAAATCTAAGCTCAGGATCAGTCAAAAAAATACAAGTTGGTGAGTTTATGTTTATATATACTAAGCAAATTACTAAAAAGCCTAATTAAATGGAAGGTTCATGAGTATTCAGAAAGAGGCATTAATCATTAACAGACAACAGGGTTCAATTAATCAGCAAGTCCTTGTTAAGATGCTAGTAGCTGAGGCAAAAGAGATTTTTTTTTTTTTTAAAGATTCTGCTTTTTACTTTTCTTGAGCACTGGGAGGAAGGAGGGCAAGCACTGGATTCTGTTGCCAGCCACTGGTCACCTTGTACAGTCCTGCTGCTACAGGGTGGTAGGTGGGTACTGAGTGAAGGGTTGTTAGCTGCTGTTAGCTTGTCAAATTGTTTCCTTGTTTAGGGTCTGAGAGAAATTAATATTATGTTATTATATTAAAAACTAATTTTTAATATGTGATTCACTCTTTTCCCTTCTGTTAAGGCAGAACTCTTGAAAGGATCAATCAGTCTCTACAGGGTATGGCTGAGTGATGAGATTTGCTCCTAGCCTTTGAGGCACATGCTTCTTAGTTGGTCAAGACCCCAACCAACTGGGAGACTTAATTTCTGTTTAGAGTATAAACAGAACAGAGTCTGGGTAAGCATTTGCCAGGAGGAGGAATTCCTTGTCCTTGGTCCCTTCCATTAGAGTTTAGGACAACTCAACTCATGAAGGAGAAAACTAGCTAAAGAGGTCCAGATAAAGACGGCTTCCCTTGCTCTGATGCCTTGAAGTTGCTCAGTCTCATAATCACAATATCAGTAGGAGTAGCTGAAGACTTTTAGCCCACCTCCTCATTAAATATCTGCTAATCAGAGCTGAGTTACACTCATCCAGGGAGTTCCCTTTCAGAAGGGATTTAAGGTGTTTCAGGGTCTTCTTTGGGGTCTTTGGTTACCCAGAGAAATCACTATCAATTTATTGATTGCTCACTAGCCTAATTAATAAATTGGACTATTAATTACCCAGAAACTCTATCTTTGAGGTTTTCATTCATCTCAGACAGTACCTTACACCATAGAGACACCGGAACTTGCTTTTTCTCTTTTGTATAATTCTTATTTGGGAGAGGTTTGAAATGTCATGAAGATCAGAGAAAATGTTTAGTTCTCCATCTTGTCGGTCACATAACCCAGGCCAATCTTTCTAAAGGTATATATCAACCCAACTAGTCTGTAGGTGTTTCCTCTGGGGAGGTAAATGGAGAATGGGAAGAACATCTACTTGCTAGCCATTGGTCTCAGTGATTAGAGTAGGGCTATGCTACTTCCCTGGGACTATCTGGAAAAGGATCTACCAGTTTCTTTCTTACTCTTATAATTAGCCCACGTATCTCCTCTCTCCATTGCTGATGATAACAATAAAATATGAATTCAAGATATTCTTGACTCCCACATCTAAGACATTTATATTGCTTTTGTTAAGGTAAAGGAGCTTATTTTTATTAAAAAAAGATTTTAGAGCTGGAAAGGAATTGAGAGATCATCTAATTTCTAGGCCTCACACCTATGTGGCTATAGAAAGAGAGTATGGTATCTTGAAGAGAGAGCAGGAGTTGGAGATTGGAAGGCTTGGGTCCAAATCCTTCCACAGACATTCACTATCTGTGTGACCTTGTCCTTGTTTTTCCTTATATATAAAATAGGGGATCGGACATTATATTCTCTAAAGTCCCTTTTATCTCCAAAGCTATGATTCAATAAGTCATTTATAACCCCTCTCAATCCATTTCTTTGTCTGTAAAATGGGGATAAAGAATACCTCCAATTCTACTTTGTAGGATGTTTGTGAAATTTGAATGTAAGTAAAATGCTTTGCTGAACTTCGAGGGTTATATGTCGTCTCTCATTGTGCTGATCTTTCATTTTATAGATGAGGAAACTGAGGCTCAGTTGAAGTGACTTGCCCAAGATCACATACATAGAAAGGCACAGAGTCAGAAGCAGAATCCAAGCTCTGACTCCAGTGCTTTGTGCTACTCCTACCATGGTGGTTGTCTGTTCCCAGTTCACAGAATCATGGGATCTTTAGAATAGACTGTTCTTCCTCTCCTCCCCCCACCCCCCCCCCCATGATCTAGTAGAAAGAGCATCAGTCCTGGGAGTCAGAAGGCCCTCAGGGACTATCTAGTCTAGCTCCCTCATTTTACAGAAGAAGAAAGTGAGGCAAGAAAGGTTAAGTGACTTGACTTGCCCAAGGTCACCTATAATTAGTGTCAGAAGTAGGATTCAAACCCCTGTTCCCGAGTCAGTGCTCTTCGCAGTGTACCAGGTGTTGTGGGGTGTTTTCCCCCCTTTTATGTATGTGTGTGTATGTGTGTTTGAATTTGGCTCAGTACCAATAGACACAGTATTTCACTTTCTGCCCGCTGTGTTAGCCATAGTAGCCAGACCTTTCTATTCTTCCTCTGCAGGCCTGAGCTTTGGAAGGAGAAACCACTAGGGCAATTGTAATTAGAGTTCAATTACATCTGCATTTCAAATAAGTACAGTCCACTTCGGTTTCCACAATATTGGGGCCTGAATAACTTGTTGCTCTTCAAATTGAGAGTGACTACAATATTTAGTCTCTGGAGGGAGAATAACTGCTCAGTTCTAAATGCCTCAGGCTAGTTTAGCCCCTGAGGTTTGGTTTTGAGGGGTCATTATGGATATGAAGTTTCATTTCTGTAAGACTTTGCAAAATTATAATTGGAGGAGAACAGGGAATGGACTTGGGATTTAACTCCGGGATAAGGAAGCTCTTGTTCCCAGTGAAACAGCACTTTCTCTTCAGTTTATAATCTTGAGAGGTTCCTAAAAGCAATGAGAGGTTAATTGGCTTGCCTGGGTTCACACAGGCAGAAGCAGGACTTAAATCCCCCTCTTCTCAGTTCTGAGGCTGGCTCTCCACTCACTCTGCCAAAATGCCTCTCAATAAAGCTAACTGACATGCACAGAGGTTTCAAGGTAAGCAAAATGCTTTACATGTGCTTTTTATTGTTGTTCAGTTTGTTTGTGGGTTGGTTTTTTTTTTCAGTTGTAGCTGATGCTTGGTTACTTGGCATGGTTTGACGTTTTCTTCTCCAGGTCATTTTACAGATGAGGAAACTGAGGCAAACAACGTTAAGGAGCTTGCCCATAACTGTGCAGCTAGTAAGGGTCTGAGGCCAGATTTGAACCCAAGAAGAGCAGTCTTCCTGACTCCAAGCCTGGCACACCACCTAGTTGCCCTAAGAAAGGCCTTACCTGGATCCCCTCCAACTTAGAGTGGGTCCTCCAGATCAGGTTACACAAGATTCAAGGGACATTATGGATCTTTGTCCACTATTATTATAGCTCACGAGTTCCAAGTGATGTTTCTACCTTTAACGTTTAGGTAAAAGATCAATTAATTCAAAACAATGGCATCTGATGAAGTAGCATAACAATTAAACATTTGCCCTATTATCCTACACAAACACAGACCATCATCAATTAGAAGAGTGGATACATGTAAGGGATATGTATGAAAAGGCCCATATGTACATAGGGAGCCTGTGTCCAGGGCACACATGTGCAGTGGCACACAGGGAGGCATCACAAGGAGCCAAGGCACACTATAGCGAAATATACTTAGGAACACGTATGCCAGGGCACACACACAAAAGGGCAATTTATGTCTCTGCCATTACAGGGCTACTAATATCTTGTGCTGATCCCTTCATGTGTCTGCTGAGCCTGACCCCCACGAAGTCTCTGCCATATATGTAGTCCCTTCTGGATGCTGCACTGATAGAGACCATCCTCTTACAGTGGGCCCACTAGTGGGATCGCTCAGTAGAAGTCTTTGAGTCAAGGTTGGGTGACTCACTTTGAGAGTGCCCGATAGGACTCTCCTTATATAGTTCCCAAGCTTTGGGAACCTAAGGTTCTCCTCTGTAGCTTACTGAAGCACTGAAAGAATATTTAATGCAATAAGAATGAAAAGTTTAAAAAATAAAAAGCAACCAAACAAGATATATGGAGTCTATGTGAAATAATTCAAAGTAAAAAAAATTGAATTAGTATTATATGCATATTGGCGCCAATTGTGAAAAACTTTTGCACCAGCACAATTTAAAGAGCTTATAATACTGCTAATTATTAATATGTTGATTAAACATTAAACTAAAGTGAAACAAAATGAAAAGACCATTACCAAACTCTAAAATCCACTCTTGTATAGCTCTAATGGTTGGAAAGGGTTTTCCCCCTTCTGTCAAACCTAAGTGCGTCACTCTGAAGCTTCTACCCACTTCTCCTAATTCTGTCCTCTATGATCAAGCTGAGTAAATCATATGCCAGATTCTCAAGGACAACAGTTGTCTTTAAATATTTGAAAGACTGTCCCCTGGGAGATGAAACTTGTTCCATGTGGTCCCAGAAGGCACAACCAGGAGCAATAGGTAGGAGGTGGGAAAAGACAAATTAAGGTTCAGTTGCATGGGAAAATTTCCTAACAATTTAAACTATTCAAAAATGGAACAGGCTGCCCTGAGGAGGTACGTGGTGGCGTCTCCCAACTGGATGTCTTCAAAGAAAGTATGGATGCCTACTTGAAATATATAATGGAGGGGAATTCTTTTTCAGGACTAGAGAAAGGTTAAATGACTTGTCCAAGGTCACAAAGCTAGTTGTGGTTTGAGGTAGAATTCAAACCCTGGTTCTCTTGACTTAAAGTCAGGTCTGGCTGCCTGACTATACCTCCCTCTCCAAAGGCCAAGCATTATCCTACTGTGCCAGGACCTACCAGCGCCTTATGTAGGGGGCAACTGCTGATATGTGTTGTCCTTCCCCTTGCCTCTCACCTTGCCAGGGTCTAAACACAGCTGCCTTGTAATAGTAATTCCCTTGTGCTGGGATAAGAGAGCTCCTCTGGGCACTGCAACTATTGGGATCTGCTTCTGTCCCCATATGCTGGGACCACGAGGGGGACTAACTCTGCTCCCCTATTCCACGCCCCTGGAATGTCCCCAGCCAGAGCCCAAGTAGGTGCTCCCATTGCCCCCTTGTGCCAGGGCTAGAGCACTACAAGTACTTCTACTGATGGGGCCTGAGCTCTAGCCCCCTATTCTGGAGTCTAGCAATGCTCTTTCCCCCTACACTGGGCCAGACACTTTTCCATACCTCTCTCAGCGTTGACATGGTCAGGAATAGCACCACAGGATTTCTCAGGCAACTTGAAGACATTCTGTCCAGTCAGATCAGAGTTTAGGTTCCTTCTCTTCATGACTGTCCTCTCCAATATAGGAAACTCCTCCTGCTTCCAGTCTCCACTGAGAGATTAAAGAGCAACTTGACCTCTCTTAAGCTCCCAAAGCTAGTAGTGTCCCGCTCAGGATCACTCATTCATACTTTGAGAAAGAAACATAAAGCAAAAACCAAAGACACAAAGCAAAGCAAAATAAAACAAAATTCCAAAGACACAGAGCCAGAGACTCTGTTAGATCAGTACCTGTGTTCTGACTGACATATGCTCTGCTTTTTCTACCAGGGTTAGGCTGGGTAGCTAGGAGTGGAGCTCTGCAGAGGACTCTTACCTAACTGTCTCATGGTGGGAGGTGGGGGGTTAGAGAGAGAAAGAGACAGAGAGACAGAGACAAAGAAAGTGAGAGATAAAGAGAAAGAGATGGAAGGAAAGAAAAAGGGAGATAGAGATAGAGAAAGAGATGGAGGGAAAGAGGAAGACACAGAAAGAGAAGGGAGAGAGACAGAGAAGGAAAGAAACAGAGATGAAGAGAAAGAACAGAAAGAAAGAACAAGAAAGAGAGCAGAAATTGTGTCAATTTAAACTTTTTAACTGATGTAGCCCTAGCTGTCATGGGGTACATTTGTCCATAGCCCCAGTTCCAGGTCTAAGAAATCCTGGGAAAGATGAAGCACATTCTCTTAAATGCATCCCCAATGCCTTGTACCAGAGATCCAACAGAGCCCACGTGGCACAGTTCCCAATGGCCTTTACATTGCCACATCAAAAGTCTCAAGCATTTCCTAGAGCACATTTTTTTAAAGAGCACAAGCTCTTTATTGATTCACACATGAATCACATAGTAAGGTACAAAAGACAAAAGCCCTTCCTTTTAAACTACCAAGAAACACTGATATCCAATTTACATTATAGGTTTGAGAGGAATTTCAGGTTTTGCTTTTTCTTCTGTATGTGCATATACATATGTACATATATGTATATTTTATGTACATAAACATATATAAAATTGTGTGTACCTACATATACACACTATAATAACGGCTGTTTCACTTACTATTTTATCTTTATTAAAAGCTTTGCTATTTGATTTATGAGTCCTGCTTGGGAGTAGTTTTGTGATTGGGACTCAAGGTACATTTCCATAATTATGATTACCCAAAATTACCCACACTGAACAAGGGGTTCCAAAATCATATGGGACCTTTGCTATACAGAACAAAGGTATTGGTTGTTAACCTTTGTTCTTAAAGAGAACCAAAATGACATCACTATGTTAAAGTCAAGTTACTGTGCCCAACTGTGGCTGATCAGACCAATATGAACTCGGAACGCTCCACTGAACTAGACAGGTGAAATGCGAACCCACCCACAACTGCTGGCCTAGAAGAACAATTTCTTGTACACAGATAATCTAGGTTCAGATCACAGTTTTATCATTTATTAGTCATGTGAATTTGGACAAATTACTTAAATTTTATCACTTACAAAAGGAGTTAAGTGGTATATACACTACTTGGTTGAAGGTAGTTATAAGAATAATAGGAGCTAATTTATGTAAAGCACTATGTAAAATAAACTATTACTATTATAAAATGCAAAACACTCTCTGTTGAACCATATGGTATTTTCCTTCACTTTCCTCTTTCATTGACCCTGCAAACCTGAATGCTTGTAGAAAATTCCAGATCAACAGGATTGGAGATTAAAGTCTGGCCCCTGCCTAGTTATGGACACTACAGACTACAGCATTCCAAAAGGCCCTCACATCTTTATTTGGTACAATTGACAGAGTCACCTTATCGGTTGGTTTTCTTTTGATGGTGACCCTGTTCTTCTGTTCAAAAGTAACCAGGCTCAAAACCTGTACCTTTAAGATTTATTTTGGGGTTTCAAAGACTTTCTTTTAAATTTTGGTTTTCTTTTCCCATTTCTACAGTTCTATGTTGAAATGAAAATGCTCTGCGTAGCAGTTAAATCCTTTTTATCAGCTAACACTTTAGGAAAGAGATTATGACAACTTCAGAGCCTAAATTCTTGGAGAAAATATTGTTGCTGAATCATTCTTTTTAGTCCTTTAGTCCTTTCTAACTTGCTGTGACTTTTGGGGTTTTCTTGGCAAAGATACTGGAGCGGTTTGCCATTTCCTTCTCCGGCTCATTTTCCAGATGAAGAAATTGAAGCAAACAGGATTAAGTGACTTGCCCAGGGTCACACAGCTATTATGCGTCTGAGGCTTGATTCCTGACTCCAGGCCCAGTGCTCCAGCCTCTGGGTCACTTAGCTGCCCTTGGGGGAACTAGCTACTGGCTATTGGAAAGAGTGACAGAGATCTAGCAGGAGAAGGGATGGGAAGAGATGATTGATTCTAGAAACTGCAAGGCACTGTTCTAGGCTCTGGGGAATACTTCTATAGATTTATGTCTTCATCTTCTCCCTCCAGCGGGGAGCGGAGATGTCTGAAGGCCTGCTCATCCTGTCACATTCCGGTTCCTGCGCTCCTACACATTCTCCACAGAGCATCCACCCCGATCCAGAGGCCTTCCTCTTACAGATACCAGCAGAGCATGGAGACTTTTTATTGTCTTTTGTTATTCTCATATGGCCAGTTCACCTCCTTTTCTGGTCATACATCTTTTGAAAGATATTTTATGGCACTTCTTGCACACAAGTGGTTGTTGATAACATACGAAGTTTATTTCTTTGTTGTTTAGTCGTTCAGTTGTGTCTGATACTTCGTGATAGGATTTGGGGTTTTCTTGGCAAAGATACTGGAGTGGTTTGCCGCTCCAGCTCATTTTACAGATGAGGAAATTGGGGCAAACAAGGTTAGGTGACTTGCCCAGGGTCATACAGCTAATGAGTGTCTGAGGTCAGATTTGAACTTGAATTCCTAACTCTTGGCCCAGTGTTCTATCCATAGAGCCACTTAGCTGCCTCCTATTTATCTCTACCATATGTCTATAATCCAGTCAGGAAGCATTTTGATTCTTTAGAGATTATGGTGTTATATGAGGGAATTTAGAAAAAAAAAGTTTAAGAACTCCTCCTCAAGGTCATATAACTAGCAGCAGAGAAAGGTCTTGAACCTCATTCAGGGCCCTATCCGCTATGATAGGATGCCATAACTACTTGATGAGGTCCATGACCAATGAGAACCGCTTTATTACCCCTTGGATGACAGAATGGATAACGGTGAATAGGTAGTATCTGGCAAACAGAATACCATCTTCTAATTTAATGCATGTTGAAAATCTAGGTAAGAGACATGCTCAGGACTAGTAACTGAAAAGCTCTGGTAAAAGGCAGAGCATATGCATTCCCACATTTATATTTCTAACCTGTCCACAGATTTTCAGGGCTATTTCCCTCATTCATATTTGCAATTCATAGGGTTCACTTATTGCTTCTATAATTCTCCAAAGAGGACATAATAGCATATGCCCTATTGATGATTTCTCAGCATAGACACTGACATGTCAGTCACATGAAGATGTATTCTTAATGGCAACTTTCTAAGGCTGAACTCAAAGTCTACTACTGGCACAAGACGGAAAAAAAATCCTTTTTTTAAAAAAAATAAAGCAAAGAACAATGCAGTTATGGGTACTCACATTAGAATTGAAGAAAATGAGATAACATTTTATAGAAAATCATTCAGAATGAGAATTGTTGAATAGAGGAGAAAGTATACATTTATATGACCGAGAGTGTCTTTCCTTGTTCTGTGCTTTTGGGAAATGGAACTTATTTCTTCATCATCACCAATCTGGCTCCTGGTCCCACCTTACTTGTAGATAGAGGAAGACATTGTATATATGGTGTTTCTCCTATTAGTCTGCCACAGTTCCTGAGATCCTACCCTTAGAATATTATTCCCTGGGTTTCTCTATCAAAATGTATCTATTTCTGAAGGGGGCAACATACTGAAGAGTTAGCCATCTGATTATAGAACCAAAGACTCTGGAAGCTGGAAGGAAACTTAGTCATCATTTAATTTTAATCTCTTTTATCTACAGATGAGGAAACAGGAACCCAGAGAGTAAAGTGACTTGTTTGAAATTTTGCAGCTGGCAAATGGCAGACCCAGGACCAGAATTCTGATCTCCTGATGCTCTGTCCAGTGCTCTGGTAGTAGGTATTAGAATCTTATCACAGTTTAAGATATTGCTTTATGCTCCAAGGCGTTTTGATACATTGAAGCATAAGATGCTACAGGGTAAAGTGAGAGACCAGGGTAGGGGTACAGGTAGCCAAGGAAAACGTGAAGACCTAGAAGAAAAGGTGATGCCACATTAAGCCCTAGATCAGACTATTTTAAGTGAAATGAATGCCTTCCAGTCTCTAGTCTGAGATGCTACAGAGATTCCTAAAGAACACAGCATTTACTATCCAGAGAAGAAGCAGGAGGTCCCAAGAGAACAAAAAACAGGACTAAGAAAGGCCCAGATATTCCCTCCAGATGTGAGCAAAGTTCAAAGTCAGGAAGTAAGACTCAGAGATTGAGTAAACAAATAGAGAACCCTATCCAAAAGACCTATTATGACAGGGGTTCCTAGTACATAAACCCAGAAGAAGAGAATATTCTAAAGCACCTACAAACAAAGCTTCAAAGAAAAGCATAACTTGGGCACAAGTTCAATTAAAATTCCTGGAAAAAATGAAGCATGCGTTGCAAAAAAAAATTTTAAATAATTTTACAAAATGAGAGTACTAGAGGAAAGAATTAGAAAATAGAATTATGAAGGAAAGAATTAAAATAGAATTAAAAACAGTACAGGAGGAGCAAAATCTTAGCTAAGAAAGAGTTTCCTTGACAAAAGGAAAATTACAAATGCTGAATAAGCAGTACAAAACCAGGTACATTAAGGCACTGTTGGTGGAGCTGTGAATTGACCCAATTATTTTAGAAAACAATTTAGAACTATGGCCCAAAAGTTATTAAATTGTGAATACCTATTGACCCAGTGATAGCGTTACTAGGTCTATATGCTAAAGAGATCAGAGAAAGAGGATAAGCACCTATATGTACAAAAATATTATGTAATGGAACACTATCATGATATAAGAAATGCTGAAAATGGTTTCAGAGAAACCTGGGAAGATATGAACTGAATGAAATGTAGAAGACTTAAAAGAGCAGAACCAGGAAAACAATTTTTATGACAACAACATTGTAAGGACAAACAACTTTGAAAGACTTAATAACTTTGATCATATAATGACCAACTAAATTTCAGAGTACCCACAATGAGACATACAACCCCTCTTCTGACAGATAGGTGGTAGATTCTGGTTGCAGATAGAGACACTTAGTTTTTGTTTACTGCCAATGCAAAAATTAGTTTTGCTTGACTGTGTATATTTGTTAGAAGGTTTTTTTTTCTCCTCCCAATGGATAGGGTGCCAGGAAGAAAAGAATATACTTCTTTATTAATTTAAAAAACTAAATTCTAGATTTTAAAAATAAAAGAAATTTAAAAAATAAAAATTTTTATATACTTAGAACTAGGAGATACATATGTCAAGACAAGTCATTTGTTATGTGGCTATTCTATGCAAGGTTTACTGTGGGATTACAAAAAAAGGGAAAAAAAATAATTGCTGTTCCCAAGGAGCTCACTGTTCAATGGGGGAAACTACATGCAAACAACTATGTAGATACAAGACATATACAGGATAAATTCAGATAATCTTAGAGGGATGGCATTAAGATGGAGGAATGGAAAAAGCTTCTCACAAAAGATGGCATTTTAGCTGAACTACATACACCATGTACTTCTGAAGCAACTTGCCACTGTTGTTGCTGGTTGGGGTGAAAGAGCAAGAAATGCCCTTCTCTTACCATTTGCTGCAAAGTACAAAGAAAATGTCAAAGAGCAAGTCTTCAACATTTGACAGTCCCAGAGTACATCCTTCTGTTTTTGTAGGTCAATCAACCAATCAATATAAGTTCTCTGTTTCATTATCTTGCTTAGGGACTTCCCTGATTTATCCTTCTAATAGTCTTCCCCCAGTTAAGCACTTGATTAATTTATCAAGTCAAATGGGGGTACTTTGGGACACACTAGTCCATATCCCCAATTTGGGAATGTTTTCTTATGATTTGGGGAAGATCCAGAAATCAATTAGATACAGTTCTTAATTGTCTCTCTCAGGGACATGTACTGACTGTCAACAATATCTCTAATGGACAATTCTTAGATAATTCCAAATTTAAAACTGATTTTTGTTTTGTTTTGGTGAGGACCCAGACTTCCCACAGCTGGGTTTGCCTAGAGCTTTAGTTATTCCCAGACATATAGTCCTATACAATCAGCACAAAGAGATTTTAAAATTTGTTTGTTTCTTTTAATTTTTACTTTATTTTTCTCAGCTGCATGTAAACAAAAATTTCTAACATTTAAAAATTTGAGTTTCAAATTCTCTCCCTTCTTCCCTTCCCTTCTCTTTCCTCAAGGAGGCAAGCAATTTGATATAGATTGTACATATATAATCAAGCAAAACATTTCCTTACTAGCCATTTTAGCACAAAGTTTTACAAAATTCTTCATTGCTTAGGAAAATCTATCCCAACCCAAAGGCAATTAGAGAAGAAAATGTAAAGTTATAAAAGACAAAAAATAGTAGATAAAATAAACAAATGAACTTCTCCTTTTAGAAGTGAAATCTAGTCTCAGATGAGCTCTCAAAGCACAGAATGGTCTAAGACTTCAGGTTAGCTCTTCAACCTCAGGCATGGATCTCTAATCCCAAATGTGGATCCGAGGTAACTTTGGGTTGATAGAAAAGTTGCTTTTTTGGGTTCTGCTGGTCCCAACATTTACATAATCTTACATAAAGCTAAATACATTTTCTCAGGTTTGTGACTAGAAAAGAGAAACAATATCAGGTACATGCCTGAAAAGGAACAGATTAGGAAGGAGGAGCAGAGCCCCAGCCTCAGCCTCAGCCTCAGCCTCCTCTCCCCAACTCTGACTAGAGGAAGACCTCCTGAATTTGGAGGGCTAGAGGATTCTGGACTTCCTAACTTTACATTGCCATCTGGTAACATCCCTGGATTGTCTGTCAATAGTATCTGCTTTGGGAGCCTAGAATATAATAGAAGAGATAAAGTAAGGAAGATTCGAGGCTCTTCAATGGAACTGAAAAAGTAGAAGGCAGAATAACTGTACCATACTTAAAGAAAGCTTAGATAATGGATGAATAGATGGAGGGATGGATGGATCAATGATTTATTAAGCATTTACTATATGCAAAGCACTGTTCTAAGTACTGGAGACACAAATAGAAAAAAAAAGAGAGTCCCAGATCTCAAGGAGCTCGCATTCTAATGGAGGAGACAATAGAGATAGAAGATTTCAGCTGCAATTCAAACGAAAAGGTCTCAGGGACTTGCACTGTGGCCAGAAATCAGATACTAATGCTTTTTCTTTAACGTCATCTCCACTGATAAAAATAATTTGTTCTTGATATTTCACCATTTGACAATGCCAAGGACTTTGTTAACAAAGAGATTCTTTTCTGAGACTTCAATAGATAAGGCTGTAGTACCTGCAGGAGCAGTTGCTAGGCTGCATCTCCACAGGGATTGGTTGTTTCCCAGGATGATGGCTCCGTTGGAAGCAAGGCTATTCCAAAAGCTCTTGGCTTCAGGGCCCTGGAATATTTCTATCAGGGTCTGAGGGAAGATGATGTTCAGGGTAGAGGTGGTGGTTTGACTTGCCTGGCTTGTGCTGCCCTCCCTCTCTCCCTTAAGGTGCCTTGATGCTTCATCTAGGCTAGCAGCCTTCCCTTAGAGGGGCAGTTGTTTGGAGTTGATTCCCTGGATCACAGCTGTGAGAGCTAACATAGAAACAGCCACTCCCAGGGCTTCTGGGCTCATTGGCCTGTTGGTGGCAGTTAATTAGCAGTTGTTAATGATAGAGGGAAAGAACAGCCCCTTCTCCACAACATTCTCTGCCATCACAAATTTTATAACCTAATAATCTGACTCTAACCTAATATGTTTTCCTTCTATCCAACTTTTATTCTCCTCCCAGCCCTGCATTTGACTTTTAGGATTTTGCTCCCATGCCTCCACTGACATGTCACACTGGCACATCCCTCCAACCAACCCTCTCTCCCATTACTGAGTTCCTTCCAGGTCCTCCATGTTTGGGAGAGGCCTAGGTCAGTCAACCTTCATTCCCCTCCTTCTGGCTTGTGATACCTCAATATCATGTCCCACCATAGGTACTTTCTCATTCTTCCCCTCCTCAAATTTCAGGTCCCTTTTATGTGTTGTCTTCCCCCATTAGAATGGAAGCTCCTCGAGGGCAGAGTCTTTCTGTTTGCTTTTTATGAAAACAATATTTACTTTTACAAAAATTAAAATTTTACAAAATTTACTATTTTTCTTTTCATAAAAGCAACCATGGCTTTTCATACATTTTGTATCCCCGGCATCCAACACAGTATCTGGCATACAGTAAGTGCTTAATAATTGCTTCTTGCCTTGCCTCCATCTACCCTGCTTACTACACCATTCCCACTTTCAGAAACAAACATCTAGCCAAATGACCCCTGGAAACTGCCTGAATTTGCAGATTCCTTCCTGAGTTACTGGCAAATACAGAGTTTGGGCATCAAATTTATTTATGTAGCTAGAATAGTTTTGTTCTAATCAGCACTGAAGTCTTACCCTCACTTATGGTAATATATTTCAGTGCTCAGCCTCATAACATCGCACCTTGCTCATGGGGCTAATCTAGCTTCTGACCTGTTTAACCCTGGACAAATTACCCAACCTGCTTGAACCTCAGTTTCTACATCTGTAAAATCAAGGGGCTGGACTAGAGAGCTTCCGGAGCCCCTTCCAGCTCTCAATCTCTGATCCTAAGAGCTTATGATCCTAAGAGCTTATGATCCATATTGCTAGGGGGGCAATATGGATCATAAGCATCACAAAGCGTCACAATAGCATCACAAAAATTGGGTAGGACTGAAAACAAGTGAACAAACAAAAAATTTGGCACATAGTAGGTGCTATATAAAGCCTTATTTCCTTCTCATCCACGTGGTCATCTCCCTGGTCTGACTTTGTACATACAAGAAGTGCTCTCCCTGCATTAATTAGGGAGCAGTATAGGCCTGGCCTGGCAGAAGCTGCTGGGAAGAATAATTCCTTCTGTGATTCTGACCCTAGCAATATTTTTACTCAGCTGATTTCTTGCTATCTATGCAGAAAGAAGGGGAAGCTAAGTTAGATTAGCTAATTAAAGAATCTCCTGCTGGGAGATTGGTTTTATTTTCACTAGGCAAGTCTATTAACCCCTATTGATCTCATCTGCTGATTTCTTTTCTTTTAAACCTTCTAAACTTTGGAATTTTAGGAATTTAGCCAGTTGGAAATGAGAAGGGAAAAGAGAAAAGAAAGACAGAGAGCTGTGAATGGAAGAGGATCTGTTTTGTATCTTGTGGGGAGCACAAGAAAGGGAGCTTCTTTGTGTCATGATGCCCATTTACTATTCAGTGTCGTTCAGTCATTTCAGTTGAGTCAGACTCTTTTTGACCCCATTTAGGGTTTTCACGGCAAAGATACTGGAGTGGTTTGCCATTTCCTGCTCCAGCTCATTTTACAGATAAGGAAACCCAGGCAAACAGGGCTAAGTGATATGCCCAGGGTCACACTACTAGTAAGTATCTGAGACTAGATTTGAATTCAAGATGAATCTTCCTGTCTCCAGGCCTGGCACTCTATGCACTGCCACACCTAGTTGTCTATTTACTGTTCAGGTATGGGTAAGGAGAGATGAAGCTGTGGCTACCTCTGCTTTTACTGGAGGGATGATAGGAAATGAATGATTGGGAGCCACTGTTGCCATTTGAGGTCAATTACCAGTACACTTAATGTATATATTTTTCTGTATAACATAAGGCATAGCAGAAGTCTTAGCGAAGTTTGAAGCTTTAATAATTTCTGAAGGATAAATACTGTAAATTTTCAAAAATCTTTTTGAAAGGCTAATTAGTTTCTAAAATTCAACTTAACCACTATTTTGTACCATACATCTTTCTAATCAATTTCTGAAATTAGTAATAAACTTTTACCCACTGTTGCTCAGTGACGGAAGGGATTGCTTTTGTAAGTTTATCCATGAAATGATCCAAAGAACAAGGTTTGGGTACATATAGAACAGTTTTTACATGACCTCCCAAGAAAAAATAATCAAATGGAGATTGATCAGGTGACCAAGAAAGCCAAGCCAGAGGACCTATCCTTCTGATCCATCGTTTTGAGAAAATGTTCTCCAGAAAGTCACACACACAATGCATACTAACAGGATGTCTCATATTGTCAAAATTAAAATAAAAAATTTATCATTCAAAGTCCACAAAGCTAAATAAATGTAATACAAATGTTTTTTGTTATTTCGTAGCACCTGAACTCTTAAAGCTATCAAAACTGCACTAAGACTTTTAGGACACCACATGTTCACATAAATCCAATGAGAGGCAGCATGGTTTTGTGGACAGTGAGCTGGTCTCAGAGGCAAGAAAACCTGAGTTAAAGTCAGACTTCTGAAAGATACTGGCTTTGTGAACCTTAACTTTACTTAACTTCTCAGTGTCTCCATGTGATTACATCAAACTTTAAGTTACAGAGAAGGTAGGAATCTGCATTTATAGAAAAATCTCCTTGTTCAGAGCTCCCTATACTAATACTATCACAGGGCCAGTTCTGGCCTTATAAATCCATAAGAATGACACTTATATTGATGAAGTGGATTTGATTCTAGTTTTCTCAGTTAACTGTAAGCTGAGGGCATGGAAATGTGTTCAAGAGTTCCTTTGTAACTTAGAACCAAGCCAGCAATCATCTAAGTGCCGATTCTGTACCAGATGTAAAAAAAAAAAAAAGATTTTAGAAAAATAGTTCCTGCCCTCAAGGCATTTACATGGGGAGAGAAGCAGGAATATAACAGGCAAAGAGATGAGAATATACATAGTAATTTGAAGAGGAAGAAAACACTAACTCCTGGGGGGGGGGGAATCACAAAAGACTTCCATTAGAAAGTGGCACTGTGACTGATAAGAAGAAAACGATCATTCATTATGAGCCTACTAAGCACTTTACAAATTTTATTCTATGTGATCTTCACAATAACCCTATGAGGTAAGTGCTATTAATATCCCCATTTCACAGCTGAATAAAATGAGGCAGAGATCAAAATGGCTTGCCCAGGGTCATACAGCTAATAAGTATCTAAAGCAGGGTTTGAACTCAGGTCTATCTTGATATTAGGCTCAGTGCTCTAGCCACTATGCCACATTACTACCTCCAGCTGATAGCACAGCCTTACTGTACTTTGAACACAATAGATACTTAACAAAGGCTGAATCACATGAGAAATCTGTCTTTAAAGGACCCATGTACCTCAGGCTTGAGAAGCTTTTAGCTAATGGTGAGGAAATGGTAGGTGATTACTTGATGAGCAACTTAGTATCTAGGTAGCCAAGAAGATTGCAGCTATCTTTGGTTTAATACGAAAAGCTTTTTTTTTTTTAAAGAGAAAGACATTTTCCCTTGACTTTCAGCTATGGATACATGCAAAACATCATATGGGGATTTCTAAAATGAAAGAATAAGTGATGAAGATAAGCTCATAGGTCTAGAGCTCGAAGAGACTTGAGAAACCATCTAGTCCAAACTCCTCATATTACAAATAAGGAAACCAAGGAAGCCCTAGAGAAGTTAAGTGATTTGCCCAAGGTCCCCTAGGTGCTGTGCCAGAGATGAGATTTGAATCTATACCCTCTGACTCCATAGCCATCATTCTTTCCATTGTAATATGCTGCCTTTCAACATGAAAGCTCACACTCTGATTGTGGTATAGGGGTGACCTTGGGCTCAGTTGAGGAAAGAGAGAGAGAGAGTACTCAAGTCTTGGGGAATAGCAATGATAATGCTAGGAGCCAGGAGATGGAGTATATTGTTTAAGGAACAGCAGAGAGGCCAATGCATCTGAATTACAGAATATGTGGGGGCATGAGAAGACTAGAAAGGTAGGAAGGGGCCAGATTATGAAAGGCTTTCAAAACCAAATAGAGGATTTTATGTTGGATACTGAGGGAAGTAAGGAGCCACTGAAGTTTATTGAGTGAGGAGTGGGAAAGTGACATGGTTATACTGTTTTAGAAAGATCACTTTGGAAACTGGCTGGAGAATGGACCGGAATGTGAAGAGATTTGAGGCAAGGAAACCAAACAGAAACTATTGCAATAGTACAGGTGTGATGTGACAAGAGCTTGGACCAGGGTGATGGTTGTATGAGTGGAGAAAAAGGAAGGAGTGAAAGAGATACTATGAAGGTAGATAAAGACTTGACCACAGATCTTATATGTAAGGTGAGTGCCAGAGAGGATAACCCGGGTTGTGAGCCTAGGTGGCCTAGAGGATGGTAATGCCTATAAGTGTAATAGGGAAGTGGGGGAAAGGTTTAAGAAAATAAGTTGGGGGGGGTGAGAGGGAGGGAAAAAAATTTGAAACTAAAGGGATTGTGAAACTGAATCTTAGAACCTAAAAGTACACAAGCAAATCAATAAACATTTTTAAAAAGAGACTAAGTTCTGTTTGGGCACATTGAAGTTTTTTTATGCCTATAGAACATTCAATTTGAGATGTATAATAGGTGAGAGATGTTATAAGAATGAAGCTCAAGACAGATATTAGGACTGGATATAGAGAGAGCACCAGAAAAGTATTACAAAAAAAAAACCTAACGAAAAATCATCCATGAAAGTTACGAAATCACTAATCAAAATGATGTAGAAAGAAGAGAAGACTCAGGTCAGAGCTTTGGAGGACACTTACGGCTGACTGGCCTAATTTGGATGAAAAACCAGCAAAGGAGACTGAGAAGGAGCAATCAGAAAGGTAGGAGAAATATAAGGAGAGAAGTGTCACCAAAACCTAAAAAGAAAATTGGGTGGCCAACAATGTGAAAGGCTGCAGAGAGAGCAGGAAGGATAAGTATTGAGAAAGCAATTTGATCTGTAATCACTCATGACTTTGGAGGGAGAAGTTTCAGTCAAATGATGAGATCAGAAACCAGATTTCAAAAGGTATAGAACCAAATGAGAGGGAAGGAGGTGGAGGCACTGATTGCAGACTGCTTTCTCATATTAAAGTTATGAAAAAGATGTAGAGAAGTGGGCTAAACAATAGTACAATCATATGGATTTGAATCTAGCTCAATGTAGAGACCAAGAAGTAGTAATTATCAGTTCAAGTCAGCTTGGATGGAGTACTCCAGTAGAATGATGTAGAGATCTGTCTTCAGTCCTGTGCTGTTTAACATTTTTATCAATTACTTGAATAAAGGTATAGATATCATGTTTATTTAATTTTCAGGTGACATAAAACTGAGACAGTAGCTAACACACTGGGTGGCAAACAAGATTCAAAATTACTTTGACAGATTTTCACATTGAGCTGAATCAAATAAGATGAAATTTAACAGGGAAAAATACAGTCTTGAATTTTTAAAAAATCTGCATAAGTTTAAGATGCCTAGAGAGCTGTTCCTCTCAACAAGATTTAGGGCAGTGTTTCTCAACCTGTGGGTTATGTTCAATTTGTAACAATGAAAATACATCCTGCATGTCAGATTTTTACATTATGATTTATAACAGTAGCAAAATTACAGTTATGAAGTAGCAATGAAAATAATTGTATGGGTGGGGGTCACCACAACATGAGGAACTGTATTAAAGGGTCATGGCATTAGGAAGGTTAAGAACCACTGATTTAGGGTATTAAGTGGGTTGGAACTCAAGGTGAGTTCACAATGTGATATGGCAGCAAAGCAAACTAATGAAGTTGTAGGCTTCATTAAGTGAGGCATGGTGTCTGAGAAGAAGTCAACAGTTCCACTATAGTTCTGCCTTGGTTAGACCACATGTGATATATTATATTCAATTCTGGATATCACAGTTTAGGTAGCACACTGATATGCTGGACTGTCCAGAGGAAGGACTTGAGAATCACCTCAAGGAAATAGGGATGTCCAGCCTGTAGAACAGAATATGGGGGGAGAGAGGGAGAGATATGACAATTGTCACCAAGTATTAAAAGAATTATCACTCTGAAGGGCGGGGGGTGGGTTCATTTTGTTCGGCCCTGGAGAGCAGATAGGGTTAGGGAATGGATTTCAAAAGGATAGGAAACTAACTTTACTGTAAATGGGTGCTTTCTCTGCAACAGATATTCTTAGAGAACTTCCTAGAGCACTGAGAGATTAAGGGATGTGTCCATGGGATACATAGCCAGTGTGATTTGAACCTAGGTTACCCTGGGTTCTTTTATGCTGTATCTGCTATAGCATGCTGCCTTTCAGAAAGAGAAATTAAAATCAATGAGTACAAAATAAGTAAATTTAGACTGGATATCAGAGAAAAGTTTCTGGTAATAAAAGCTCTGCAAAAGTAGAATGCACTGCCTCAGGTAATTTCCCCTCCTGGGAGATCTTCAGCCAAAGACTGGATGACTACTTGTTGGGTACATTGTAGAAATGTTTTTTTCCACCAGGTACAAATTGGGCTAGATTTCCTTCTAAGTTCCTCCCAACTCTGAAATTCTCTGAATGACTCACTGCAACCTCAAACTCTACATGTTCAAATGTGAACTTATTATGTTTCTCCCCTCCCCTTTAAACTTTTTTTATTCAAACTTCACTCTGCCTATGGTGCCATAATCATTCGGCTGGCCTCTTGGGTCTATACATTTAGGATTACAGATCAAAAGTATTGTCGTCACTAATTTCTCCCTGACTTCTCAAATCTAATCAATCTTCAAGTCTCATTGATTATATCTCTACAAAATCTTTAATAAATGCCATCCTGGAGCAAGACCCTTACCACTACTTTCTTTGCCTCTTACAATAGCCTCCATATAACTGTTTCATGTCTCTATTCTCTTCATCTGCCATTCTATCTTACCTCCCACTGCCAGAATAATTGTTCTCATGCATAGATCTGGTCATGTCAGTCTTCCAATTAAACATCTCCAATGACTCAAAATTACCAATTGAGCAAGATTGGAATTCCCAGGTCTGGCATTCAAGACCCTCTACAATCTTGTGTCGTTTATCTTTCCAAGTTAACATCTCATAGTTCTCTTTTCCATATACTCTATAATTTAACCAAGAAGAAATTCTTTGCCCAGCAAAGATATCTTGCACATTTCCATTTCCATGCCTTAGATCATCCTCACCCCTATACCTGGAATGTCTTTTCCCTCACCCCTTTGCCTACTGAATTACTTAAAATCCAACCTATACTACTAAAAGAATTGGAAGGTGTGGTTATCAAAACTCTGTTTTGAATGAGCTTGTAGAATGGGAAAGGAGATATAACACTGGGGTTGAAGGGTAAATGTTGCACAATTCCCCCAAAACGGGAAGAAATTGAAATCTGATAACTATAGGCTACTTTTATTCCTGAAAAATTCAAGAACATACTACTAAAGTGACAGTTTGTAAGCATTTAGAAGGGAAAGAAATGATTGCTAAAAGGGAGCATGGCCTCATCAAGTGATTCTCAATAGCCTCATTTCCTTTTTTTGACAAGGTAACAAAATTCAGAGACTTGGGCACTGTTGTAGGTGTATTATACCTAGAGTTTAGTAAACCATTTGACAAAGTTGGACTAAACATCTCTAAGATCACTTGTACCTCTAAACCTATGATCCTATATAGAGTTATATATTGATACTGAAATGATCTTATGTAGATTCTATTCCATAAAGGATGAAAGTTATTTATGCTATTCTTGTGGGGGAAAAAATAGGGAGATGTAGATTAGATGATAGTAAAATTAAGAGGGTGTTACTACTTGAATCATTGATTGGCCTAAAGAGTAGTCAGTGATGGGTTTATATTAACTTTGAAGGAGGTCTCTAGTAGAATGCCCAAGGATCTTTTATGAGCCTGATCCTGTTCTAAATTTTTAAAAAGGACTTAAATGAAGGGATATAGGCTATTTTTGTAACATGTACAGATGACAGAATTGGGAGAGATAGTTGATATGGTGGATGACAGATTCAGGATCCCAAAAGATCCCAATAGGTCAAATCTGATTAGATGAAATTTAATAGACATAAATGTAAAATTCTATATTTTGGTTAAAAAAATTCAATTTTACAAGTACAAGATAGGGAAGGCATAGCTAGACAATCGTTTATAGGAAAAAGAAACCAGGGGATTCTAGTGGGATTTGTGTTCATTTTGCATCAATAGTGTAATGTGGAAACAAACAAAAAAAAGCAAATGATCTTAGGCTGAACTATGAGATATATAGCAACCATAATAGAGGAGATGGTAATTCCATTGCACTTTTTCTTGGTTAAAATGCATTTGGAATACTGTTTTCAGTTCTGAGCACCACATTTTTATTTATATTAAAATTTTTCTTAATATATCTTGTTTTTTATTTGTTCCTCTTCTGCCTTATCTAGTAAGTCATTCTTTATTAAAAAGAAAAAGGAAAAAAGCAGCACAGCAAAACTAATCAACATATCATCTGAGTCCAACAACATATGCATTCTTGTATTCCCCTAACCCCTCACTTTTATAAAGAAAAAAGAATGGCATTTTCTTTTTTTCTTTTTTTTTGCGTTTTTGTAGGGCAGTTGGGGTTAAGTGACTTGCCCAAGGTCACACGGCTAGGTTTTTGTGTTAAGTGTCTGAGGCCGGATTTAAACTCAGGTACTCTTGACTCCAGGGCCGGTGCTCTATTCACTGCGCCACCTAGCCGCCCCAGAATGGCATTTTCTAATCTCCTTTTTTGGGGTAAGCTTGGTCATTATAATTATACTACACTGTTTCTTTTTGTTGTTGTTGTTTTTATTGTGTTTTATTATGCATACATACACATACATATATATTTTCTGGTTCTGCTTTCTTCATTCTGTATCAGTTCATATAAATATTCCTGTGTTTCTCCACATTCTTCATATTCAATTTTTCTTATGACACTATATCTCATTACATTTATTCATCATAATTTAGTCATTCTTCAACTGATAAATATTCATTTTATATTTAGTATTTTGCTACTACAAAGGTACTACCATGAATATTTTGCTGTACATAGGACTTTTCTTTCCATTTTTGACTGCCTTGAGTTATATACCTAGCAGTGAAATCTCTGAGCCAAAGGGATGTTGCTGTTTGTCCTTCATTTTCAAAGAGAACCAATGACATCACAAGATGATGTCTTGACTTAAGAGTGAATTGGATTTAAGTGAGGCAGAATTGCACAAAGTTGTTAGCCTCACTCTCTTTTCCAGAGTTATAAAAGCCCAGTAGCAAGACAAAAGTCAGGATGACTGGTGATGGCCCAGGATTCAGTGGATGACCTTGGCATCTTGTCTTCCATATCTGACCAAGTTCTAAGTACTCCACAGTGACTGTTTCATCCTCCTTCAGGGCCATTGAAACAAATTGTTCTCATCTGCCCATTCTGTTGGAAGGAAGTCTTCATATGCTCAATGTAGACACCTCCTAACTCACCAGGTTTGAAACCTTTTGGTTCCCTTCAACCTGGTTTAGCCTGCCTATCAAGAATTTTACCAGGGTATGACAGCTGCACATGCTACAACTTCTTGGAACCACAGGTGAGAGTTGGTTGACAGGTGGAAACCAAAGGTGCATGAGTAACCCTAAAAAGAGTTTGGCACTTCACACCAGAGGTGCTAGTCCTTTCCTTAAAAACCCATAAAACCCAAAAGGTATGAACATTTTAGTCACATCCTTAGAATAATTCTAAGTTACTTGTCAGAATGGGTGAACCAATCAATTCATACTTCTGTAAACAGTATATTAATGCCGGGGTGGCTAGGTGGTGCAGTGAATAGAGCACCGGCCCTGGAGTCAGGAGTACCTGAGTTGAAATCTGGCCTCAGACACTTAACACAAAAAACTAGCCATGTGACCTTGGGCAAGTCACTTAACCCCAACTGCCCTCCAAAAAAGCAAATAAATAAAAATAAATTTAAAAAAACCAGTATATTAATGCCTGTATTCCCATACCCTTTCCAACATTGACAACTCCCATCTTTCATTATCTTTGCCTATTTTCTTGGTTGAGATGAAATCTCAATTGTTTCGACTTACATTTCTTTATGGTTTAAAATATTTCATATAGTTGTCAGTAGTTTATAATTCTTCTTTTGAGAACTGTTTGTTAATATCTTTTGATGACATTCATTAGAAAGTGGTTCTTGGTTGTGTATATATAGCATATCCCAAAAGGCTTAGTGCAGTTTTAAGCTTTAATAACTTCAGTAGTATAAATGTTCCAAACTGAAAAGGAATAATCTACTAGAAGGCTACTACCAATAGGCCTTCAGAAAAAGTCCTACGTCATTTGGGTGGCCATGGAATCTCATTCAGTCCTTAGTTCACAGATAACTTTATTTTTTTTTAAGCAGCAATAGTAATTTATGAAAGAGAAGTGTGTGAAAATTATACAAAGGTACACACTGGGGGAAAGAAAGGGAAGGCTAGTCTTAGAATCATAAAACATCAAAGCCTTTTGTTTTGGAGAGGACACTATATGCATTTTTTAAAAGATAAGTGGAAGATTGACCCAACAACACAATTTTTGTATTGACATTTGAGTTTTTAATAATACATCAAATGCTTTCTGTCCTTAGAACACTACAACTGGGATTGAAGCAGGAATGAGGTCACACACTGCCAAAAATGTCCTATGGGAACCAGAAGTTCGTGATGAAAGACATAAACATATTGACTTCTCTTTTTGATTTACAAACAGTGAATTTTTTCAAGGCAGAGGTGGATGATGGATGGTGCCTTAGTTAGGCACACAATTCCAGCTGAACTTCCAACCCATTAGAGGATTCCTAAGCTCCAGGACTGGATGAAAACTGATCTTGATTCAGCTCTATAAGGATGCTCAGGCTGGGA
>CM053593.1:126470531-126498280 GCA_028646575.1 Pseudocheirus occidentalis
GTCTCAGGGGGTCCCAAATCATCCCACCTCTCTGACCCCCAAAGGGGTCTAGGTCCTCTCCCCCAACAGCAAAGGGACCCAGGGGATCATGCCAAGGAGGTTGCCTGATGGTATGTGGGTGGTGAGGGGAAATACAAAGAGGGTCACATTCTCTGGAGGTGGTAGGTGGAAACTCCTGAGAAGAAGTGACAGAATCATTTTTGCTCAAAGAGTTGTGGATGGGCAAAATGAGGCCTGAGGCAATCTGTGTCTGGAGCTCTTTGCTGTTCTTGTAGACCCTGTGGAAGTCACCCAGGTGTTCACTATCCACATAATCCTCCACATTCAGGGTCAAGTCCACCACGTGTTGTGACTTATACTCCAAAGCATTGATAATCATACTCTCATCCACCATGATGGCCTTCAGAAGGAGTTCCTTTGACTTATCTTTGGACTTAGCAAAGGACATAGAGATCTTTATTGGCATTCCATCCATGTGGCAACAGCTCGGATTTCTTATCATCTGGACCTGGCTGGTTGCTGGTGCCCAGGCCTTGGTGGCCCTGGGTGATGAGCTCCCAGTGCACAAAGCAGACAAGCACATCCTGGCTGCAGGTGATCCCCTGCACTGCCAAGTCATAGAGCAATTCCAGGCCGGCCATGACTTCGTGGTAGCCGGCCACCTGTCTACACAAATGTCAAGTCAGGATCACTTCATCTCCCAGTGGGCCCCACCTCCTCAGAGAAAGGGAAAACCCACAGATAACTTTAGCATTTCACTGCTCAAACTCTGTAAGGAATTTAGGACCTCTTCATTATGAGTGGTCTCCAGAAAGAGGCTCTTGTCAATCCTTCTCATATGTAGACATTTCCTAAGAACCTTTTATCTTGAAGCTGAACTTAGGGTGTGCATCAAAGGAATAGAAACGTCCAATCAGGGTTTTTTCCATTAACCTCCTTCTTTAACATTTCTTCACAGAAGATGTATGAATAAGGATGAAAGATGCAAAATCCTCTGGCAGAAAGCTACTTCTCTCCTACTACCTGGAAGAAAGCTCAAGGCTTTATGCTAAGGGCAATATCTAGGGAGAGTTCCTAAAACAGTGCTGTTTTCCAAAGAAAGGAGACCAGAAGAATTCATTGAGAGGGTCAATATATTCTAAAACCCACACTTACAGAAAGCAAGATTTTATTCCCTGTAACAATTTGCTTATTTGTTTCTCCTTTCCAGTAACAGGACAATATAGGTAACTAACTGTCTGAGAGGGAGCTGTTGAATTTCAGAAGAGAAAAAAAAATGAATTGGGCAGCTAACCAAGACTTTGTTCACTGCTGGGCTTCATGTCTCTGAGTAAATAGATGCATTTATTTTGAATAAATAAATTTGAACTTAGTAGGGAAGAAATCTATTAGGGGAAGTTTGTCAGAAGAAAGAATCAAACTAAATAATAGGGTAAACAATTATCCAAGTGAAATGGACTAACATCCCAGGATACTAATGAAGCTTTTACTTTAAATTGATCTATTTAATGAGGCACAAGCTGACCCATGTTGGGAGATGGAGGGATTATGGTGATTACTTTGGGTTTTTGCCAGGAAGCAGTTTGGTTACATTAGCTCAAAAGAAAGTTCTTTAGCCCCAACTTGGATAGCTTGAAAAAGCAACAGAATCAAGTATAGCAAGGAAAGTTCTGAAGCAGGGGAAATGTGAGCATTGTAAAGAAGTAGTGTGGACTAATAATGGATAAGCTCATTTTGGAAGTTTAGGTAAGATATCTGGCCTCATTGAATAGGTCTATGGAAAAGAGTCCTGGATGTGGAGTTAGAGGATCTGGGTTCATATTTCAGTACTGACACATGTGTCACTTACTACATGTTACACTTACATATTACATGTTACTTACTACACATGTGACTCCAGGCAAGTCCTTTTAGCTACCTAGGCCCTAGTTTCCTCACCTACAAAATAAAGAGATTGAACTAGATGACCTCTAAGGTCTATTGAAGCCCTAAATATACAATTCTCTGAAGAAACCTGACTAGAGTTCTCTATTTAATGATATCAGTATTTTTTTTTCTTCATTTCCTCTACTGCCATATCTAAAAATGACTGTGACAATTGGCCTGTGAATAGTGAGATGAATGAAAATTCCATGAAAAGTCCCAAGTGTCACTTCTTTGGCCTGGATCAGGAGAGAAGGTAGAGCTAGAAAAATCTTTGAGAATAGAAAAGAATGGGTAAGAGGCAGAATTTGAGTGAAAAAATGGAAGCAAGTGACTTCAGAAGTCATTTAGTCATTTAACAAATAAATATACAGAGAGGGGAAGAGAATAAACATTTATATAGTACATAATATATGCCAGGCAGTGTGCTAAGGGCTTTACAAACATGATCTCATCTGACCCTCAACAGTGCTGTGAGCAAGGTGTTATTATTATTCCTACTTTACAGCGCAAGAAACTGAAGGATACAGAAATTAAATGACTTGCCCAGGGTTACACAGCCAGGAAGTCAGTACATCTAAGGCCAGATTTGAGCACAAATCTTTCCTGATTATTAGAACTCCGGGATCTATCGACTATATCACCAGCTGCTTGTATGCATGAGACACACACATATATAAGCACGCATATCTACATATATGTGTATGTATATAGATACACATGTGTGTATATAGATACACATGTGTGTATATAGATACACATGTGTGTATGATCCAGTATTACAGTTCTACTTAATGATTTCAAGTATTATATTTGCTTCCATATTACTTATATATATGTAGATACAGATATATACATAAATATGTGTAGTTTCATGTTTTTGTATATGTAGAGTGTTCACTAGTATGACAAGGCCCAGTAGGAGATAAAAATATATAAATATAAATAAATAATATTTAGAATACTTTTATATAATATAATAATTTATAATAATAATATAATAATAGATAAAAATATCGATAAACCCCAGCCTACATTTTCACTGATTTCACAATTTAGTTGAGAGGGAAGACATGGCACAGACATGAAAGCATTAGAGGATAACAAGGCACAGAACACATAGAGGTATACAGGATCATAGAGTCATAGATTGGAAGGGACCTTAGAGGCAGTTTTGTCAAACCTATTAATTTTACCACCAGAGAAACAGAAGTTGAGTGAGGTTAAGTGATTTGCTGATAGCCACACAGGTAAACACTACACAGGTAAGTGAGGGAGGTATGGTATGCTAAGAATGCAAGGGCTGGGCAACATTGAGATGAGAAATGGTTATTAGATAATTCCTGATACGGTAGGGGTCTGGAAAAGCTTTTTGGAGCAGTATAGTTGAGTCAAGCCTTAAAAGAAGTGATAGAAAAAGGAGAGAGGTAAGAAAGGAAAGAAGGAAGGAAAGAAGGGAGGGAGGGAAGAATAAAGGAAAGAAGGGAAGAAGGGAGACAGAAGGAGGGAGAAAGCTTTTCAAGTAGCAGAAAAGCAAGAGCAAAGACACAAACATGGGAACAGACAAGTTAAGTGGAGAATGACATAAGTCTAGTTGGAGCAGAAAGTTTGCTCAAAGAAGGAAATGCTTAGGATCATAGATTTAGAGCTAGAAGAGACATTAGAAATATCTAGACCCGTTCCTTTCATTTTATAAATGAGGAAACTGAAGCCCAGAGGGTTACCTTACTTTCCCAATGTCACATGAAGCTAGAAATTGAATCCAGGTCTTCTGACTCACTGAATGAATGAGTAGCAACAGATGGACAGGTAGAAGTATAGCTGAAAGCAACTTGGACTTGTAATTCTTACTCATTCTTGGTAGCTTTTAGAAGTGAAAGAGATTCCAGAAACTTCAGGAAAGGCTGTTCATAGGCATGAATGAGTTGAATTATTCTGTATTCTGTAGGGAGTATAATTCTAGTTATGATAACTCTACATGGTATAAAGGACTTGGGCTTTAGTACCAGTTGTATTGATAATTAGCTATGTAGGTTCCAGACTAGCTGTACTGATAATTAGCTATGTGGGTTCTAGTACTAATTGTATTGATAATTAGCTATATCACTTTAAGCAAATCACAAAACTTCATTGGACCTCAGTAATCTCATCTATAAAATGAAGAGGTTAGAACCTAATATTCTGTGTTTGATTTCTCACTGTATTAGGTATTATATGGTAAGATTTCCCCACATGTACTCATAGATCTCATCACATATTTCTTTACAATATGGGATAATCACAGTCAGTTATTGTAAAAAATAATAAACACAAAAAACTTCTAGAAATAAGGAGACAGTAATGATTTTACCCAGTTTGCAGATGAAAACCTCCACTAAAATCCTCTTCTGATGTGCCATCTGATGTGGGAGAGGTGACCCTGGGTTTTGAGGGCTGTGCTGGTGATGCACAGGCACTGGAAATGTTTTTCAAGCTTAGAACATGAACTCTAATTAATGGACTAGAATCTTCTCAAAACCACATTGAGAATTCTACGGATTTTGCCGTTAAGCTATCTTTCTATGTTCTCTTACTATAAGAGGAAAAGATGATAGATAGGAAATTAAAGAATGTGTTCTGCAAGGCATTCTGGTTTCTGAGACTAGTCAGCACCATATTCAGTTGGAATTGATGAATGACTACTTAAGTTGGAGCAAAATTGTTCAGCTGCTTCCCTAAGAGAAAAATAACCCAAATGCCAAGGTATTTGCTCCCCTTTCCATCCCAACCCACTACCTCAATCTGGGAGTGGGACCATATGTTGTATGATCTTTGGTTTCATAAAGAATCTTTAATTATGGGGTCCCCAGGTAGCCTAGAGAAAGGATATTTTAAAGAAATTATTTTCTATATACTCCCATTAAACTATGAATAATCGCTAGAACACCTGCTCTCTTATATAACTAACATGGCCAGTGGTTGCTAAGGCAGGCTGGAAATGGCATCGCAGTATATGTGTCAGTAAATATTTGCAAGAGTGGGATTTAAGTCAAATCTCTATCACAAATGTTTTTCAACTCCACTGTGATTGAAGGGTGGAATAGGTGGTTCAAAAGATATGCATTTTCTCAAAGTCCTACATGGTGTGCTGCATGTAGACCAATGAGCAAACACAATGTGAATGGCAGCCATACAATATCCCCATGCCTCCAAGTCAAGGAGCATTCATGAAGTACTTATTATGTGCTGCTAATACAAATACAATAAAAAAAGATAAGGGGTAGCTAGGTGGTGCAGTGAATAGAACACCGGCCCTGGAGTGAGGAGGACCTGAGCTCAATCCAGCCTTAGACACTTAACACACTTACTAACTGTGTGACCTTGGCCTTAATCCCACATTACCTTGCCTTCCTCACTCCAAAAAAAAAAAGATAGTCCCTTCCCTCAAGGAGAGGGAAGATAAAACATAAAAGGAAGCTAAAATGAGGCTAGAGGGGAGAGAAGAGGGATGGTACCAACATTAGTGAGAGCAGCATGGGAGAGAAAGAAACCTGGAAGATCAAGAGCAGAATCCAGTGAGGAATAGTGGAATAAGTCTCCATTTCACTTTTCACTCACTGTTTCATATATCCTGTCTGCTCAGTCAAAAAGTTTGTAGCATCACATATTTAGAGGAATCTTAAAGGTCTATTTCAGTCCCTTCATTTCTAGCTTAAAAAGGTGAAGCCTCTAGATTCAAATTCAGGTCCCCTTACTCTAGATCCAGCTAGGTTTCCACTGTACTTTAGTGCCTTTCTATCTTGTGGAGGACTGGTATAGAAAGGAGAGAGGAGAGATCTTTGTTGTACTATTCACATACTTTGGAGGCACTAGAGCACCTGATACTAACTGTGTGATACCAGGCAAATCACTATGTCTCTTTGTACTCCAAACAACTTCCTAAGACTTATCCACTAAGTCAGGCCCTCACAACCTGTGGCCTGCAAAGGATTTTGGGTAGCTTGTGAAAAATATAGAGAAAAACCATCCTCTACACTTTTCATGGGCCACCCAAAATCCTTTGGAGTGCCCACGGGCCATGAGTAGCCAGTGGGTGCAGGTTGCGCAGGCCTACATTAGATCATGGACATGTACACTGAAGGACAGAGTTTCTACAAACATAGTTCCCTGCACTGTCAAAATCTTTCATTCAGATATAGCTGTGATAGTGAAAGTTTGCATATAAGAGGAAGGCAGTAAAAGTCAGAGTTGAAGTTTTGGAATAAAGTCTGAAATGTGACTCGTCTCAGTTTTTACTCCAAAACTTTTTAGCAGCTACTGTAATTATCCCAGGAATTTAATTTAATCCAACAAACAGTTATTGAGCTCCTAAAATGTGCAAGGCAGCTGGATCAACCCAAGCATACTGGAGAAAATTCATGCTAGAGGCAAGACAATTTAAAGGGCATTTGGGGATGAATTCTTAAGACAAATAAATTGGAGGGGGATGGGGGAGGGTGAGAAGGCAATGGAAAGGATACCAGTAACTTCCAAATCTCATCTACTTTCTCATCTCTATAAAATTTTTATGAGAGACAGCTGTAGTGTGTTCAGGTATGGGTGTAATAGGTTGCACCAAGAATAAAGAAGACAGCAGGAGGCACAGTTATATCTTTATGACAAAAATCTAAAAGGTGACTGGTTATGTCCTTTATTTCAAAATTGTATGAGAGGCAAATGTAGTTAGAAAATGAGTAGTCAATTTGAAATCAGAGCTGGATTCAAAGCCTGTTTATACTTAACTAACTTGTGTGACCATAGGCACATCACTCAACCTCCCTGAGCCTCGGCTTCCCTGTCTGTAAAAGGAGGAAGATGAACTTGTTGACCTCTGAGGTCCCTTCCAGCTCTTAACTCCTATGATCCTATGAAGTGATTTAAGGGTCTTTTGTGGTTATTGCCCAGGATCACACACGAGTTAGTGTAAGAGGCAGATTTTGAACTCTTGTATTTCCCTGACTCCAAGTCCAGCACACTATTCACTGTGCCTCTTAGCACCCATGCTAAAAACAAAAACAAAAACCTACAAAACAAAAATCATCTAGTCCCCTTGTGTACGTTCTTTTGGCACCATTATAGAGATTCCTTGAACCTCAGGGAAGGGGATGTTGCACACCAGTGCAACATGGCTCAAGCTTGTCTGGTGAGAGCTGCATGATCTCAATCCATCTCTATTTCTGACTTAACAGTCAATTCCTTGGTTTTCATGGGGATAACATTCCTAGAAAATTCCAAGATGCTGATATATTGAAACTATGGGAAATAGGGAGTTAGATTCCTGCAGCCTGTAATCTTTCTGTAGAGACTGCTAAAAATACACAATTTTTTATAACAAAACCTTAATTCTGATACTATGCACTTTTCCTAACACAGTAACCATGAAATAACCCATAAAATGCAGTACATAAAATAAAACTGGTAACATGCAAAACATTTTTCTCAACAGTAATTCCCTAGAATTCTGTGATATTTTGTGCTAACAGCTTAATTTTTAAAAAATGATTTCAGACAACCTTCACTTTTTATAATACCTGAAACTACAGTATCATAAATGCTATACAGCAAATAAAATTCTTTTAAAAAATCTTTTAGCCTGAATCTTACTTTGCACAGTCAGATGGTAGTGTGAGAGCATTGTGCTATATGCTACAGTACTGTAAACCTTTCTTACCTTGGCCATTCTCTAACAACCAAGGGAGAGGTTGCTGGGACTTTAGTTGGTGCTGTCAGAAGATGCTAAGACTATCAAGATCTTGACATCACCTAAGAAATTACATTCTTCACAACTGATGGATGGTATTAGAGATTGTGAAGGACACAAGAGCTTGAAATAATCCATCAGCAATATCTGCTTCATGGCCACTTGAGATCGTTAAGGGTCTTGAAGTGTGGGAACACAGCAGAGACCAGTCGATATTTAACTTTGAATTTGTAATGGATGATGAGATTGGCAGCCTCAATGCTCCTAGCAAGCTTGAAAACGGTGAGTGGCACAATCTTAGGAGCTTGTTCATAGTCATTACTTTTGCTGTCCTTCTGAAGACCTTCTTGAGCCATCAGCTACACCACAAACTTGTAGGTATTGCACTTCTCATTTTTTTCTCTAATGTTCATAGATTCATGGTTGCCAATATGAAAGTGAAATATGAGATTACTAATAAAATCATGGGAATGCTTGACATTGGGAAAGTTAACGTGAATGTTACAGATTCCCACACATGAGTAAGGGCTCATGAGACTGGAAAATACTGGCAATACCCCAAATGTAATCTGACTCATCCAGCAATCAGATGGTTTCCTTGGTAGCCAAACAGTTGGGGGAAAAGCGTTTCTCCTTGGATGGCTTCTTTGCCAGGGCTCATTCAGATTAGGCTGGAAATTTTGAGCAGAAAAACCACAAAAATTCATGGCAGTTCTGAGAAGTGAAGATATTTATGAAATGAAATGAAGATGAAATGAAGATATTTATCACTATTTCATATCATCCTCAGTCAATCAACAAACTTTGTTTCAGGATTTTTTCCAATGAGGAGTCCTCTCTTTAAAGACCTTTATAGTCCCTGTGACTTAGAGTATTACCCTGCCTGGGATTCTAGCAAGAAAGATGATCTAAGTTTGATGATCCATAATGGATGGGTATAGCGGAGTAAGCACAGACTTTCCATTTACTTGGCAATAAGTAACTGAGGACTTCACCTAAGAAACTCTGCTCTTCACAGTTGGTGGATGATGTTAGAGACAGTGAAGGACACAACAGTTTGAAATAATCCACCAGCAATATCTGCTTCATGGTCATTTGAGATCGTTAAGGGTCTTGAAGTGTGGGAGCACAGCAGAGACCAGTTGATATTTAACCTTCTATCACCCTTTTACTGGCATCAAATGGCTTTTCCCCTGGAAGCTCTTGCCAAGTGTTACCATTCACAACACCCCATTAATTTCTGCTTTGTACCTCCTTTTACTTCTCTCAGCTCCCAGATGATTGTGTGTGTTGCTTACTGCTTGCTTATTGCTTTCTGTAGCTCTGCCCCCTGTACCTGGAACCTGTATACTTCTAGCTTCCTCAGTCGTTCTGTTCTCCAGTAGATGCTGTATATCACCCTCCTTATGGAATCAGGTACCTAGTAGTTGGCCTCCATGCAGAATCAGGAACCTCTAGCTTGATTGAATGTGTTTACAATTTCCAAGAATCCCCAGAACAAAGTGCCTCTATTTGTAAAAAAAATGTTTCAAAACTCTGGTCCCACAGCCTCTGGCCTCTTACACATAGTTTCTCAAGGGGTTGTGGGGACACTATCTTCTTGTCCCACTCCTGTCTTTTCATCTCATTATATCTTATGAGGAAGTAGTCCCATTCAATTTTTCTTTCCTTCATTGTATGAGTGATGTGTCTCCTTTCTGTATCAGTACTTTACTATAAGACTTTCAGTTCAGAAGGAGCATCCCTTTTCTCTTTCTATTTGTCTTTTTTTTTAATTGTCAGTTTGGTTGTATATAAACAATCTGATTGTGGAAGGAATGCTGAACTTGGAGACTTGACCTTGGAGCCACCATCATTGTCATTGTTGTCATCATCATCATCGTCGTCATCATCATTATATATAGCATTTATATGTTACTTTAAGGTTTACAAAGTACTTTACCAATATTATCTGATATTATCCTGACAATAATCCTGCAAAGTAGCTGCTATTATTGAACCATTTTATCAATATTGTAGATATAACCATTTTATAGAAATGGAAGCAGATAGAGTGACCTTCCCCTGGATTATAAGCTAGTAAGTGTTTAAGGTTGGATTTGAACTCAAAACATCTGTTTCTGAGTCCAACACTCTATCTACTGTACCACCCAGCTATAGAGATAAATGGAACATGAGTTAAAATCCCAACTTTGCCACTACTACCTGATTAACCATAAGAAAGTACCTTAATCTGCCTGGGCTGTTAAATTAGGGAAATAATTAGGTTCCCTCTAAAGTCCCTTTTGGCTTTCATTCCGTGATCTTACGACCATCAGGAGCCAAATGTAAGATGTCAGGTTCTGTAGGTCAGTACTGACACATTTCTTGTTGCTCATTCATTTCAGTCACGTCTGACTCTTTGTGACCCTATTTGAGGTTTTCTTGGCAAAGATACTGGAGTGACTTGTCATTTCTTTCTCCAGTTCATTTTGCAGATGAGGAAACTGAGGCAAAAAGGCTTAAGTGACTTGTCCAGGGCCACACAGCTAATAAGTGTATGAGGCCACATTTGAACTCAGGAAGAAGAGCCTTTCTGACTCCAGGCCTTCCACTAGCTACTGTATGTCTTCAGCTACTCGTTGCCAAGTAAACAGAAAGTCTGTGCTTACTCTCCTATACCCATTAAGCTTGTGAGTGTTATTGCTTTATTAACAGCCAAACAAATCAAATACCTCGTCCTCCTGGAAACTATGAGGTTTTGAAATTTGTGAGAGAGTTGAGCTGCCTGAGTTTAAAACCATCTCTTCTCTCTGCTACGTGATTTCTGCTCAGCTGTGGGAAGATTACAGACCCTGTAATGAGGCTGGATGTATGCTTCTCCATCCCTATACAGATGGGTCAGAAGAAAGACCTGCTGTTCAGCCAGATGAGATGGATAGTTCAGATCATCTGCTCCTCTAAGAGGTCAGACCCAGAAAAGAGAGGAAGAGGCATATCTTTGGAGTATTCTGAACATTTAAATAAGTATGTGGAGTGACATGTCTAAGAACACACAAGAAATAACTGGCCTCACTGAGGAAGAATGACCCTCTGAAGAAGTTGATTGAATTTCATTCTAGGAAGGAATCAAATGGGATGGTTTTGGCTATGATGAGAGGCAAATGTAGACAAATAAGAGGCCAACTCAGGTTCATTACTTGGCAAGATACTGCTATATCAATAAAAGTCATTCAAGGGCTTTTTTTCCAGGCAACATTAAAAATTAGCCTCTGGGATTGTATAAGTGGCAGCTAGGTGGTGCAGAGGATAAAGTGGGCCTGGAGTCATGAAGATTCATCTTCCTGAGGTCAAATCTGGCCTTGGATACTTGCTAACTGTGTGACCCTGAGGAAGTCACTCAACCCTGTTTGCCTCAGTTTCCTCATCTGTAAAATGAGTGGGGGAAGGAAATGGCAAACCCTTCCAGTATCTTTGCCAAGAAAACTCCAAATGGGGTCATGAAGAGTCAGACACTACTGAACAAAACCCAACGAATCTGTTGCATAATAGTTGGGGAATAGGAAAGGACCAAGATGCAAAGAAAAAAAAAACATAGAGTGAGATATGTGATTAGAGAATTCCAGGTACAGCCAAGTGACTCTGACCATCAGTTTGGGCAGATTCCTCTAATTCCATGCCAGGGGGTATAGTTTTCAGGGGATGAAAGCCATAATAGTTGAGATTTTTGACAGGAGGAGGTAGAGGCTGGAAAGGCAGAAACAGTGAAGTTTCAAGAACTGGTCTTGTCCTCTATGAAATCACTAAGAGATCATATGGTTCAGAGATGGAAGGGACCTTAGAAATTACCTAGTCAAAACAAGCAGTCAGCATGTATTTATTAAACCTTAACTAAATGCCAAGTACTGTTCAAAACTGAGGAGACAAAAGAAAAAACAAAATGGTCCCTGACCTCCAGGAGCACACAGTCTAATTCAGTGAGATATGTAACAGGTGAATCATTAACAAAACATGAGATATATACAGAGTGGATGGATGGTAATCTGAGAGGGCTCTAGCAGCTGGGGTTCCCAGAAAGTCCTGCTCCAGGGGATAGGATTTGAACCGAGTCTTGGTGGAAACCAGGGGAAACAGGTAGAGGTAAGAGGGCAGAACATTCTAGAAGTAGGGAATAACCAGTGCAAAAGCACAGAGGTTGGAAATACAGAATTTTGTTTGAGAAACTGCAAGAAGACCACTGTGGTGAATCTTAGAGTACATGGAAGAAAATGTAAAATGTCAGAAAAGCAAAAAGGGATCAGATTATGAAGTCAAGTGAGACCAAATCAACAGGCTTTAATAACACTTACCATGTGCCTGGTACACTTCACTAAGCACTGAGGTTACAAAGAAAGGCAAAAATAGAAGAGCCTTGAATACCAAACAGAGGACTTCAGATGCGATCCTGGAGGTGATGGGAACCCATTGGAAATTATTAAGCAGGAGGTGACAGAATCAGACCTATGCATTAGAAAAATAACCTTGGTAGCTGAGTGGAGAATGGATTGGAGTAGGGAGAGACTTGAGGCAGGGAGATTAGTTAGAAGTCTACTACAATAGTCCAGATGAGAAGTGAAGGCTTGGATGTGTGAGAGATGTTGTAATGGTAGAAATGAAAAGATTTCACAACAGGTTGAATATATGGAGTGAATGAGAGTGAAGAATCCAAGATGACACTGAGGTTAGGAACTTAAGAGGCTGGGAGACTACTTCAGAAAAGAAAGGAAGTAATTCAGGCCCAGAGAGTCTATGATTAAGCAAGGTGGCCAGTGGTAGAAACATCTGTGGTCCCCTTCTACTTCAGCTGGATGTAGGTTGCTGCAGCCAATCTGAATCAGCCCTTGAGAACCAATCCATAAATTTCCAACTCAGGGGCTGATTTATTGTTTTGTTGATTGTCTAGATCTAAAAGAGTGCTTATGTACAGATAAAATTTACATGTCCTTTGTACTTTTTTTTCTTCCTGCAGAACGGTTGTTAAACATTTACTAGCACACCCCTGGCTAGATGCAACTAGCACCCATTTCTAATTATGTCTTTAAAAAATATTTTAAGTCTTCATTCGATGTATCTAATTTTATTTCTCAAAATATTTGCGATTGTCCCTTTATTTGTGGCATGAGGAGAGGACAGCTTTGGGAATCACACAGGAGAGAGTGAAAATTAAGATATCAACTCCCTCTCCAGTAAAGAGATTTTGCTTTCTAACTGATGGCTGAAGCATGAATCATTTCAGGACAACACTTCCAAGGGCAGCATTACTACTAACTCAAGCCATTTAAAAAATGTTGCTTTATAGTCACAAGGTTACTTCAGTAAAAGAACCACTAGACTATAGCAAGCTGCCTTTCATATGCACTTTATAGATATCTGTACAAAAAAGCTTCTCACATATGTACTCTCTTGTGGTATGATACGGCTTTAAAGCGAGAAGATGTGGATTTAAGTCCTGGATTTGCCATTCCATTAGCTATGTTGTTTGACAAACTAGAGGCTTAAGGGGGTCTCAGTAACTCACTCTGGAGTATCTCAAATCTCTCAGGGACCCTAAGATAAACAAGGAAAAAATTGGAGGACCATGTCACACTGGTCACATTCTAGAGCAGAGTACATTAGGTATACAGATGTGGCAGGGGATTGGGGGGGGAGGCATCTATCTACAAGGAAAATTGAGGCCCCCTACTTGCGCCCCTCAGCATGGCTATAACTATAGCTCGCTGTTTTCATCCTAGAATCATGTTATGTACTCACAACTAAATGATTCCAGCAAAGAAAGTTAACTAGCTAAGTGAATTCAAGGGAATTTGGATTTTGTTATGGAAAAGAAAGATAAGCGTCAAGCAAGGGTTTTTGAAAAAGAGGAGTTGTCTTGGTAGAATATAAGGTGCTTGAAGACAAGGGTTGTTTTATTCTTTTCTCTTTCTTTAGCTTTAGTTCTTAGAATAGTACTGTGTACATTGTTGGCACTGAATAAATGTATGTTTAATTGAATTGTCCTTTGAGTACGAATGAAACAACCATTCTTAAGCAGGAAGAGATGCAGTCTTTCAGAAAGTTGCTTTACAAAAGTTTGTCAAATTCTGTTGTCTTAAAATTCAATTTCCATGTAAATTATATTAAAATACAGTTCATAGGGTCATAGGTTTAGAACTAGAAGGGACCTTGGAAGTCATGTAGTCTAACTTCCTCATTTAATAGAGGAGGATGCTGAGGTCCAGTTAAGTGGCAGTGCCTAAATTCAAACTCATGTCCTTTGATCACTTTTCCTGTTATATTTTACCCTAGCCCTTAAAATTATTGGTGCTAGGTGGCAATGAGCAGGATGCATGCAGCACATTATAGTCAAGAAAACATTGAACTAGGAGTGAGGAGCCTGAGCTTTACACCTAGCTCTGCCATGGATTGGTTATATGGCCTTGATTGAGTCTTTTAATGTCCTTGAGTCCCTGTTTCCTTATCTGTAAAATGAGGAAGTTGGAATAACAAGTCTTTTAAGATTCTTTCATTCTATATATTTGGTAGAGTTAAGGTAAATCATTTACAACTCCAAATCATCTTAACCCTCTAAGCTTGTTTGATCATTTGGAAAATGAGGGTGATCCTTACAATATCCACCTCACAGTATTGTTGTGAGGAGAGGCCTTTGTAACTTGTAAATGTAGCCTGCTTGGTATAGGTTGGTATAGGAAGGCATCTCTAGAACAGAGAACTGCTTGGTATAGCACAGGTTTTTGATCTGCTTTTCTAAAGGAAAACAACTCAAGAGAGCTCAACAATCTTACTTTAATCAAACATATATATCATTTACTTAGATCAGGGGGAAAAGTCAACACCCTGAACTTCAGAGAAAATACAAACAGAAATTACAAGCAGAAGTAATAGCATAATGACAGGGCTTCTAACCATCTGACCAAATAATACATACACCACAGATCAACAGACAGATCCAACTGTCTAACCATTACACACATGCATACATACATACTTACCAGAGAGAGAAGCACAAGCATCTGGGTCTTCAAAGCCAGGAGGGCTCCTTAACAGCTACCCAGAGTCTCATCTCGCTAGATAGATAGACAGACAGGTAGATAGACAGACAGATAGACAGGTAGAGAGAGAGAGAGAGAGGTAGATAAAGAGAGACACAGAGACAGATAGAGATAGATAGAGATAGAGATATCATATATATATACACACATATGTACACACACACATACACACACACACGTTTCTTCAGGGTCAGAGGGCATCAAAACCCTCTGAGCCACTGCCTAATTACAAAGTAACAAAAGGTGTGGGCCTTCCTGAAAAACAAGCCTCTCCTAACCAAGCTTCTCCTGTTGGACTCCCCATGAGGTCTACTAATGGACTGGGAAGATCTTCGACTCCCATTAACATTACATATAGGTCAAAGGAATATCTAGAACAGAGATATCTGCTTAGTATAGCTGGAAGCTTTGTCAAGAACAGAGGTGAACATTCGAGCGGAGCCAGAGTATTCAGAAGCAACTAGATTTCTCAATAGATAAGAGAGCTAGGCCTGGAGTCAGGAAGGCCAGAATCAAAATCTGGCCTTGGACACTTATAAGTTGTATTAACTGGGGCAAGTTTTTTTAACCTATCTGCCTGGTTTCCTCAACTGCAAAATGAGGATAATAACAGCACCTATTTCCCAGGGTTGTTGTGAGGATTAAATGAAATAATATTATTAAGCATTTAGCACAGTGCCTGGTATAAAGCAGGCACTAGATAAATGATTGTGTCCTTCCTTTTTTCTTTTATCTCTAATACAGGGTGAGAGAGAGAACTCTGGGATCAGATAAGGAAGTAGGGAAGAGTGGAATGGGGGCAGAATATGATGTCTCAAGTCTTGGCCTCTTAGGTTGAAGATGAAATGATCTGAGCTGACTGACCCTGTGGCCTAGAGAATGGAACATGATATCCTGACTAGGCCAGACAACCATATACCATATGGAAGGAAGTCAAGAAACCTAAGAAGCTGATACCAAAATACTATGAAAGGCAACTCTGGCCAGCCAATTCCATGGCCATATAACTAGAATGAGTTTATATAAAGCCCAAACTGAGAAGAATTGTTATGAAGGAGGGAATTAAAGAGAGTACACAAATGTGTCATAGTTGATTAAACTATTAGAATTTGTGTAAAATGTTCATCTTTACTGTTATTTCATTTATTTCCCCCACTGCCTGTATTCAATCTAATTCAACAGATATTTAATAAATACCTACAACCTATAAGGTAAGGGGCACTGTGGTGTAATTGATAGAAGGATCACAGTTATAATTTAGAGCTTCAGGAGTCCTCAGAGGCTATCTAATCCAACCTTCCCATTTTCTAGATGAGGAACTGAGGCCCAAAAGTATTAAGTGACTTACTTGAGGTCACAGAGGTACAAAATAGAAGGGCTGGAATTCAAACCCAAGTTCTCTGATTCCAAAATTTCTGACCAGAGAGTCAAGAAAACCTTGGTCCCAGTTCTGCTGACACATACCAGCTGTGTGATCATGAATAACTTAGCCGCTTAACCCTATAGGCAGTTCTCTAAGACTATAAATTATTAGCAAGTTGCTGATCTGTATAACTTTACGGAGTTTCTCCCCAGGGAGTTTACTACATAAATGCAATAACAGGACTAGACCAAAAGAAAAGTCCAAATTACTAAGTTAGGGACTATAAATGATTTGTAGTAATTCCTCCATATATACTTAAAAAGCAGGTATGCTCTTATTGAAAGATTGAGGAACAGACAGAATGAAAGAAACCTTTCCCCCACATAGGGCCTGACTGTGATTACCCATTTCAGCAATCAAGCCAGTCCTTATACTTTTCTGTTACTGGCTCATTTCCTTACTAATTTTCTTCCTAGGTCCTAAGGAAATTAAGGGGAATATTCTACTGTTGCCAGATAAATTAATAGAAATGCAAACTTTCTCATTAAATAACTAAGACTGCATCCCAATTTATTTATTTATTTACTTTTGCTTTTTGGAGGGCAACTGGGGTTAAGTGACTTGCCCAAAGTCACATGGCTAGTCAATGTGTCAAGTATCTGAACCTGGATTTGAACTCAGGTCCTCCTGATTCCAGGGCCGGTACTCTATTCACTTCGCCACTTACCCACCCCTGCATTCCAATGTATGAATAAACTAGAAAAACTTTTTTTTTCACATAACCTTTTACTCTTCTCTCTCAAACCCCACCTGTTTAATATGATTAAACAGTACCATTATTACTGACTCTACAATTTATTAACAATACAACATAAATACAAGGACATTCAGATATATCAATAACCTATTAGATGTGAGAAAGAGCACACCCATAGTCAGGAGCTACTGACTCTTCCACAAACATTGAAATCAGAGTTCAAGTATTCAGGTTGGCAATCAAAGCCTCTCAAGAATTCTCTTCAGGGTATCTTATCCACAGAATAAGGCAAATTCAGTTCTTTCAAAATGTTTCTTCTGATTGTTTCTCCTTGACAATTAACTCACTCAGTCTCTCAGGAAGTTCTTGCAGTCCTTTCCTTCTTTTCCTCTCACAGTCTCTCTCTAGTCATGATCATTAACAGTTTCCATATGAGAGTTAAACTCTCTATTCTTCAAAATGATCCAGTAATAGTATCAAAAGTCTCTATGGAAGGGGCTATTAAAGCTAGTATTGTCACAGGAGGTAAGTAAAACAAGGTCTGGTAGGTTACTTGGGCCTGGTGGTAGGGAAATACAATGACAGTTACATGGGACAAGGAGACTATTGCACCAAACTCCCATTTTGCTTCTTCACCCAAATGACTACTGAAGGTCATTATTAGGAGAAACATATGTAATTTATTTTTTTTATTTTTTGCTTTTTTTTTAGAGGGGGGAAGGCAGTGCAATTGGGGTTAAGTGACTTGCCCAAGGTCACATGGCTAGTAAATGTTAAGTGTCTGAGGGCTGATTTGAACTCAGGTCCTCCTGATTCCAGGGCTGGTGCTCTATTCACTATGCCACCTAGCCAACCAAAACATATGTAATTTAGAGAAAAGAGACAGAGGACCTAGATTTGATTTCCAAGTCTATCACTTACTAGGACCTACATGACCTAGGGTAAGTCATTCCAATTATTCTGAGCCTTGGTTTCTTCATCCATAAAACTGAAGTTGAACTAGATGACCTCTAAATTCCTTTCTAATTCAAAATCTAAGATCCAAGGATCTTTGCTGCATTTGTAGTCAACTGGAAAAAGAGGGGCTGTTGTGTGCAAGGTCAGTGAATTTTGGGCTGGCAGGTGGATGTTATTGTTCTTCAGTAACACATGTTGCACCATATGGTATGAAGAGCCTGGGATTTTCCCCAATGTTAATAATTCTTTTTTGATGAGCTATTTGCCTATGTACTTGTATGGCTAGGCCAAGTCACTTATAGTAGCTAACTTTTTAAAGACTTTAAAAACTTTTTCCCCCTTTAAATTCCATGAAAACCAGAATACCTGAAACTTACAAGGAAGAAGGAAGAATCAGAAAAAATGAATCTTCCACCTGAAATCAAACATGTATTTTTCTATGCTTATAGCAGTTATCTATGTAGGCATACCTTGCTTTAAAAAAAACCCAATCTGTAACTCTACTCAATTTAAATTGTATTCATATTGAAGAATGAGTATTTTACACAAGAATTTACCTCAACGTTCCTTTAAAGCAAATGTTTGTGTTATGGAGCCCATTGACAGTGTGGTGAATTTCATGGGCTCCTTGTCAGAAAAATATTTTTAAATGCATCAAGTAAAATACACAGATTTATAAAGGAAAAAATTATATTGAAATACATTTATCAAAATATTTTAAAAGCAAATTCATAGACTCTAGGCTAAGATCCCCTTAGTTCAAATGGTCAACCCTCTTGCTAAATTAAAGATACTCAAGTTTAAAATATCTGATGTAGAGATCCATTATGGTATAGTGGATAGAGAATTGGCCTCGAAATCAGGGTGATTCAAGTCTCAACTCTGATGTATACTGGCTATGTTGCCATGGGCAGGTCACTTAACCTCTTCGTACAACCAGGTGACTCTAAAGTTCTAAACTATCATTGGTAGAGAAAATTCCTCAGCTGCAGCTCTCTAAGCAGATGAAATGACAAATCTGATCTTAAAAGGAGAAAGAAAGAAAAGAAATATTCAATTTATTTGCAAATTTTAGTTACATATGAAGAATAAAATAAAGTAAGGCACATTGGTGTGTCCTTTGTTTTTAAGTAAAGGTCTCTTATGGAAGTCTTACTTCCAAGATTCCCCAATGTGCCTTTCTTTCTGAACTAGGGCTTCTTAGAGAGAGGAGTTTGGAGAAAGACTTCTTTGGACTCTTTCATTATGTCATCCCACCAACAGGTATAAGACTTCAAGGAAAAACCCCCTATTAGGAAAGGCAGGGAACCATTGGTTTTGAGAATAAGCTATAGGTTAGGGATAAGGTAGTAATCTCCCCTGTGCCCCTTCCCATGTGGTACCTAAAGCAATACCACAGACAGAAAAATAGGTGCTTAGAAAGTCAGTTTTGATAAGATACATGCTAGTTCAATCATAGGAAGGAACAGTGTGAACTTCACCCCCTCTCCTTCCCAAATCCTTCTTTCCTATTTCCTTGTGTTACAGTACTCTCCATTATAACCTCTCCTTTCCCTCTTTCTCTCATTCATTCCAAGGCTTCCAAAGCTAACCCTCACCCAAATTGTGTGAAATTAAAAGGCAGTTCTGAAAAAGAATGAGGCTAAGCAACCTCTCTCCTGGGACACAGAATTGCAAGAGAACAGTTCTCTCAGATGAGAATAGAGCAAGAGTAGAAAGGATTAAAGAATTTAAAGGAAGCAAAATTTCATTCAAGTAACCTGAGCTATTTCTCAGTTCAGCCAAGTGAACATTAAAAAGCAACTATAGGATTTCCTCTTCATGTAAGTCCTTATGATAGTTGGATTGAATCAGTTTCTTAAAACACATGCAGATGCACACATCCATACATACCTCATTTGGAATCTTTTTATGAAAGAATGACCTGGGAACATAAGCATGCTAGTGGATTGTTGGTAGAGTTATGCATTAATGAAACCATGTTGGAAAACAATTTGTACTTATGTGAACAGAGTTCATATCCTTTGACCTAGAGATTTCACTATTTGGCATATATTTCAAGGAGATCATTGATGACAAAAAAGTCCCCATATACATCAAAACATTTATAACAGTTCTTTTTGTGGGAGCAAAGAATTGGAAGCAAAATAGGTGGCCATTGTTTAGACAATGGCTAAACAAATTGTGGTTCATGAATGTAATGGAATTACATTATAAGAACAAACAGTGAATGTGATAAATATAGAAAAGCATAAAAAGATTTACATGAACTGATACAGAGTGAAGTTGAGGCCAAAAAAAACAATATACACAATTACTACAACAATGTAAATAAGTACAACCACAAACAATCAAAAGTGAATGCTGCAAAATCACAAAGAACAAGCATGATTCCAAAAAAAGAGACATGAGAAGACACCCTACCCCGCTCCTTTACAGAGGCAAGAATTCCATAGATATGTTATATTGCATTATTTTCAGAGTTTTAAAATATATTGAATGACTTTAAAAATTCTTGTGATGTAAATAAAAACAACAAAAATCCATAAAAATTTACTTATGAAATGAAGAATGCAAAAATAAGATGGAAGGAAGGAAGGAAGGAAGGGAGGAAGGAAGGAAGGAAGGGAGGAAGGAAGGAAGGAAGAAAAAATAAAATGATCCAGGCTTCATGGTATCATGGAAACAGAGCAGTGGTTCTGGAGTTGAAGACAGGATTTGAAGTCAGAGAACTGACTGTTCAAATCCTGTCTCTGATGTTTGCCACTGATGAATAGTTCATTTAACCTCCCTGACCCTCAGTCTCTTCATCTATAAAATTAGGCTAAAAGGCCTCTGGGGTCCCTTCTAATTCTAAATCCACCACTGCATGATTTGTCAGTAATCTGTGATTTATAACTCAACAATAAGAAAGCAAAAACAGGAGGAAGACAGCCTTCTGTCTTTGAGTATAATACTCCTGTATGCTCTGAAAAATAATTGCTGCCTTTTGTGTTTATAAAGCATTTTGGAATGAATTTACAAAGCTTCATATTGGTGGCTACAATCCCCATAATGTTTTGGTAAGACAGACTTGGCTACTACTAAGTTACATTTGGTTCTGAATTAGTCCCATTAGCCCTATCATTTCTAGTCAAAGACAGTTGTTCATTTAACACCAGTGGGAAACTTCTGAAGAAAATCATCAAATTGTCTTCACCATCTTTGAGTGGTTAACCATGTCACCCTCCTACTCAATAAACTCCACTGGCTCCCTATTACTTCCAGGATCAAAATTCAAATTTTGTGTTTGGTATTTCAATATCTTTTCACCTTGACCTCTTCTTACACTTTATTCTTCTCCACATACTCTATAATTAAGTGAAACTGACCTATTTATTGTTCATCATACATTACACTCTATCTCCAGAGTCCATGCCTTTTCTTTTTGGGGAGTAGGAGAGGGCTGGGTTTCTTTTTTAATTTTTTTTAAATCTGCAAAACTCTACCTTCTCTCTCTCCTCCTTCCCAAATTGAGAAAGGAAAACAAAACCCTCATTATACACATATATAGTCAAACAAAACAAATGTCTACTTTGGTCATGTGACATATACACACACATATATACATTCACACATATAGATGTTTCGATCTGTACTCTGAGTTAATTACCTTGCTTGCTATCAGGAGGTGGACTGCATGTTTCATCACGTATCCTCTAAAATGATGGTTGTCATTGTCATTCAAAGTTGCTTGTCTTTACAATATTGCTATTGTATAAATTGTGTTGGTTTTCCTCCCTTCACTCATCAGTCCATCCAACTCTTCCCAAGTTTCTCTGAAAAAAACTGCTTTCATCACTCTTAACAGTACAACAGTATTTCAATACAACAGTATTCCACCACATTCATATACCATAACTTGTTCAGTCAGTCCCCCATTGATGGACAACCCCTCAGTTTCCAATTCTTTGCTATAGATATAGCAAAACATATAGCAAAAAAAAGAGCTGTAGATATTTTTCTATAACCTTAGATAGTTTGTTTTATTCAGAACTAATTCTTCCTTTAATTTATCCTCAATCTTATCCTCTATTCTCCCTTCTCCCCTTTCCCTTCTGTTGAATGAAATTGTTGTTTGAATTCCTTGTTGAATGAAATATACTACTGTATCCACCTGTGTCTGTATGTATTTTTCATTTCTTTGACCAATTCAGAAAGAGTGAAGTTCAAATGCAACCTCTCCCCTAATCCATTTCTCCTTGTTTGTATAGACTTCTACTTGTGCACACCTATTATATGAGATAACTTTCTTTAATTTTCCTCTCCCTTCTGCCCCATTATCCTCCCTTTCCATTCTTCTTTTAAGATCCTCAAGACATGACAAAACCACTCCCAGGCCTTCTGTCTAATTAGAATCCCTCTATGAAACCTGATAACTATAGATTCAAAGGGAATACATGTATCATCTCCCCATGTTAGAATGTCAACAGTTTATCCTTTTATAGTTTTTCTTTTTTTGTTTCTCTTGACTCCTGTGTTTGCATTTTAAAATTCTATGCTGCTCTAATCTTTTCACCAGAAATGTCTGTAAGTCCTCCATTTTATTAAATATCCAGTTTTTTCCTCTATGTGATGATACTCAGTTCCTCTGGGTAAGGTATGAAAATTCAAATGCTGAGAAACTATATCATGATCATAACTCATTTAATAGCTACCATTATAAAATGGAGAGCTGGGAATATGGTATTACATACATATACATATAATATGGTTCATATTTCTATAGTGTTTTAGTCTTTGCAGAGTGTTTTTCCTTCCTTTTGAGGTAGTTTCAATAAGTATAATTCACAACTGAACAAATTTCTAAATTTTCATTGTCATTTACAATTTATAGTTGAAGAAAGTAAAATTCAGAAAAGTTCAGCTATTTGCCCAAAGTTAAATAGACAGTAAGTCGGAGAGCTGCAAGGGATATTGATTTTACAGATGAAGAAACCGAGGCTCAAAGAAATAAAGTAATTTGTCCACAATCACATAGCTAGTAAGTAGCTTAATCTGCATTTGAACCCTGGTCCTCTGAATCCAAATCAGTGCTCTTGACACTACACTGCAGTTTCTTATTTATTTTAACCAGAAGGTCAACTATCCTATCCCTAAGGGTAGCCTGCAAATGAAATTAGGAATCTTTAGGAAAGGGGAAGGAGGACATAGAAAAAGACTGTTGAAACAGAAAAATGGTGTGCAGCTCTCTGACCTCAAACCCAGCAGGTAGGAGCTGAACATCACAGGAGAAATCTGGCAGTGTGTTGGAGCCAATGAGACCTTTTTTGGGGAAGCCACATTGGAACAGCAGGGCGGTGAGCTCTCTGAGAGAATGTTTCTTTTTTTCTTTTGAAAATACTTCTAAATGTCCAAATGTTCTACTTTCCTGAGAAATGAGCGGCTGCTGCCTTTCTGATGAGCTATAAATATGCCCAGGAACTCTAAATAAATAATGTAGGCTCGTGAATGTGAGGGAAGGTTGTATATTCTGAGAAAAGGGAGCAACTGCCAACAATTGAGTTGAGAAAGGAAGAGGGCACAGACTGACTGGCTACTTTAATAAGATACTAGGAAAGAAGAAGGCAAATCCTGATGTTTTCCCAGAGATGAGACTTAGCAACAATGCTTGATCACGTTCTCTTTGCAATGCTTTTGTCCCTGTAGGAACCCCCAAATGAAATGGGAAACTTGAAGGTCTTGAACTGGTTGGATATCTGCCTGAATGAAAGCTACCAAGTTCAGAAGCCAAAAGCTACATGTGGTCTGTGTTGTGAAAAAGTCCTTGAAGAAAATTCCATCATTACCACTGTCAGTAATATACTATGTCTGAGCACAGGAAGAAACATGGAAGAAAGTTAAGGAGCAGCCAGCAATGTCCTGATAAACTGGAACCTTCATATCAGCTGTGTGCAAAACTGACCTACTTTTTATTCCCTAAACTTGGGATTCCATCTTCCACCTCCATGCCCCTGCATAGGCTGTCCTGAATGCCTGGAATGGACTCCCTCCACTTCTTAGAATCCCTAACTTCTTTCAAGGCTCAACACAGGCGCTCTCTCCTATAGGACGTCCTACCTGAGCTCCAGAGTTATTAGTCCTTTCCCCTTCTTGTAATTTCCTTGAAGTTACAAATGCTTTGGTTTTCTCCTATCTCTCCAGCGGCCAGTCCAGTGCTTACATATAGTAAACACTTTAAAAAATGCTTGTTGCATTGAATTGAACTGAAGCAAATTAAATAAGAGGACACTGTGTTGTGTAATAAGACCACAGGCTCTAGAATTAGAGCACTTGGGTTAAATTTCTAGTTCAACTACTTAGCATTTGTGCAAACCTGGACAACCTCCCTGGACCTCAGTTTCATTATTTATGAAATAAAGAGGTTGGACTAGAGAGAGCTTCTCAGGTCTCCTTCCAGCTCTCTATCATATGAAGTGAGAGGAACCAATGAAATAATCTATGGGACAACATCTTGAAAACTGTAAAGTACAGAATTAAAAAGAGAACCATGGTTGAACCATCCACGGGAATTTTCCATATTCTTTTAATTATACAACACCACCCCCACCCCCCAACTTCTTCCTAAAACATGGCTCATCTTTTCAACGTCAGTGGAATTTTCTGACTTTGAGTCATGGAACACAACTGTCTGCAAAGAGCTAAAAATGAGTACCAGAGGACAATGGAGTGAGACATGGTGGGTGTGAACAGGTTGAAACACATAAGAAATCAGGGAGTATGAAGAACTGGAGTAAAAGATATTATCAAACAAATGTGGGATTGGAAAAAAAGAGTTCCATATGGGGACAGTGAAAGATAACCATTAGAAGGAAGGAAATAAGTATTTATCAAGTACTTACTATATACCAGAGCCTTTACAAATACTTTCTCATTTGATCTCACAACAACTCTGGGAGGCAGGTGCTTTTATTATCCAATCTTACATTTGAGGAACCTGAGGCAGATAGAAGTTAAATGACTTGCTCAGGGTCACACAGTTAGTAAATGTCTTCTAGCTATTTAATATGATAATAATGATAATAGCTAATGTATAAAGTGCTTACTATGGGTCAGCCACTGGGCTAAGAGTGCTTTACAATTATTATTTAATTTGATCTTTACAACCACTCTAGGAGGTAGGTGCTTTTATTATCCTCATTTGCATTGGGTAAGATCTTATCCAATTCTTGTTGCTGATAGGCCTAAGGCATCCAAGACAATTGGTCTTTTTCTTTATATCTAGTGAACAGAACAGAAGAGAAACGTGTTTCCTCATACAAGGAATAAAATTTTGCTGATGATCAGTGACCTTGACTGATTTAATCTGAGCTTGGTTTAAGAGTAAATCTATAATCCCCAAATGGGACTTTTTTTGTCCTACAAAATTGAGCTTCTACTGAAATCAGGACAAGGACTTTTTCCTATGTATATTCCACATTCTTACTCCTTTGCAGATTGGTAGCATCAGATAGTCAGTCAACAAAAATTGATTAAGAGCCTACTATGTGCCAGATACTGTGTTAAGCACTGGGGGATCCAAAGATTCCCTTCCCAAAGAAGGGAAAAAGACAGTCCTGGCTCTCAAGGAACTCACAGGCTAAGGCACCAAGTTTTCTTGATGTGCTTGAGGGAGAAGGCGGTGTATATGTGTTCCCTACACAGGAAGAGAACCTGAGAACTTTGAATGGAATGATCAGTTCCTGAACAGCGGCTGACCTGAGCTAATGAGGTACAATCAGCTCCGACATGTGGATTCTGTTTCTGTTGTTGTTGGCTGAGCCTATCCCAGATGCCTTTATGAAAAAATAATTTTTAGCCTCCAAGACTGGTCAATCAATGTCCTCCCACTTCTCCCAGTGGCAATGCAAGCTTGTCAAATGGAGGCGCAAGAATTCATTATCTAAAGTTTTTAGCACAGTTCAGTGACATTCAGCATATGAGATGCATTTGACAGTCATTACACTCATATTAGCCTTTGCAAAGGGATTGAATTAGGGTTCTTGTTTGTTATTCCTCCCAGAATTCTGCCCCTGGATGCGAAGCTACTCAGGAGAAGCACAGCCTTTGTCTTCCTGACCAGCTTATTCTTCTGTGTGCAGCCTAGGGCCAAAATTATGAATTCTTTGTGAGGGAAAAATCCTTGTCAGCTCAACCTATACACCCTTTCATTCAATTCAATAACTCCATATACATTTATTAAACACCCACTGTGTGCAGAGCACTGTGTTCTGGAAAAGAGAAAAATATTTTGTAAGATTTTGTCCCTGTACTTGTGCAGCTTACATGATATTATATAAATGGATAAGAGGTATATAAACAACCTATGCTTAAGAGATTTAAAAAAAAAGATGCTGACTTGCAAGTCAGTCAAGCCAAAGACAAAACTTAGGGGTGCTTAACCTTTTTGGGTGGGATGTATATGTGTAATAAGCTGGGTAAAAGCATCTCTCTCTGCTATAAATTTACTGACTTACATGTTCAATGAATACAGTTCTGGACCTGGAGTGAAGGAGACTTGAGTTCAAATCTAGCCTCAGATACTTCCTAGCTAAGTGACACTGGGCAAATTAATTAACTTTCTATCTGCCTTAGTTTCCACATCTGTCAAATGAGGAAAATAACAGCACTTACTTCCCTGGGTTATTGTGAAGAGTAAATGAGATAATCCTTGTAAGGTACTTAGCAAATCTTAAAGAGTAATACAAATGCTAATTATTATCATTATGATTATCTAAAACTATTTTTAGCATCCCTGGAGGGTATTAGTTGCTAGTTATCCTGTTCATTTGCCCTCTTTCCTGTTTGATCTGAGACCTGGTATCCCAGGTTAGAAGGGGAGACTTCTTTTCCCCCATTTCAATGCATACGAACTATCCCTGTGGTCTCAGGTTCTATTATCACCCCCATTTTATTTTTAAGTTGTTTTTTAAGGGGGGAAGGCAAGGCAATTGGGGTTAAGTGACTTGCCCAAGGTCACAGAGCTAGTAAGTATATCAAGTGTCTGAGACCAGATTAGAACTCAGGTCCTCCTGACTCCAGGATCGGTGCTCTATTCACTGCACCACCTAGCCGCCCCTCTCATCCCCATTTTAGAGATGAGGAAACTGTGGCAAAGTGACTTGTCCAGAGTCACATAGCTATTAAGTGTCCAAGGCTGGTTTTGAACTCAGGATTTACTGATTCCAGGCCCAGTGCTCTAACCACTGCACCACCTAACTGATATAGGGAGTTTAGGGTGAGGAAACAACCTGTACCAACACAGGTCTGTGCCTTCTCTGCAACTTATAGTCTTGGAGAGTTACTTAGAACACAGGGATTATGTGATTTGTCTGTGGTTCCATAGCCAGTGTATATCAGAGATAGGCCCTGAAGCCAGGTATTCTTGGCTCTGAGGCCAGCTCTCTGCCCTCTGTTCAATAGCTTGTGCATGTCTCTTAATTGTCGAAACTGTCAACTTTAAGAATGTTAAAATTTCAAAGTCTCTGGGCTTCTTGTACTAAAGTGATTTCTGGGGTACCCAGAAGACTTACCAGGTTCCAATCCTACCACCCTCAGAACCTTGAAATGTCTTAAATAGGTTTAAAAGCTTTCCTCTGACATTGTAGATATTACTAAAAATGTAAATACCATTAAAATTGTTTTTACATATAACTGGGGTAGAATAAATAAATTTTTAAAAATAAAATGTAAATATCAGAAAAGCATATTCACTTAGGAATTTAAAATTTATACTAAGGTGTAAATGAATGCTAGACAGTCATTTCTCCAGTAGTTTTTCTCAGGGTAGGCTGGAAAGTCTGGGAAACAGAGAGGGACTGATCATCACAGAGCGACACAAGGAGAAAAACAAGATGGGAGCTCTGAGTCATCACTATTTTGAAATTTTGCCTAAGGCCTGCTCTAGGGTCTTTAGGGAGCTACCTACTCATTACCACACAGTTC
>CM053593.1:126498780-126527379 GCA_028646575.1 Pseudocheirus occidentalis
GTGAGAAAACTGAAATCCAGGATGGTGACTTGTCCAAGATCCCTTAGGTAACTACCAGCCGAGCTGGGACAGGGGCCCAAGTCTCCTGACTCTGAGGCCATTCTGGTTTTGATCACACTACATCACCTCCTCTGTGATCAAGAAAGCAAAATCAGGCCGTACTAGACTAAGGTGAGAAATCGGCTGTCATGGCTGTTCCACAAACTGAAATCTTCTCTTTGGTGCTGAAATATGGAAACTTCTGTAGTTGCACGGGCACACACACAGACACACAGACACACAGACACACACCCTTCCTTTAAGAAGCATCATTTCAAATTCTTTTTTTTTGTTGGGGGGAAGGCAACGCAATTGGGGTTAAGTGACTTGCCCAAGGTCACAACTGGTAAATGTGTCAAGCGTCCTAGGCTGAATTTGAACTCAGGTCTTCTGTCATAGTAAAATGACTACAGGGCCTGTGCTCTATTCACTGCACCTTTTAGCTGTCCCAAGAAATTTCATTTCATTCCTCGAATAAATGTCATGTGTTCATCTAGGGGTGTTATTTTACTATGACAGAAAATTAATGTAATTATTATATGATTTTCCCCCCCCCCCATTGCTGTCCTAGTGATTTTTATTCCTCTGTGGTGGGAACTGAGTTTGCTCTAGGAATCTTGTGTGTTCATTAGATCTTTGACAGGATTCCCCTAACAAGTTTCCCCTGGAGAGATAATTACTGGGTCATTTTCAAATGATATTGACTCTGAGTTAGCCCATGAGGATGATGCCTATCCTGCCCCAACCCCACCCTGCCATTACACAAATTGCAATAACAGCACCAGGGCTCTGGAGAGCTCCCAGCAGTAACCAGTTCTAAGGGGCTTCAAAGCCTAAATGTCAAGGAAAAGAAGGTGAGAGGTGGGGGAAGATGTTGATAGCAGAACAATCACAGGCCCAATGACAACTTGAGAGCCTACAGTCCAAACACCTTCTCTAGCCCTCTCTGATCAACTTCGCTGGGTATACTTTGGGAGGGCACCCAACCCTCACATCATTTTTCAAGGAAATCACAGGATTGCAGATTTAAAGTTCAAAAGGATTTTCGAGGTCATCTAGTCCAACCCCCCCTTATTTTATAAATGAGATGGTTTAAGAGACCCATCTTCCTTATCAGAGGACTAAACTGCAGAGCAATCAGACACTTACCCAGCTTGCTGTCAGAAAATAGCCTGCACTTTTCCAGGGAGAATAAGAAGCATCCAGCTGCTAACTCCTACTTCCAATCCCATTCCTACAGCTACCTCCCACTGTCAACCCTAAGTCAAGGAAAATCAGCCGGCTTATGCCTTGTTCTTGGGAACTTGATTCTGCCCCATTATGAGCATTTACAAGGCCTGCTAGGGAGAGGTAGGTGACCGCCTCTTCTTTCACCTATCTCTTCTCTCCTTTTACCTGAATCCCTAGTGAAATTCAGGGAAATTCAAGTATTAAAAGAATTCATTATGAGAACAGCTAGAATGCTGTACAAAAGTTTTATGCCTGGTATCCATTCTCCAACAATCACTCGTGCTCCTGGGCTCTCCCCTCTCTTTTCAAGAGAGTCACCTAGGACATTGGAGGGTGTTGCCCCAGTTGAGATTCACTTGCAAATATTTTCCCTCCCTCACCCCAATGAGTGAAATATCCATATATTGTATGATTATCTGGGGGCAGCTAGGTGACCCAGTGGATAGAGTGCTGGGCTTGGAGTCAGGAAAATCTGAGCTCATATACAGTCTCAGACATTACATGCTGTGTGACCTTGGGCAAGTCATTTAACCTTAGTTGCCTCAGTTTCCTCATCTGTAAAAGGAGCTAGAGAAGGAAATGGAAAACCACTCCAGTATTCCTGCCAAAGAAACCGCCAAATGGGGTCATGAAGAGTTAGAAACTACTAAAATTGACTCAACAACAAGGATTTTTTAATGACTACTCTCAAAGAGGCAAAAGATCTGAGGAATCAGGAAAGAAACATGTGTCGCCAACAGCCCTAAGGAGGGCACCAAGATCTCCTCAACTCTCAGGCTTCCTATGAACAACACCAAAAATCGGGGAAACCCAGGTGGGGACACACCATCATACCGTAGTAGAAAATATGTATGTACTGATAAAAGGGTGACCAAAATGACCAGCTGCAACCTTTTCCTGGTAAAATTAGTGTATCTCTGAGGGCATCATTCTTCTGGACTTTATTCCCCTGTGCAGCATATGACCCTTGGGAAATCTTCTGCATTAAAACTTTGCCAGCAGATGTTTAAGATTCTGGGAGCAGAAAACACCTAAAGTCTAAGTAGTGATGACTGTGATGGAAGTTCAGCAATAGTTGTATTTTTTTTTTATCACACTCTGAAACTTTTTCTATTCTGTTGGGTTTATTTGTGTCAGAGATTGCAGTATTCTCAAGGTCAGATATGGGGCCCTAATAGCTTTGATCTTTTTTGATTACTTTATTTTTCAGTTCTGATGTCTGAGATTTTTCTTCATCTGTCATAAATTTTTCTTCAAAGAACAGGTTTATTGGTCTCTGAACACCTTCATAATTGTTTTATCTCCAGCAAATATTACCTCTCTTTCTATTTGATCCGTTATGGCTTCTTTCCCCATCTTTGTTTTCTTCAGTATCATTTCTAGTTTTGCTTTGTTTTGGTTTGGTTTTTTGGCAAGGCAATTTGGAGTTAAGTAACTTGCCCAGGGTCATACAGCTAGTAAGCGTCAAGTGTCTGAGGTCATATTTGAACTCAGATCCTCCTGACCTCAGGGCTACAGGAAACACAGGATGTGCACATTTAGAGTATCCACCCAATGTTCATAGGGACTATTTGTCCCTGACCTGTGGTAGAGCATTCAGAGCTCATATTGGTCTGATCAGCCACAGTTGGACACATTGAAACTTGCCTCCAGCATAGTGATATCATTTTGGTCCTCTTCAAGAATGACAACCACCAACCAACCATCATTTCTATTCAGCACATCTAGGTCCTTAGGTCCGGACACTGTGGTTCTACTGTCCTTGATGGAGAGAAGAGTTTATTAAATAATTTTAAAACATCTTTTCCAGTTTTGTTTTTGTAGTCCCTCCATTTTCATCTTTAAATGTCCTTTGATGACTATGCTTAGTCAAATATCTTGCCAAATTTTCCTTAAACTGGCTTTATCTTCTACTGTTTCTTTCTACTTTATGAAATAATACTGCTCATGTTAGGCCATCATCTTTCTATGTAAGACTTTACAATTGCATTTATATTCTAAAAGAGTATTGCCTCTGTTTTTTATGACTTTGGTAAGTAAGTCAGAAGTTTTCTGACTCCTGTGCTTTCTGTATTCTTTTGGTTTCCTCATTGTAGCAATTAATTTATGTTGACTAAAATTTTGTATACAATTATTACAGTTGGTATCATTGTCATTTTTGTTGTCCATTTCAGTTTTCAGTCACTTGTTTAAATAGTTCAATGTTGTTTTAATTATATTATATATTAATTATAATTATGTTACATATTATATATAGCTATATGTAATATATATATTTTAATTATATCTTTTTCTCATTCTTCTTTTAAAAACTAATTCTGCTTGATGAGTTGATGGTCTAACTGTGTGTAGACAGCTGACTTGCCCACAAAAATATCAAGTTTTTTCCTGTCTGTTAAAATATATTCTATTTCATTCTTTGTGATTTTATTGGTTCTCATCATGTTCAATGTTTACTAATTATTCTTTTGAAAAAAGTGAATTTTTTAAGTGTTATAGTAAATATATCATTAAAACCTTAGTTACCAATCTGGGAGCTCTGACTCAGGGCACAGAAAAGGCTATGTAAATATAAATAGCTATATTTATATAGAGATATATGTATGTATGTATGTCATACATACGTACATGTGTGTATACATGTGTGTATATTCCAATTTTGATAGTATGGGAATAGAACATGACTTTATCTGAGTCCCATTCAGTGACAAGATTTCAAAACCAGCCAATAAAATTCCCCAAACCACTGGGGATGGATGGGGAAAAGGTTAATTTCAAACTAAGCTTAAAAAATAAAAGAGGAAGAAACTGCTAATCTCCATTATATACAGCTTGCTTTTGTTTAAAAATATGTAATAAATGTAATGTGTAACTTCCAGAGCTTTCCTGTTCTTTTTTTTCTTCTGACCTCTTTGTATTCTCTTCTGTGAATTTAAAATATGTTCCAATGACTACCCTTCTCTTCTTTTCTCTCCTCTCCTTTTTCTTTCCTTCCTTCCTTCCTTCCTTCCTTCCTTCCTTCCTTCCTTCCTTCCTTCCTTCTCTCTCTCTCTCTCTCTCTCTCTCTCTCTCTCTCTCTCTCTCTCTCTCTCATCGTACTGCTTTCCATCTGCAATGGGTACCTCTATTTTCCCTCCTCTCACTTTCTTCTTAACCTCTTACACCCTAGCTTCCACCGAAACTGCTCTCTCCAAAACTGTTAACTTAGTTGCCAAATCCAATAGCCTTTTCTCAGTCTTCATTCTCTTGTAGTCTTTGAAACTGTCAGTCACTCTCTCCTCCTTGATACTGCCTTCTCTGTAGTTTTTCAGGACACAGTTTCTTCTGGTTTTCCTCCTACCTATATGTCTATTCCTTTTCTGTCTCCTTTCCTGGATCCTCCTCCAGATTATGCCTTCTGATCACAGGTGTCTCTCTTCTCTCTCTATACTACTTCATTTGGTAATCTCATCAACTCCAGTGGATTTAATTACCATATTTAAGCTGATGATTCTTCTATGTACTTTTTCTGCTCCATTCTCTCTGCTGACCTTCAATCTCACATCTCTAACTGCATTTCAGAGATCTTGAATTGGACGTCTACTAGACAGCTTAAACTCAGTATTTCAAAAACAGAACAAGTTATCTTCCCCTTCCATTCCCCTTCTCCCCCATGCTCTACCTTTTCTTTATAATGGGAATGGGATTTGAAGATCTTCCATGTCCCTTGTGTTGGCAGGCTAGCGGGTGCTTGGCTCATAATTGTGTCAAGTATTGGGACCCAGAGCTTGTGAGTCCCCCAGGGGGATGAGCTTGCTGATGTGGCAAGAGAGAGTGAGGCAGGGAGGAGCCAGAGCCGAGTAGGGTCTGGGCTGGAACCTGCCTGGAGACTGGAAGCAGTTGAGTGACAGCGGAGGTATAGGCAGCAGTAGCAGCATGAACTTCTTCTGAGAGCCAGCCAGATCTTCTGCTGAGGGCTTCTGCTAAGAACTGCAGGATTGGAAACTGCTGGGAGCAAGCAGCATGGAGGCTGAGCAGCTATAATGAGTGAGGAGAGAAGGATTTTTGCCTGAGGGAGCCTGTTTTGTTTTAAAGGCTTGGGAATATGGGTGTTCATTGCATTAACTAGTGTACCAACTTAGTGGCTACTATAATGACTTTGACTTTTTGTTTTGGGGGCTCGGCTTTCTGGTATTTGAATAAATGATTTGGCCCCATCTCCCATGTGGGGAGCCTATTACTTTTGTGATTCATAATTATACCAGCATATTTATAGTCACCATAGGCATTGCAAATATTGAATTGTTGTTATATTCTTTTACTGTAAAGGGCAACATCATCCTCCTAGATCCTCAGGCTCACAATCTAGAAGTCATCCTGGATTTTTCATTATTTCTTACCTCCCACATCCAATCTGTTGCCCAAGCCTATTGATTTTACCTTTGCAACATCTCACCAGTATACTCCCTTGTCTCCTCTGACACTACCACTACTATAGAACAGGCCTTTGTCACCTAACATCCTGATTACTGCAATAGCCTAATGGTGGATCTACCTGCCTCAAGTCTCTCCGCACTGAAATACGTCTTCCATTTGGCCACTGAAGTGATTTTTCTAAGTCTGATCATGTCAGTTATTGCCTCCAGTAGCAAGTACAAGCCACTCTATTTGGCATTAAAAACCCTTCATAATCTAGTCCTCTCCTGTATCTTACTCCCCAACACATACTCTTCAGTTCAGTGACACTCCTTGTATATTTGATGAATTGTAAATAAAACAGTAATGACATAGAACAATATGTCAGTTACTGTCCAATATACTATAATAAACCAAAGAATTATTAATTAAACATTGAGAATTAAATCTCTTTTAATATAATTTTACTTCTATATACTTCATGTTCAATTCACACATAATTCTGAATAATGGCTTATAAATTTAAGTAATGAAGTATTTCTAAGTATTTTTAACTCTATATACACATTTGCTTCTGCTCTTTGACAGTAGCGACAGACAGCCTTATTTTATTATGCACAGTTGTACCTTTTCTGAATTGAGCATTTTATAAATATAATCTCTATGAACAAAGTTGTGATTTGAGAATTTGGCATATGCCTTTATTTTATCATGATAAAATATGTATTTCAAAATGTTTAATTCATATCTAACAAAAGTGCAGTTAGAAGGCACAGTGGTTATTTTGCCAGACCTGGAATCAGGAAGACCTAAATTCAAATCTGGCCTTAGACATTTACTCACTATGTGACCTCGGGCACATCACTTAACCCTATTTGCCTCTGTTTCTTCATCTGTCAAATGAGCTGGAGAAAGAAATGGCAAACCTCTCCAGTACCTTTGCCAAGAAAACCCCAAATGAGGTCATGAAGAGTCAGACATGACTGGAACAACTGAAATGTAGAAAAAGTTATAAGAGAAACTGAGAACTTGGGGAAAAAAAATCTTTGCAACAGGTTTCTCTGCTAAAGATCTCATTTCCAAAATACATAGGGAGTTGATTCACATTTCTGAGACTAAGGACCATTCAGCCAATAAATGGTCAATAGAAATGACAGGCAGTTTTCAAAGAAAGAATTTCAAACTCATGTTAAAAATGCTCTAAATCACTGATTAGAGAAATGCAAATTAAAGCAACTGTGAGGTTCTGCTTCACCCTCATAAGACTGGCAAAGGTGACAGAAGAGGAAAATGACACATTAATATACTATTGGTGGAGCTGAGAATCGGTTCAGCAATTCTGGAAATTCTGGAAAGCAAGTTGGAACTATTCCCAGAAAGTTATGAAACTGCATACCTTTGATGCAGCTATGTATTACTTGGGATATGCTCCAAAGACATCGAAGAAAGAGGGAAAAGGGCTATATGAACAAAAAAAATGTATAGTAGCCCCTTTCATCATAGCTAAAAATGGAAAACTAAGGGGGTGTCCTCTTATTGGGCATTGGCTAGACAAATTGTGGTATATGAATGTAATGCAATATTACTATGCTGCATGAAATTATGAGGCAGATAATTATAGAAAAAACTGGGAGGTAGTTTTATGAGTTGATGCAGAGTGAAGTCAGCACAACTAGGAAAACGATTTATACAATGATCGTAACATTCTAGAGAAAAAGTTTTGAAAGACATTAGATAAACCACGAATCCAAAAGAATGGAGATGATATATATCACTTACCTCCTGACAGAGAGTTGATGGACTTAAAATGCAGAAAAAGACATTTTCAGACATAGCTGATGTGAGAATTTGTTTTGCTAGACTATGTAGTTATATGTTGAGATATGTGGTTTTCTTTTTTTGCTATTTGCTCAGCTTGGTGGGGTGGGAAAGAAGAAGGGATATATTAATTAAAAATTACTTGTTGCTTGAGAAATAAAAAAACTTAAAACAAAAAATTATTCTTTAATTACAAAGGTTAAATGATCTGCATATACATTTTACAAAAATAGATTTTAAAATCTAACTGCATTTTCTCCTAGTTTTCAAATAAACAAGATCTTATCTCAAAATTATAAACATTTTGAGTTTTACTATCCTAGTGAAAAATAGAAAACAGTTGCATTTTGCAAATAATTTTAAATATGTTACATTATACAAGTATCGCAATTTGTGAAAAGTTAAAATTGGTGATCTTACATTTTGTATTTGCTATAACATGAATTATAATAATGGGATATATGTGCCTGATTTTTATATGTTCTTTATATTTAATAATTTTCCCCCAATTCCATGTTTCATTTGTATATCAGAAGGTCTTCTTGTCCTTGTTCTTGTTCTTGCTCTTCTTGTTCTTGTTCTTTTCTTCTTCTTCTTCTTCTTCTTCTTCTTCTTCTTCTTCTTCTTCTTCTTCTTTCTTTTTCATCAATGCAAACTTTGTGTAAAGATTTTTACCCAGCCAATGCTAGACCTGTCTTTTCCCACCCTTTCACTCTCCTCTCCTCCCTGTTCTTTTTCATCCTTCAGTTCCTTTTTCTTTCAGTTCCTTCCTGTCATTTCTTTTCCCCTTTCTGCCCTTTCTTTGTAGCCTGAACCTATACTCAGTGACTTGGAATTGACCTAGTGTTGGTATCACCAGAATAAAGGATACATGCAGTTTAGTGATCTTGGGGGCATAGTTCCAAGTTGTTTTCCAGGATAGCTGGACCAATTTGGAGCTCAACTAACAGTGAATTGCTGTCCACTTGAGCAATTTTAGATGCCATCCCACTTGATCCTATTCTTCTGGACTTTTGCTCCTAGTTCTAGAAAAAAATAAGACACCCAGTGCTCATCTTCTACTATAAGAAAGGTCCAGAATTATAAGGGCTTCTGCATTCATTGAGTCTATATGTTACAAAGTCCTCAATGTCTTTGGAGGTAGATCCACCATTAGGCTATTGCAGTAATCAGGATGTTAGGTGACAAAGGCCTGTTCTATAGTAATGGTAGTGTCAGAGGAGACAAGGGAGTATACTGGTGAGATGTTGCAAAGGTAAAATCAATAGGCCTGGGCAACAGATTGGATGTGGGAGGTAAGAAATGTCTTTACCCAAACCCAGACTTTAAGGGACAGGTGGAGTACAGGAGGCAGGGGAGGGAGTAGTGGTAGGAATTGTTCTAATTAAGAATTTATGGAGAGGGAAGTCTGTGAAGACCTTCTTTGATGTGGAGACAGGTAGACCAATCCATGGATGACTTTGAAATTGGACCTTGTGGGGGCTTTTTTTTGCTATAGATGAGCCAAATATTGGGCCACCACCATCACCACCACTACCTCATTCTTCCCTGCTAAGTGGCTTTTGAATCCTAGCTCTATCAATTAATAGTTGTATGACCTTCTAAAGTTATTTAATCTTTCTGTAAAATGATGGAGTTAGAATGGATTACTTCTAAATTCCTCCAATTCTGAATCCAAAATTCTATTGTGGTGCACCCTCTGGGCTCACTAATCCAGAGCTAAGTTGGCTCCATTTCTAGAGCTCTCTCTTTTCTATTGCTATTGACAGTTTTTCTTTTGTTCTGATTTTCCCTATTGTTATCCTCCTGTCATTTGTACCCCAATTTCATTGAACCAGTTAACATCAGCTAGCCTTTACAAAAGGGGATATTTACTTTGGATATTTAGCAAGAAAAGAAGTACAAGCATTTCCCCTCCAACACTTAAGAGAAACACTCTTCCCTATATTACCTTGTTCTTTCTGCTTGAGAGTAGGGTGAGACTTAATTTAGTTTCTAGACAACATTGATATCATCAAGTTTATATCTAAATGCAGCAAAGCTTCTAGTTGCTAAAGGTTTCTCCTTATTCCTTGGGGTTTCAAATTTAGACCAGGTGACTAGAAAGCATATCATGAACTCATGAAGACCTCTTCAAGTAGTTTATTCTCAGGATTTCTTGAAATACACAGTGTCAATCTCCATTTCCAGTTCCCTTCACCTAAAATGAAAGAAAAATACTGAAGCAAAGAACCAATGGCTTTGGGTGGGGAGGACCTGGAATTTCTTTCCTTATAACATACCTCTCTTCTTTTACCACAATGTTAGCAAACAAGTGACCCAAGGAGAAGGGTGAAGGCTCTAACCAGCAGGTACTTTCGAATGTATCCCTCACTTCCAGCCAATCGCAAAAGGCTCTTCTACATCACATGATTAGGGGAATGGAACCAGTTACACGTGCTTAGTTACACACAGCACTTCAGTTATGTATCATCATGACTCTCCAGAAGTAGACACCCCAACCTCTTCAATGTAGGTTTGTATCAGAGACACTCTGAGCATACTCAGGAAGACTGGGTTCATTGACCCATACCTTATTAAAATATGATCCTCTGATCTCTGTGTTAGGTGCTGTGGGACTACAATAGTCATAGAAGATATGGTCTCTGCCCTCAAGTAGATAGAAATCTTGTTAGCGAAACAAGAATATAGAAAATTCATGGCAATGTCAGTCATTCAGGATTACCAAATAATGGAAAAAATCACTGTGGACTAAGGTTAGTTTAGAGAGACTTCAAGGAGTCATAGATCTTGAGTAATTGTCTCTAGAAATTGCATACTTTTTATTTCTTCTTCCTCAAGTTCTCCACTTCCTCACCTCCTATCGAGTGATCTATGGTATGGTGTTGTTTGAACCTATCAGTGAAAACCAGTCTGATTCATGACCAACCACTTCCTTGCAAAGTACACCAGGGCATCTGTTGCTCAGTGCTGTGTGAAACGGGGCTTTCTTTTATGATTCTCACTTGTAGAACAATTTAAATGATTACAATTAAGTGGGACTTTCCAGGTCAACGTCTCTATTTCTGAACAGCCCCAGGTGACAGTGCAATTTTTAAATTTTAAGACAGCTATTTTTTTTGTTAATGCTACAATACTTTGCAGGACAATACTCTTGAAATCCCCCTTTATTGAACCTGCCAACTACAATGACCTGAAACTGATCCAGTTCTCTCAGCTGATCAGCAAGCCAATATATTTTGAAAACACCTAGACAGAGTAACACAACAAATACCAGTTTAAGCATAGGGAATTACATGAGGTCTGCACACACTGAACTAGTAGAAAGAGAACCATGGGACAGCCCATGGCTTCAAATCCTAACTCCATAAACTCTTTCGGAAAAGAGTTCAAATATTGAGCTGAGATGTGAGAATAATTCCACATCAGTTCAATACACTAAGCATTTATTTTGTACCCTGAGCTAGGTGATGGTGAGATCATGGGTTTAGAATTGGAAGGTCCCCTAGTCTAAACCCTTTATTTTACAAAGGAGGAAACTTAGACCCAAGGAGTTTAAATGACTTGTCCAAGATCATCTAGATATTAGTGTTCCTTTGGGATGCAGTGCCTGAAGGTCAGGGCTGTGACCTTTATCCTCTCTCCTACCCCTTTTTTTCTGAGTAATTAAGGGATCTCTGTTCTCTGCCATTGACTAGAGCCTCATTTACTGTGCCCCCCCTTTTAGGAGTCCAGCATCTAGCACCCCAGTTTCATTGAGCCATTTCACATCAGATTAGCTTTTACAAAGGAATATTTGCTTCAAGGACAGGCAAGAACAAGCATCCAAATATTTTCCCCAACACCTTGGGTGCAATATGTTCCTCACTCCTCACCAACTCACTCACTGAGGAGTGGAGAAGAATTAGCTTTACAGACTAGTTTAGTTCCTGTATAGCGTGAGTCCACTAAGTTCAAACCTGAAGTTCTACTAGATTAGCACCTCAGATCATTTCTTCTCAGGGCTTCCCGATGGATTGACTCCAGCATCCAGCCTGGAATCCTGCATTCCCAGGTCTCTATCCCTAGAATTTACAGATTGTGACTCCCCTCCCTTCAGCTAGAATAAAAAAGATAAACAAAATAGACCTAAATCCATGCTCATTTCCAGGAAGCTACATAGCTCACAAGGGTGGGGATATGTGTGGCCCTCAGGTTACTTGCTACAAGTGAATGAGTCTAACCTTAAACATGAATGCCAGAGAGTGACTAAGCTTTAGTCAAGTAGTTTTAAAGATCCAGACAGTTTTGGCTACTTAGCCAATGGGAAAAAGCTGCTCCTAACCACATGGTAGACTAACAATACCCAAGAAATTTGCTAATTCTTCTGTCTCCAAGGAAAAAGCCTCAAGAATTTTTTAGGTAGTCTGTACATGAACTAAAGTCTGTTATACAGTTAATAAGTAGAGCTGGGATTTAACTCCAAATTCTTCAACTACAAAGTGATTGATATTTTACAGATGGAACAAAACACTTCCTGATCTCAAGGAGTTTGAAATCTATGGTGGTAGTGGTGGTGGTGGTGGTGGTGTGTGTGTGTGTGTGTGTGTGTGTGTGTGTGTGTGTGTGTGAAGGGTGTGTGAGCATGTGACAACTTGTACACATATAACTAAGTGCAAAGCAAATGCGTAGTAATTTCTAGGGACATAGGTCAAGAAGAATACTTCATTAATAATAAAACAGATATTCCAGAGGGCACAATTGGAATGATATTTTATAGATGGAAATATACAGTGTGAATCTGAATGAGATCACTTCTTGGGACTCATTATTCAGACAGATGGGGACCTAACTGTATTCCCATCTAGTGGATGAGGATTTAGAGGCTAGTAAGAGTGAATTGTCTTGTCTAAAATCACACAACTAATAACCATCAGAGCCAGAACTAGAACCAAAGTTTCTACTAGAAAGGAGGAGGAGACATGTCTAGGATAGAGGCAGGCTGCTTAGTGTGAATGAGCCTTCTGGATCTCAGAAGACCCCATCCAACCAAAGGTTTCTTCAGACTGTCACACTTGTATAGTAGACATTTAATAAGTGGTTGTTGATCTCAATCACCACCACCACCTCCACCATAGATTTCAAACTCCTTGAGATCAGGAAATGTTTTGTTCCATCTGTAAAATATCAATGAATTTGTAATTGTAGGATTTGGAGTCAAATCCCAGCTCTACTCATTAACTGAATAAAGCATTTTTCAAACTTGTTTTAAAAACAAGTTCATGGACTCCTTGTCCAGTGCTTTTTCTATACAATGTAGCCTCTTTACTGACCCAAACTTGGTAGGTGATATACAGCTGTAGAATCATTGAGCTAGAAGAGATCTTAGAGAATCCCATCATTTGAAAGAAAAGAAAAATGAAATCCTTGAGAAGTTAGATAACTTTCCCTAAGTCCCAGCCATAGGAAATAGATCAGCTATTGACTGGTAGTGAAGGTTATAGGTGTCCTCTTGGGATGTTTTGGGGAATAGAACTTGACTGAAAAAATCAGAGTTTCTAGCTTCTGATTGTCACCATCAATAATTAGTACTATTATTGAAAAGCAATTGTCAGTCTTAGTGTTTTCTCTTTCTAAAGCAGACTCAGTGTAGGAATAGAGAATTGACACCTTAGAAAATAGCTATTGTGACTTGTCTTAGAAATCAGTAGAGAGCTAGATCATTGAAGGTCACATGAATAAGTAATTGGGCAACTGGGGTGCAGTGGATGGAGCTCCAGGCCTAAAGTCAGGAAGGCCTGAATTCAAGTCTGGATTCAGACCTTAGCTGTGTGATGATGGGCAAGTCATTTAACATGCTTGCCTCAATTTCTTCAACTGGAAAATGAGATAACAATAGCACCCATCTCCCAGGAGCATTGTGAAGTTCAAATGAGATAGTATTTGGAAAGCACTTAGCACAGTGCTCGGTACATAGTAGGTGCTATTTATACACACACACACACATATAGATATACATATATATGTTTATCTATATGTGTGTATGTATATATGTATATGTATGTACATATGTATGTATATGTATATGTATGTACATATACATCTACATATATATATATAATTGATGTTGTGCAAGAAGACTCTAGGATTTTGGAGCTTAGTAAAGTTAAAGAAATCCAGGTTACGTGGTAAGTTAATAGACTAGAGGAAGGAAAGGACAAAAAAAAAACCACTTTGCAATTTTCCTCTTGGGATTCTGCAATTTAGATTTTTTTGAGGGGGGGGGGGAGTGATGCCTCTGTTTAACTCCACCCTAACCAGATTCCTCTCCTCTTCAGCCTGTTAAGTCTATTTGGGCAACATTCTAATTTTGAGCTGATATTTGCTATATGTATGACCATGGCCATGGTCTTGAACTGAGGAGCAATCCTCCCTGGATTGTCCTTGGTGATTAGGATGTCTCAAGTCATCAAAGCAGAGGCAGGGGTTCTTAACCTTTTTGTGTGTGTCTTATACTCCTTTGGCAGCTTGGTTAAGACTATGGACTCTTGGGGTGGCTAGGTGGCACAGTGAATAGAGCACCGGCCTTGGAGTCAGGAGGACCTGAGTTCAAATGCGGCCTCAGACACTTAACACAAAAAACTAGCAGTGTGACCTTGGGCAAGTCACCTAACCCCAACTGCCCTCCAAAAAGCAAAAAAAAAAAAAAGACTATGGACTCCTTTGAATAATGTTTTTTTAAAAAGAAAGTAAAGAACATAGGATTGCAAGAGGAAACCAATTTATATTGAAGTACAGTTATCAAAATACATATTTTTAAAAAGCAAGTTCATGGACCTAGACTAAGAACACCTGTCCTCAAAGAACTAGAGAGTGAGAGGAGCTTTAGAATTGTTTGTGGGGATGGGGTGTGAAGATAGTTTGTGATGAGGGATGAATAATGTTGAGTGACCTTTTCTTCCCTTGTGCTCATTTTTAGTGCTGCTTTTAGTACTAGGAATTCTCTGGGATAGAATTTACAAGGAATTAATGTCCTTGGTAATAATATTTCTCTTTTAATCATGGTTGAAACTACCTGAACAATACAATGCCCTGGACCTGAATGGAATTGGAGGCTATGAGGAGAGAAGGGTTCCAGAAGAATTCCACTCTTTTGTAGTGCTTGCCCATAGCATTTGCTTAGAATTCTGTCTAAGCTTCCTTTTTCTGTGTAGTATGCAAGTCTCTGCACCTGGCCTTCAGCTGTGACCCCAGAAGACGAAGACGTACCAATTATTGTCTTGCATTAAAGTGACACTTCAAAAACTTGCTAAATTACCTGAAGGAAAAACCTGCTAAAAACCTGTTGTACTATCTGAATCAGCAGGCAGAAGGCTGAAATGGTTTTTTTGGGGGTTGGTTTATTTTTGTGCTGAGGGCTGAAGAACATTTTTCTCAGGACTCTTTTCAGATAATTCTGCAGTTAGTGGGGTTATTATGTAGCCCAGGACTGACTTTGCAAAATCTCAAGGTTGAACTTCGGCAGGTCCTTCTAAACCTTCATGTTTCTTCATCTTAACTAGAGAAAAGCACTGCTGTTGGTTTGCCTGGGGTATGACACTAGGGAGCTCTACCAGAGCTAGTGCACATCACACAGTATTTTGCAAAATGCTGTGCCCTATGTTCTAGAGGCTCTAACACAATCTGTCAAATATGGCAGACTGGAGATGTAGGTCTCCTCAGAAAGGGCAGAATTTAGACCTAAGGCAGGTCATGCAGGTCAAGGATGTGGGGTTGGGGGTGGGGGTGGAGGTAAATTAACACCCAGTGGGATAGATAGACAAGAGCCGTTTGCCATCAGCTGGCAAAGAGAATTCTCTGAAAGAATTCTGAAGCATGTATGTATAGAAAGGTGACACCCTGCTCTGTTTAGTTGAGGTACACCACCTAGTACCCCCACATTCTGGATTTCCACAGTTGGGAACCAGCCTCCCAAATACCACTATCTCCTCTCTTGATACTGTTCTCATCCAGAGTTTATTACTCTGAGAAATCTCCCAATATAACTCATGCACAAGTCTCCACAAATATGGATAAAAGGGTTCCGCAACACTCAAAATAACTTTGAAAATATTGAGTTTTGGACTACCTTCATTTCATCCCACAGAAAATGAAAAAATAGAACTCACAGGAGTTCATAAACAAATGCAGAATGCACATGAAGGACTCACAAGAATCCATAAACAAGGCATATAGTTCTCTCTCTCTCCAATGGGCCTCACTTTTCCACACAGTCCTAAAATTCTCCAGACTCAGAATCTCCTCTTGGTTTGTACTTTCCTCATAAAGAGACTGCTAAAGAAGTAAATCCCCAACAATCAAGTGAGTCTGAGAGGAAACTGAGTCACAGGAAGGTCAAGTGGCTTGTCCTTGGTCACACACCTAGTAATTCTCTGAGGCTGGACTTCAGCTTGGTTCTTCCTGACTACAAGCCCAGCACTCTAGCCATGGCAAAACCTAGGTGCCTCAGGAAGCTGATTCTAAGTAGAAATTAGCCCATTCCTTATATCAGATACTTCATATCACCTGTACTATGACATTTAGAGATAGAAAATTAATATGTCTGAGTGAAGAACACATCTCCTACCCTACTCCTTGAAACCCATCATTTCTCAGCTTTCTGTAATATGGAACTGATAAAGGACCCATTTGTCCTAAATTGACTAAGATAATTGACAAAATCATAGCAGAATTTGAGTATAATTAGGGTGGCCTCACAGGATCATTGCCAATTACCCCCTTTCTATTCTTGCTGTGGTCTTAAAAACCATCTGTATCAACAATGCAGTATTCACAATGCCTACAGTAACTATAAGTATGCTGATATTGTTATTAATCAAAAAATGTAACAGGCTCTCTACATGGGAAATATAGCTAGAACATTTATTCATATACCAGCAATGGGTTGTCTTATGCAAGGAACAACAAGGTCAGTGTTACTGGATCACAGAATGTATGAGTGAGTCAAATGTAAGAAGACTATAAAGGTAGGAAGAGGCCAGGTTGAGAAGGATTTTGAATGCCAAATAGAGATTTCATATTTGGAAGTGATAGGAATCCACTGGAGTTTATGGAGTAGGGATGTGAAATATGATCAGATATGTGCTGTAGGAAGATGAATTGATAGCTGAGTGGAGGATGGATTGGAATGGAGAGAGACAAACTGGTAAGCTATTATATTAGTTCAGCCATGACTCCATAAGGGCCTGCACCAAGGTGCAGGGAAGGGATCTCTTATAGAGATGTTACGAAAGTAAAATCAACCAGCTTTGGCAAGATGTTGGATATAGAGGGTGAAAGAGTGAGGAGTTGAAAATGACATCTTGGTTGTGAGTCTTGGGTTATTGGAAAGATGGTGGTACCCTCAACAATCATAGGGAAGGTAGGAAGATGGGAGGGTTTAGGTGGGGAAATAATGAATTTAGTTTGGATGGCTAGGTAGTATAGTGGATAGAGGACTGGGCTTGAAATCAGTCAGATCTGAGTTCAAATTCAACCTCAGAAACTTCCTATCTAAGTAACATTGGGCAAGTCACTTAACCTCTGTTTACCACTAGGGACGAAAATGACAAACCACTTCAGTATCTTTGCCAAGAAAACCCCATGGACAGGGGTTTATGGAGCCATGAAGAGTCAGTCACAACTGAAATGATTGAACAACAACAACAGTCTGGTTCAAGATTTGCAATAGTCAGTTGGAGATGCAAGACAGGAGTTCATCAGTGGAATTAGGACTGGACAAGAAGTTTTGAGAGTCATGAGCATAGATGATAATTGAATCCATGGGAGCTGAAAATGTCAACTAGTATAGAGAAAGAAGAGGGCTCAGGACAGAGCCCTGTGGGATGCCAGTGGTAATGGAGACTGAGGAGTGGTCAGAAAGGTAGAAGAACCAGAAGAAAGTAGTAACATGGAATCTAGAGAGGAGAGTGTCAAGGCGAAGCAGATGAGATAAGCAGCATCCAATCCAAGTCAATCAACATTTTTTAAACCCCTACTATGTGCCAGGCACTGTGAAAATGCTAGGGATACAATTAATAAAAAAGATATTCCCTGCCCATGAGGAGCTTACAATCTATTAGGGGGAGACAACTCACAAAAGGAGGCAGGAAAGGGGTGTGAGGAGGTGGGAAAGATTCCCCAAATTTGAAATCAGGTGGAACAGAAGATCTGAGAGGCCAGCATTGGCCCTCTATAAAGGATGGCTTTAGGAGTTTGGTAGACACCTCAAGCCCTCCTAACAAAGGAGAAAGGAAGCTGAAGGAGGTGGTGTAAAAAACTACAGAGAGGTCAAAAAAGATAAGGATTGAGAAAAGGTCTTTAGATTTAGCAATTAAGAAATTGTTAGCAACTTTGAAGAGAGAAATTTCAGTTGAGTGATGAGGTCAAAAGCCAGATAATTGAATTTGTAAAGGAGGAGGGAAAACCCTCAGGTCTAGGTTTCTACCTGCTTTGAGACATATAAAAATTAAATCAAAATTATTGAGATTTTTTTCTTTCTTCACTTGGATCGCTCATCCAGTCTAGAAACCTAGCACTGCACATAGAGGTTAAGAGTTCTGTCCCTTTTTCAGTCTCTGTATATCAAAAATCATTCACTGGCCCCTTTCTCCCCCTGTCCAATAATGATACACTAATCTAGCAACAGTTAGGATCAATCATTTGTCTTGAATTGACCAGCTTTGGCACTAATTAAAATATCATGGGAATGACTTTTTAAAGACCAGGAAACTTTGCATCAGACATCCATCCTATCAGACAGAAAGAAAAGGAACAAAAAGGAGAGAGACCAACACTATTGCCATTTGCATGAAATCTTGATCGGGGGAAAGTTTTCCATGAATCAGACACACTCCCCATGCCCTAAGAGTCACAACTGTCCTTTTTGCATCTATGGACAAAGACAAAGGTAGACAGAAGAACCTCTTCACACTCAGTACCAGACAAAGGTAGCCTTCTTTCTTTACTTTTTCTTCTCCTCCTCTCCCCTCCCCGTCTCTCTGTCTATCTGTCTGTCTATTTCTCTCCCTCTCTCAAATCCTTCATGTGGCCTTTTTATTCAGCACAGTGTTTCCATGCATGTGTCTCATGAGAGTCTCCCAGGTCATGAAAAACAATGTTGCTAGTATGAGACTACATTTCCCAGAAACACACAGAGCTAGTCTCGGAGAACCTTCTCTCTCTGCCTGTAGAGCAAGCAGGCTCCCTGAAGGCCCAACTACACGAATTAAGATGTGCTATAATAAAGAACGATTGATTTAGGCATGGCTGGTCTGTATTGACTCTTTTGTGAGAACCTTAAAGTCCCCAAACTGCAGTAGAGGAAAGGATTGTCATAAAAGGATTTTAGCATTATGCCTGTAGTTATGGTCATTTGGTAAGTAAGAAAGAATTTGAGCCTGAATTTCCAGTCATATTTTTAGCCAAGCTACATACTATGGTGCAAAGAATTTTCCCGTCCTCTTCCGTACAAGAAAATCCCCTCCTCTTATTAATCTGACACATAAGTTTATCTCTAAGGTCTAGCACAGGGCCTATAAAATAAGCATTTAATAAATGATTGCTGACTGGTTCATTGATTAGCACTTTTCATTCCTTTATTTTAATTAGCTTTGTCCTTGCAGATTATCATTTAAAAGGCAATTGTTCCTTAGTATGAATGAGTTTGGGCCTCCAAGGACAATTTTACCTAATATTACATAAATCCTATCTCCCAACAAATACACTGTTCAAGTCTGCAACATGTGCTTTTTCTTTACTCAGCTTATTACTAAGTAACTATGATAGTGGACTAATATGAATTTAAAACCCTGGAAAACTGAAGGATCATTGCTCTAGTCACAATATCTATGTTGCCTTTCAAGGACCTAGAATCACCATATGTCTTCACTGAAAGTTGTAATTACCAGATTTACTTGAGAGAGTAAGAAGATCCTTGTCATAAATGTGACACATTAGTTCTTAATAGTCTCCAGAAAAGTATATGCCTTTGTATTTTGGGCCAAAATTTTGATTTTCTCTCTTGTGGCCAAAGGAATATATCTATTTTAATCTTAAATTCTAAACTTGATTTTTGGGGGAATTTTAATCTAGGACCTTGAGTTGACACTTCTTTGAAAAGTTTCAGTGTTGACTTTTTTCTTTATATCGGAGTCCTCCACTGACACTGAATAAATGAAAAATAATTTATTTATCAATTATACTTTGCTAAATAAGATAGTCCTTGTTCTCAGGGAACTCAGTTTGATTGAGGGAGGCAAAACATGTAGGGAAATTTCATCAGCAAGTCACAGGGGAGGCAGGTCAAACCAACTGCCACCATCTTAACTACCCTCTTCCCTGAAATCCAGGTGAATATCCCAATACCTGGGGCAAGAACCCCAAGGAATAGTAGCACCCCACAGACCACCCATCTTTCCTCTGACCTAGACTCCACAGCAAGCAGTCATTATATACATGTGTCCTAATACCTGACAGTTGGTCTTGTAGGTGCTTTGTCCTTACCTTCTCAGCATCAACAGCTATTGAACACCGAGAAAAGAAAGTTCTGCCTACCAAGTCCTTGATGCTCACAAGTGGTTCATACAAGATGCAGTAAAAGAGCAGTTGGTAATGCTTCTTTTAAAATATTATTTACACTAAAGATGGCAAGAACTCTCTCTTCTGGGTCTTCAGTAGTTGTGGCTGCCAAGTAGGTAAGGACTGCATCACCTTGAGAATTCTCCCTTGTAATAGAAAAAATATTTAGAGCAAAACCAAGAATAACATTAAAGCAAAACCAACTGACCTAATGTAACACATTAAGTAAGTCTACTCAACTTGGGTTGAGTTTCAAGGAGGCTGGAAATTCCAAGAGGCAGAGATGAGGAAGAAGTATACTCTAGGCAAGGGGCACAGACTGTATGAAGGGATAAATACAGGAAATGGAAGGTTGTTTGTGAAGAACAGCAAATAGACTGGTTTGGCTAGACTGCAAAGTCCATGAAAGGGAGTAATATGAAACAAATCTAGAAAGGCTGGCTACAAGCCAAACAAAGAAGTTTATATGTGATTCTAGAGGCTATAGAGAACAGATAGAGTTTACTGAATAGGTGAGTGACATGGTTGGACATATGGTTTAGTAATATCGTTTGGTATCTGGGAGGAATATAGATTGAAAAAGGAAAGACTGGAGACAGAGAGTCAAGTTAGAAGGATTTTATAATACTCAAGGGGAGATGTGATGAGGGTCAGAGATAGGATGGCAGTAATGTGAGCAGAGGGAAGGCAAGAGATATGAAAGAAGTTCTGGAAGCAGACTTGACAAGATTTGGCAACTGGTTGATTAGGGTTAGGCAAATAAAAGAGGAGTAAAAATATGAATGAATCTAAGGCTGTGAATCTAAGTAACTGTAGAGATAATGGACTGCTCCAGAAGAATAGAAACTTTTGGGAGAAAGGTAAATTGACTAAAGTTTAACTACCAGGGAGCAATGCTGATCACTGCTTGGCTCGTTCAGTCACGAAGGCCAATCTATATTCCATTCAACACCAGGGGGATTCTATGAAGTAACCTGTTAGCTCACTGTCTTCTAGAGAGTTGGCTACCTCTACCCTGAACCTTCCTCTTTAGTTTTTCTAACTGGAAATGCTTCTCTAATTATTAGAATTATGGTATTCATGGATTTATCCTATTGATTTGCTGTGCAGTGCCTCTATCCACTAGAGAAAAAACTCTCAAACCTTCTTCCCTTTGTTATTTGTGTTTTAGTGGAGTTAATCACACAAGCATGCTTAACTTAAAACAAGTTTTTACTCATAATCATAGTAGGGAAAAAAGTCAAATACAAAACAACTACCCTGCTCAGCCTGAGTGACCATAGTTCCTATCTAGTCTTCTGTCACTCAAAGTCTTTTAGTCTATGGTTAAACCAAACTCAAGAATTTTGTTCTAATATTTCAGATGTCTAAATTGGAATTTCCTATTATTAAAAAGACTCATTTAATTAATTAAATATTTAGCAATTACATGTAAAAATTTTAACATTCTTTTTAAAAAACATTTTAAGTTCCAAATTCTCTCTCTCCCTCCTTTTCCTCTCTCCCTTGAGAAGGCAATTTGATATCGATTATACATGTAATATCATGCTAAACATTTTAATATTAGCCATGATGCAGAAGAAAACACAGACAAAAAAAGAAAAAATAGAGAAAGTTAAAAAAAGCTTCAATTTGTATTCAGAGTTTATCAGTTCTCTCTCTGGAGGTAGAAAGCATTTTTTCTTCATGGATCCTTTGGAATTGTATTGGATCATTGTCTTGATTAGAGAAGCCAAGTCTTTCACAGTTGATCATCTTTACAATATTGCTTTTAATGTGTACAATGTTCTCCTTGTTCTGCCCACTTCACTTTGCATGTTTGCAGGTTTTTCTGAAACCATTCTGCTCATTATTTTTTTTCTTTCTTTTCTTCCTGACTTCCTTCCTGTCTTCCTTCTTTTCTTTCTTTCTTTTTTCTTTCTTCCTTTCTTTCTTCCTGAACTTTCTTATTTTATTGAATGGAATAAAATTTAGCATTTAAATGTTATGTTAAAATAACCTAAATAACTATTAACTTTAATTATGATCAAGTCATGTTAATTCGTTTACCTAATTGTTTATAAAATCCATTTTCAGGTTAATTCCATAGCATTCTATTCCATGCAACAGGGGTTGAATATAGTGATTTTTATGTCCATCTGTTTGACAGAGCAGTAACACTTGTCGTAATTTTCTCTGCATTGAAGTGAACATGTGATATGCTGATATTGAGAAATAAACTGTCTTAAGAAATTTCAACTCATTATTTGATATACAAAATGTGCTTAATTCAGTTTTAAATTTGACTCTACCTTTGTACACCCCGTGACTTTCACCAACCATTTTTGTGCTGGAATTTTCCATCACTGTTTTGTATTGTCTCAAGCACAAAGTTCATGAGCAATGGGATATCAGGTTGTGAAATAACATGGCAGGACAGAAGAAACAGTATTCCTCTGAATTTTACAGAGGCCCCAGATTTATACTTAATTGAAAGTTCTTCATTTCCTCCTTTAAACAGCACCATATATTTCAGGCATCAGTCTGTGTTGTCACAGTATGTCCAAACTCTTCGTAGTGACCCAAGAATGAAGATGGCATAGAAGAAACAACAGAAATCTGATCTTGAGATAATGATACTAAACTTGCATTTTAATTTTATTCCTCATCAAAAGGGGAAAAAGCCAAAGCTTTTTGCTACAATGACACAATACTGTTTTCCCAATATTTGTTACTTTTTTCAGATATGTCATCTCGAATGTCTGAAATGTCCTACGTTGTAAGAAAGGAATCAAAGCATGATCCTTCCTCTATTCCTTCCTCCTTCTTCTGTACATAGGATTTGTGGGGAAAGCTATAGTGATGATCAATAGAAGCACAGAACATCTTGACACAGAAAATGCTTTTCAGAAATAACTCCAACTTTATTAAAAAGTCAATAATTTCCATTTTCCAGAAAGAAACAAAAATAACATCTTTACACAAAAACATTTGCCAATAAGTTATATGGGATTCATTTCTTCCTTCAGTACTTTATGAAACAGGACAAGGCAATACATAGTAAGCAGTTGACATGTTGAACACAACTAATTCCAAACATTTTAAAAGCTAAAGTTCTCTTCATGGTATACACCAAGCAGCTCACAGATTATAGAAATAATGGTTGTGAACAATCTGACAATAGTATGCTGTAATACACTTAGTTTGTACAATAACACTGAACAATAATATTCCATTGCCCATGATGGAGAGCAGCAGAAAGGAGACGCATGTTTCTGCTGATCTTTGGCTTCAAGGATTAATGCCATATTTGGATACCAGTTAGTCAGATAATTGGAAAGGAATCCCATGAAACTGTATATGACCTAAGCTTTATGGCATCCTCAGCAATTATCCACATAAATTGCCTAGGTAGGATATTTCTCAACTATCTAAAATGTATATGGACAACATCTACAGTATCCTTATTGTTAGCTTCTGTAGTTCAAGTTAAGTGTAATCCCCCAGAGAGATTGGTATGGTCGTTAGTTAAAAAAAAAATCAACAATAAACCATGCTTTTGTGTGTATCCCAACCTCTAATGCAGCTCTCACTTGCATGGGGGCAGAGAGACAATCAAGCCCACTAGGTAGAGAAAAGCCATTAGGGGTCAGATTCATTGCTTTCAGTTCCTCTAAGTACAAGGCATGTTCTTATTAAAGCCAACCTGTGGAAGAGAAAAAAGAGGGGGGGAAGGAGGTGAGGAGAAGATAGAGGAAGAAAAGGAGGAAGAGGAGAAAATGAATAGAAGAAAAGGAGGAGAAAAAGGAAAGGAGGAGGGGCAGCTAGGTGGTGCAGTGAATAGAGCACTAGCCTTGGAGTCAGGAGAACCTGAGTTCAAATGAGGCTTCAGACACTTAACACAAAAAACTATCCGGGTGACCATGGGCAAGTCACTTAAACCCCATTGCCCTACCTTCCCCTCTCCAAAAAAAGCAAAAGAGAGAAAGGAAGAGAGAGAGAGAGAGAGAGAGAGAGACAGAGAGAGAGAGAGAGAGAGAGACAGAGAGAGAGAGACAGAGAGAGACAGAGAGAGACAGAGAGAGAGAGACAGAGACAGAGAGAGAGAGAGAGACAGAGACAGAGACAGAGACAGAGAGAGAGAGAGAGAGAGAGAGAGAGAGAGAAGAGGAGGAGGAAGAGAAGGAAAAGAGAAGAGAAGGAAGAAGAGAAGGAAGAGGAGGAAAAGAGAAGATGAGGAAGAAAAGGAGGAGGAAAAGGTATAAGAAATGATGTAAGTCTTTCTGGGTTTTTCTGAAATCCTTCTGTTCATCATTTCTTATAGCATAATAGTATTTTATCACTATCATATGCCACAATTTGTTCATTTATTCCCCAATTTATGGGCATGCCCTTGATTTCTAATTCCACAAAAAAGAGCTGCTATAAATAAATACTTTTGTGCAAACAAGTCCTTTTCCCTTTTCTTTGATCTCTTTGGAATGCAGTAGTGGTATTGCTGGGTCAAAGGTCAAAATTGCAGTTTTATAGTTTTATATATATATATGGACATAGTTCCAAATTGTTATCCAGAATGGTTGGGCTAGCTCACAACTCCATTAACAGAGCATTAGTATCCCAATTTTTCCACATCTCCATCAGCATTTGTTTTTTCCCTTTTTCTGTCATATTAGTTAATCTGATAGGTATGAAATGGTACATCAGAATTGTTTTAATTTACAGTTGTCAGTAGTGATCAGTAATGATTTAGAGCATTTTTTCATGTGACGATAGCTTTGATTTCTTCTTTTGAAAACTACCTGTTCATATCCTTTGACCATTTATCACCTGGGGAATGGCTCTAAAATTTTAGTGAATTTGACTAAGATCCTCTATATTTGAGAAATTAAGTATTTATCAGAAACTTGCTGTAATTTTTTTAGTTTTCTGTTTTTCCTCTAATTTTGGCTGTATTAGTTTTGTTTGCCCAAAAGTTCTTAAATTTCATGTAATCAAAATTAACCATTTTATATCTTGTAAAGCTCTCTATCTCTTATTTGGTCATAAGTTTTTCCCTTATCCATAGATCTGACAGGCAAATTATTCCATGCTCCCCTAATTTACTTATGATACCACTTTTTATGTCTGAATACTGTGCCAATTTTGACCTTATTTTGGTATATGGTGTGAAATTTGGTCTATGCCTAGCTTTTTACCAAAATACTTTCCAGTTTCACCAACAATTTTTGTCAAATGATATATTTTAATCTACAGAACTTGGATCTTTGGGTTTATCAAAACCTAGATTACTATAGTCATTTACTATGTATTGTATATCTAAATCATTCCATTGATCCACTACTCTATTTCTCAGCCAGTACCAGATTGTTCTGATGATTGCCACTCTGTTTTTTTATTTAAACTTCTGTTTATTTTTAGTTTACATCATTCATTTCCATGAGATTTAGATTTACAAATTTTCTCCCTGTCTTTCCCTTACCCACCACCCCAAAACAGTGATCTCACTGTATATCCCCTCCCCCAATATGCTCTTTCTTATATTCTCCCCCATTCCCCCATCAGCCCTCTGACTTTCCCTTAGGGCAAGATGGATCTCCCTACTACCCCAGTACCTGTATATTTCCCTTCTTTCTATTCCACCCCCCTCTTGTTCTACTCTCTACTTTGTCCCTGTCCCTTTACAAAAGTGTGTGCTTCTAACAACCCTCACCCCGCCCCCCAACCTGCCCTCTCCTCCATCCTCCTCGCTCTCATCCTCTTTCCCCCTACTCTCCTGTAGGCCAAGACACCCAATTTTAGAGTGTATGTCATTCCTTCCCTAAGCAACTTCAATGAGAATAAGGTTGACCCATTCCCTTTTGTCTTCCTGTTCTTTCCCTCCATTGTAACAGTTATCCCTAGCCTCTTCTGTTTGAAAGGATTAACCCTGTTCTGTCTCTCCCTGTCTTCTCTCATATTATTCCTCTCTCACCTCTCAGTTTCGCCTTTTAAAATATTATCCCAACCTATTCAATAGATCCTGTGCCCTCTGTCTATGTACACATATATACACACTCACATATGTATTCATACATGTATATGTACCCTCCTATATAGACATATGTGTATGTATGTATGGCCTTTTTAATAAAGCCACATGGAGGTCATGGCACTGTAGTGGCTTCAGCTGCTTCTAGCCCTGGGGCAATTGGCTGGATGCTCTCCCCCAAATTTATCTAAGTTCCACTGATCTTTCACTTGGTCTTTGTTTTTTATGGGTTGGTAAATCTGGAAAACACCACAGCTTCTGGTGATTTGCACTCCAGCCACAGCTTGTTCTGTCAGCCCTAGGGCTCTAGCCACAGGTTCATGAGGTGCTGGTCTCGGCTCCCAGCACGCTGCGATGAACCCATTCCTATCTGCCTGCCAGGCTGCCTTCAGCAGGAGCTTTGTCACCCTGCCACTTTGTGAGTTCTGGAGCTTTAAAATTTGTTTAGAATTGTATTTTATACGTATTTGAGATGATTAGGGGTAGAGCTGTGGAGTTTTGCTGCTTCTACACTGCCATCTTGACTCCTCTCCACCACTCTGTAATATAGTTTGAAATCCGTAACTGCTAGGCCATTTTCCTTCACTTAAAAAATTGATTCCTTTGATAATCTTGCCCTTTTCTTCTTCAAGATGAATTTTGCCTTTATTTTTGTAGCTCCGTTAATTAATTCTTTGGTAGTTTGATTGGCATGGCACTGAATAAATAAATTGACTTAGGTAGAATTGTCATTTTTATTATATTGGCTCAGCCTACCCATGAACAAATAATATTTTTTTACAATTGTTTAGATCTTTCTTTATTTGTGTGAAAAGTGTTTTATTATTGTGTTCATATAGTCCCTGGGTTTCTCTTGATGGATAGACTCCCAAGTATTTTTATTGTCTTCAGTTATTTTAAATGGAATTTTGTTTTTTCTTTCTTTTTCTTCTGGGTTTTAAAAAAAATAACATATAGAAATACTGATGATTTATGTGGGTCTGTTTTATATCCTCCAATTTTGTTAAAGTTATTAACTGTTTCAACTAGTTTTTTAAATTGATTTTCTAGGGGTTTCTAAGTATAGCAGCATACCATCTTCAAATAGTAATGGTTTTGTTTCCTCATTACCTATTTTTATTCTTCCAGTTTCTTTTTCTTGTCTCATTGCTATGGCTACCATAGCTAGCTAGTACAATTTTGAATAATAGTGGTGGGCCTCCTTGCTTCACCCAGATCTTAGTGGGAAAGCTTCAAGTTTACCTCCATAGCAGATACTGCTTGTTATTGGTTTTAGATCGGTACTATTTATCATTTTTAAAAACGTTCCATTTATTCCTATGCTTTCAAATGTTTGTATTAAGAATGAATGCTGTTTTTTGTCAAAGGTTTTTTCTGCACCTATTGATATAATCATATGGCATTTGTTGTTTTTGTTATTGATGTGGTCAGTTATCCTTTCCTAATATCGAAACAGTCAGCTGCAATTAAAGAAGTCATCTGCCTTCATGATGAATGCCATTTTTTCTTTGGCTTTGAGAAACAAACAAACAACACAGAATGTGTTGGCCACATCCTATATTGCTACCCTTATATTAGAGATGCTTTCTTCCACGTTTTTCATCCCTTAGCAGCCTCTCCTTTTTTTTTTTTTTACAGACAAATGAAAAGGATGTGGGGTTGCAGAACAAGAGAAGAACTTAACAATAATAAGTTGAGGCAGTATTTTCTTTTTTCTCATTTAAAAGAAAACTGACACAAATAAAATGAGTGTCTATAATTATTCATTGAGTTGTTAGAATAAACATAGAAGTCAAAGCTCTGACTCTCCTAATATTCTGTCTGATTTTGTCAAAGAACCTATTGAACTTCAGATTGCTCTTAATGGTCTTTCTCTGCAGCTAATTGTTAAGAAGGCAGCATAACCCTGATTAAAACATCCCCTGTTTTGTTTTGTGGGCACAAAATAGATAGAAAAAAACTCACCTAAGCCTTAGGCCCTTACACAATTAGATGATAAAATGAAGTAACCATTGACTCAATGGAACAAGGAACGTGTTATGAAGGGACAAATAGTGAGCTGCAGAGGCAGGGACCATCTTTGTTTATATCTTAAGGAAGATACTTTAATTAAGGGAATGAGGGAGAAAATGTTGGTTCAAAGGAACTTAGAACAGTTAGTGCTGGCAAAGAAGCATGGAGTTCCTGTAGAAAAGAGAGTAAAAAAGGCTCTGGAACAATCCTGCAGGTGAAAGAAGATTAAATGCTTTCCTTCTGACACAAAAAGAAAGCAAATGGTAAATAGGTAGAGCTTATCATAGACAAGTACCAAATACCTAATTTGTACTTAGAAGTTTGCATTTTTTAAACTTTTGGTATACAATATATTATAGTGGAAAATGAGCTATATTAAGAGGCCAGAATTCAAATACTGGCTCTGATAATTGTGATCCTCAGTGGTGAACTTGGACAAATCCTTTAGTGCTTCTGAACCTCAATTTCCTTATCTATAGAAAGATGGGGGCCAAGATGGC
>CM053593.1:126527879-126565197 GCA_028646575.1 Pseudocheirus occidentalis
AAAAAAAAAAAAAAGAAACAGGATTTTAAGCCACGTCATCCTGACTCCAATTCAGGTGAAGAAACTGAGGTATGGAAAGGTAAAGTGCTATGCCCACTGTCATTTAGCTAAGCCCACTGTCATTTAGCTAAGCCAGACAAAAACCTATGTCTTATAACACTAGTCTCCTTTTCTCAAAGGCAACTAGGTGGCACAGTGGATAGAGCGCTAGACCTGAAGTCAGGAAGACCTGAGTTCAAATCTCATCTCTGGCACAACTAGCGATATGGCCCTAGGCAAGTCACTTAATCCTGTTTGCTTCAGTGTCCTCATCTATAAAATGAACTGGTGAAAGACATGGCAAACCACTCCAGTATCTCTGGCAAGAAAATCCCAAATGAGGTCATAAAGAATTGGGCATGATTGGAATAAACAGCAGTAATTCCTTTTCTCGGTCACTACAAACTTCCCACAAGTGGGAAACCTGAAGCCTCAGGTCTACATGTGGCCCTTTAGGTCCTGAAGTACAGCCCTTTGACTAAATCCAAGCTTCAAAGAACAAACTCCCTTAATAAAAAGATTTGTTCCATAAAACTTGGACTCAGTCAAAAGTTCACCCCCAAGGACCTAGAAGGCCACGTGTGGCCCCTCACGGCTACAGGTTCCCTTCCTCTCCCTCTGCAGTTTGCTTATTCTGAGATACTATGGCAATTCAGTCTATACAATAGGCACTGCTTCTATGATAAGCTTTCATTGGCATGATGGCCATGTTTCTGAAAAAAATAAACCTTACCTTTACCGTTCCTAACAGCCAATAAATAGAATGCACTTTACAATGATTAAATGATATATATTTTTCTTATACTAATAAATCATCATGCTGTGAGACAAACTGAAATAATAAAATGAAAGGTTTGGGCCATATGACTTCTACTGCATAACTCAATACCAAACAGAATGTAACTAAACAAGCTACTCTTGGATTCTGATGGGGACCAGATACATTAGCCTTAAAACGTTTATTTGCTCTTTTTAAGAACTTTTTTTTCTCTTTTACTCTAGGGAAAGAACAGATGAGAAAATCTTTCACAGGAAGAAGCAAGGTGGCTCACCAAGGCAACAGACTTGTCTTGTCCAGATTCCCTTACCAAGATGTTAACCTGCTTTGCGAAGGGTGTATGTGTGTTGGGATGAGGGTGGGGGGTGACTTAGGATCATAAATCTAGATCCTGAAGGGATCTCAAAGGCCATCTAGTGCAACATTATCATTTTGCAGATGAGGAAATTTGCCTTTAAAGGTTACGTTACTTGCCCAAGACCACCAGATAGTAAGTGGAAGATGCAGGATTTGAACTCATGTCTGATAACTCTAAACTCTTTAAAGTTCAGTGCTCTTTACACCATAAAGGAAAACAGGAAACAGGAGTCTCATATGAGGGAACAAGGCACAGACTCAGAGTCAAGGTTAGGACCAAAGGAGGAAACTCTTCATTTTAGCACTGTACAGTCCCTACCCCTTGCCTCTATTCCCTCCTCTTCCTCTCCCTCTTCCAGCCTCAGGGCAGTCAGCTTCTTTTAAGATTCCACTCACAGTTTTTGCCCCAGGCAGTCACATATTGACCCTGACTCAAATCACATCAGAATCCCAATCTGATAGAAAGAAAAGCAACACCTTAGGCTAATTAGAGTAATAGGGACTAATTAGGACTTGTCAGGCTAACAAACTGTCCATCCAAGTGACAGTGATTGCAACCACCCTGGCACAACTGTCAGTTCAGCATATTCTCACCAAAGGCCTATGTAGGCCTATGTCTCTTGCCTTACAAAATCTCATAGCTAGAAGGGGCATTATTTTGATATATCCTGTACCCGGATACAGTATCCTCTGCAACATACCTGAAAAATGGCCATGCAGTCTTTGCTTGAAAACCTTTAATGAGGGGGAACTTCTCCTAAGATAGTCCACGCACCTTTTGGAAGAACTCTAATTGTTAGGAATCTTTTCCTTAAATTATTTTTTATTAGTAGTAGTAGTATTGATTAATAAATTATAGTTTAAAATTATTTTGTTATTATTAAATTGTAAAATTTCTTAAATCTACCTCATCACAACTCTCATCCATGGTTTCTAATACTGCACCTACCTCCTGAAAGCTGAAGCAGAAAGAAGGCAATTGCCAGCTTTCCATAAGCACTTTCCTCCAGAAAGGTCAAGGCATTGTAAAGATAACCTAAAACTTATGACATTTTCCACTTTGCATTCAGATGAAATAAAAAGATAAAGTATATTAGAAGGGATTGATGAACCAGTAATAGTCTCTGGGTATGAGCTCTGGCTGGGCATCTAAGTGGGACAGTGGGTAGCGTGCTGGGCCTGGAGTCAAGAAGACTCATCTTTATGAGTTCAAATCTGGCCTCAGACATTTATTAGCTGTGTGACCCTGGGCAAGTCACTTAACCTTATTTGCCTCAATTTTCCTAATCTCTAAAATGAGCCGGAAAAGGAAATGGCAAACCACTCCAGCATCTTTGCCAAGAAAACTCCAAATGGGGTCACAAAGAGTCAGAAACAACTGAACAGCAACATACGCTATGGCTACCCTAATTTACCCTTCCTTCTATTTACCTCAGAGATGCCTCAAGAGAATTTTCAGGATGCTGTTAATTAACACTGAGCAAAGGCTAATCTGGCCATCAAACATACTGATGTCAGAGGACCAAACCTAAGTTTTTGCCTTGAAATGTCACTGGCATTGCTACAGAACATAGGCCAGGACTCTGCGTAGTTAGCTCTTCTAGCAAGGCTAATTTGCTAATGGAATTTCTTGGATCAGCTTCAATTCTCACAGCCTTGTTGTATAACTGCATCAGAAATGAGAGAGAAAAGTCTCCTACTTGGATGCTACTGCATTAGGCTTGAGAGATGAGAGGGCCTGGGCTGCTTAGTGTGAGCTCTATGGTGAGCTAAGCCCAAATACAGGTTAAGTCTGCTTTTGGGGGAAGAAGGCTTTGATGACAGGCTGACGTCCAAACCTTCTGGAATGAAATATTCTAATGTTCTTTAATTCCAGGCAGGGCAGTCTGCTTTTCAGATTGTAGCTAAAGGCCGAGGATTTGTCCATTTGTTATTGCTTGCTCACCAAGGAGATTCTAAGAGTGGAAAGGTAAGGACACCCTAGAGATGAGTGTGAGCCTCCCTGGGACTGTTCTTTTGCTTTTATTTTTAGTTTCAGGCTTCTTTTCATGGAAGGCAGTGTAGTCTAATGGCTAGAGGGTGAGTCTCAGAGTCAGGAAGACCTGAAATTTGAATCCCACCACTGACACCAGCCTACTGGCTAGATGATTCTAAGGCGGTAGAATGCATATAGTGCTAGATTTGAAGTCAGAAATTCATGACTCCAGTTCAAATCCTGCCTTAGATACTTAGCTGACAAAATACTTAGTTTTTCTTAGCCTCAATTTTCTTATCTGTAAATGTGAATAATAATAGCACCTCCCTTACAGGGTTGTTGTGAGGATCACATGAAATAACCCATAAAGAGTTTTGCAACCCTTAAACTGACATATAAACACGATTATTAGTAGTAATAACAATAACTATCACTCTGTGTCCTACATAATTCACTAAGATCACTATTTGCAGGAAAGGTGCTTATCTGCATGGTACAGGGACTTTCTTAATTCTGGAGTTCCCTATAGGAAGATATCATAGGTCCAGTCTTTATCCCTAAACTTCACTGCATGTTGCTATGATATCATTTTGCAGAGCTTGTCCTTTCTTCTTTCAAAGTTCATCAATGGAAAAAATTATAACAAAATTCATTTGGAGGAGAAAAAGGTCAAGAATTTCAAAGAAGCTAAGGGGGAACTATGTAAAGGAACAAGATTCAGCAGTACCAAACCTTAAGCTGTAAGGTAAGAGCATTGTTGAAATGTAAAATGGATAAGTAAAATTAATTTTAATTAAATAATTCTTTTAGAAAAAAAAACCAATCTAGTCAAAATTAGAAAGAAAGGGAAAAAATTTTCACAGACAGTCTCTCAGATAGGATATAACTGTGATGAAATACTGCTGTGATATAAGAAATGATGAGCTGGTTGATTTAGAAATACATGGAAAGACTTGGACCTATCAAGATTCTATTCGCCTTCAGAGAAAGAACTGACAAGTAGAAATATGCATAGTATGGTCCTACCTATATGTATGTGTGTATATGTGTGTGTGTGCATGTGTATGTTTATGGATATGTATGTACATATATTTCCACTTAATTGTAGCCTTCTCTAGGAGGAGGGGAGAGGGAATAAAATGGAGAGCACACAGCAAAGAACAAAAGAAAACCTAGAAGGAAGCACAGAAAAGCTGGGTTGCTTTGAAAATAAGGTGTAGGATTTTATTACATAGATCTTTGTGAAGTAGCAATGTAGTGTTTTATATTGAATCCTCTCATGTTCTGCTGTGTATGTGGCAATTTTTTTTCCTTTTTTCATTTTGCATTTAAGTTGAAAATGAATAAAATTAAAAAGAAAAAAAGTCATTAATGGAATGACTTGATCTAAGATCCTAGGAGGTACCTGGGTAGTGTACTAGATAGAGCACCAGGCCTAGAGTCAGAAAGACCTGAGTTAAAATCTAGTCTCAGACACTTACTAGTTGTATGACCCTGGACAAGTCATTTAACCTGTCAGTCTCAATTTCCTCAACTGTACTAAGTGGACATCTAGGCGGCACAGTGGATAAAGCATCGTGCCTGAAGTCAAGAAGACCTGAATTCAAATGTGACCTCAGATACACGGTAGCTTTGTGATCCTGGGCAAATCACTTAACTTTGTCTGCCTCAGTTTCCTCATCTGTAAAACTGAACTAGAGAAGGAAATGTAAACCATTTCAGTATCTTTCCCAGATGGGGGCACAAAGAGGTAGACACAACTGAAACAACTAAATAACAACAACAAAAATAATAATAATAATAACACCTACCTACCAGGTTATTGTGAAGATCAAAGGTAATAATATTTGTAAATTGCTCAGCACGGTGCCTGGCAGATAGTAGTTGCTTAATAAACACTCATTCCCTTCCCCTTGGATAATTTTCTATTCTTTACTAATCTGACACTAACAAACTCCTCCCTTTCTTCCTACCCACCTTAACTGAAATCTAGTTAAAGTTGGTATTTGCCAGGGAAAAGAATGGGGCGCAATGAACTAACACTCTATGGGGTCCTACAGGGCTTAGTGAAAGCCTGAATTTGTAATAGAGGTAAGAAAAACCAAAAGTTTCTCAATTTTTTTTAGATTTTTAGATTCTAAAACTCCCCTAGGGCAGAAGAAGGGGATTTTTTTTTACAGCCCTAGACTCGACCCAAAGTCATTCTAGTGTCACCTGCGGCACTGTGGGTCTCCCCCCAGAGCATGCCACTCAGACACACAAGCAGGAAAGTAGGAGGCAGGACCACACAAGGGCGGCCCATGTGAGGCAAGTATAATTGACAAAGGCAGTAGGAGCCACAAGAGACGACAGCGACTAGCTGGGCCGCCCAGCCCAGACAAACAGCCTGGAACAGCAGGGGAAAACAGAAGAGACCCTCCCTCCCTGGTCTGTGCATCATGTGGGAGGAACAAGGGAACAACACGTGCTCTGAGGCTGGGGAGGGAATGTGCCAAGGGATGTCCCAACACCACACACACCATGTTCCTAGCCCCAGCTAGCACTGTGTTGTCTGCCATGAGGCAGCTTGGTCCAGAAGGGAGAGAATGGCCTGGGAGAGAGGTGATAGAATCTCAGGAATGCTTCTTCTTCCCAGTCTATAGACATCTTACATGACATCAGAGAAATCACCAACCATATACAGTACCCTATCAAATGAAGAAATAGGTAAACAATGTACCAGTTCTCATGGCAGAAACTGGTGGACAAAGTGAAATTGAGGGCATTTCTCTACTCCAGTTACACCCAGGCTAACAAACCTTGGATGTCATCCTTGGAAAAGGAGAATATGAGTGAAATACAGACTTACCTGTTGGGTCAATACTGATACAAAAGTCTGCAGACTGATAAACAAGGTGCCTTTTGAACCACACTCTCCCACATAAAACAAATAAGCTGAAAGTATTAGAATAGCTGGCATCTAATAGTGTGCTCCCTAAACCTTCTCCTGTTCCTTTCAAAGCATGGAGACAGTGTGATTAATGGGAAACACATGGGACTAGGAACCTAGACCTTGTCCTAGCAGTCCAGGGCCACATTTGGCCCTCTAGATCCCCAAGTATGACCCTTTGAATCCAAACTTCACAGAACAAGATTTGTAGATGCCTAATAAATGCTTTTTTTGTTCTGTGAAATTTAGTTAGCTTTGTGATCTTAACCAAGCAATTTAATATCCAAGTCTCATGTTCAAGAAAATGTCAGAGTTAAGACCAGATGATCTCTAATGGCTACTTACTACAGCCCAGGAATTCTAAGATTCTCCCAATGGTCTATTTGGTGTCCCTGACTCTTCTTTGCTAATTTTGGCTCTTTGAGTCATGTTTCTTTTCTATAAACATGAACTTTTCTCTCCCAAATGCTACCCCCTACTTCTAAATAATCAAACCTTCTATTCTAGGCTCAGACTTTCAATAAAAATGGTTTGTTTTTTTTTTTAACAAATCTTTGATTCATCTAATCTTTAGTCTATAATATGCCCATATGTCAACTAAAAGAAGAAATAGAAGAAAAGAGATCATTAGACTGTAACAGGTAGAGGGCACAAAGGCAGACAGGTGGTAAAATGAATAGAGTGCTGGACCTGGAGGCAGGAAGACCTGAGGTCAAATCTGACCTATGACAATTTTTGGTATAAAAATTGTGACCACTGGGCAAGCCACTTAAATTGTGTTTGCCTCAATTTTCTTATCTGAAATTGTGGATAAATCACTTAGCTCCCAGGGTTGTGAGAATGGAATGAAATAATATTTGTAAAGCTAACTTTAAAGCACTATATAAATGCTAACTATTATTACTAGGTAGGCTCCTTGAGGTCAGAGACTGTCGGGAGATTGTTTCATTCTTTGCATTTCTATCTCCGGGACGCAGAAGAGAGCCTGGTACAAAGAAGGTGCCTAAGAAATGCTTTTCATTCTTTACCATTTTTTCCCAATAACACACAAATTTAAATTCTATGAAACTGAGACAAGCACATGCTTCATCCTCTTTTTGCAAAATTATGCACCCACAATGCAACAGACAATTCAGGAGCACTTCCTCTCTTCTACTCAATGCACATGTAGAAGTTTATGAGTGATCCCACTTACAGGCCTGAGGAGAGGTAAAGGCTATCCAAGAAATGTCCCTCTTTAAGGATATTTGGAGTTACCAAGTGCAGCTACCAGTATTCTTCTATCATCTTCTATCACCTCCCATTTCTCCAATACCCCTAGGTTTAGCTTGAAATCCTAAGATCGCAAAGCATTTCAGTTGACATTTCAAGGGCCTAAATCCAATCCTCTGCTAATCATTTTGTTCCCCCCAAAATAAATTAACAGAGCAAAACAATTTTGCAGTCCAGGGCAGGACCAGCTCCTATATACATAAATACATGCTTCCAACAATTCTTCGGTCCTGGACAGGACCAATTCTCATTCAGATTAGAATCCTCTACATATACCTACTTCCAACATTTCTATAAGAAATTATTCTCAGTTCATAGGTAGACTGTGGAATATAACCTTTTAGTAGAGCATTTTCCCAAACCTATTCCATGGAGTCTATGAAACATTTCTAGGTTTTTTTAAAATTAGGTCTGGTTATGGTAGACTGGAACGATTTTTGCCTTTCTTTGTACCCCCATCCTTCCCCCACACAGCACCTTGGACACGGGCAGCACAGTGCCTGGCATAAAGTAAGGTCCTGAAAAATGCTGGCTGACTGATAGAAGAGGTGTAACTACCATCCAAGCAGTCCCTGCCCTTAGAGATGGGGGAGGGTCAGATTTCTCAATAAGGCTCTCTGGCTTGGGGATCTACTTATTTTTGTAAGTAACAAGGAGATGGAAACCCTTTCTAAAATTTTCACTTAAGGACAAAAAGTTTACTTTTATGTCTGCTTATGAATTTCACCTGTATCTGCTGCATGACTCTGGTGACGGGCTAGGTATCCAATGTATATAACACAGTCCAACAAGCATCTAGAAAGGGTTTCAAATCTACCCTCATGCTAGCATATTTCCTACCAACTAGAGAATTTCTGAGGAAGAGAAAGAGAGGAAGAAAGAGAGAGAGGAGGAAATGAAGAAAAGAAGGAAAAATAGAGAGAGAAAGGAAGAAATAGAGGGAGGGTAAGAGGGAGGAACGAAAGGAGGGAAGGAAGGAAGGAAGGAAGGAAGGAAGGAAGGAAGGAAGGAAGGAAGGAAAGAAGAAAGGAAGGAAGGGAGGGAGGGAGGGAGGGAGGGAGGGAGGGAGGGAAGGAGGAAGGGAGGAAAGGGAGGGAGGGAGGAAAGGAAGGAGGAAGGAGCAGAGAAAGGGAGGAAGGGAAGAAGGGAGGAAGGGAGAGAGGAAGGAAGGAAGGGAGGAAGGAAGGAACAAAGGAAGAAAAAAAAGTAAGTACTACTTCCAAGCTCTTTCTGCATGGGTTTTCTGATGGAGTTTTAACTGCATTAGTTCAAGTCTCAAATTTAAGATCTGATGGCTTTTCCCCACACATTAAACCTAGGTGATAAAAAGAACAACACTGTATTGAGAAATGTACCCTTTCTTCCACAAAGCATTCAACTCACAAAAATTCTATCAGGTAAAATTTAACTGTCTTGAAGGCAGAACATTTTTAAAAGTTCAAGTCAACAAATACTTGCTGAGCGGCTCCTGTGTGCAAGGTACCTGTGCTAATTTGCTTGCAGAATTAGTTACCTTAGACACATACACACAGAAATTCTGGAATGAAACAGTATAGCATAAAAGAAAATGGCCTAGGTAGGAACAGAGAAAGAAACTTCAGCAAAGCGCTGTAAAGTATTAAGGGATTTTCAATTATTTAAATTTAAGTTAAATTTAAAATTAAATTTAAATTAAATTCAAATTCTTTTAATGATACATAAAGCACCCCATTTTTAATCGATAACATGTTTTTCCAAAATGACTTAAAGGAAGATTAGCAAGTTTTATAACATTAAAGATAAGATTCTCTTCCCTTGCCTGTTTCTGTTCCTCTAGCACAGCTGTTCTCTACCTGTGGGTTGCGACCCCTTTGGGGGTTGAACAACCCTTTCACAGGGATCAGAGGGGTCGCCTAAGACCATTGGAAAACACATATTTCCGTTGGTCTTAGGAACCGAGACACTGCTCCTCTATCTGTTTCCACGTGGGTCCACCCACATGCAGATATACCCACATACAGAGTATCAAAGGGTAGAGTATTAAAGGGTCCACAGCATTAGAAAGGTTGAGAACCACTGCTTCAGCTAAACATGAAGTTATTATGGTGAATTTTCTTCTAAAGCAGTCGGATTGGGAGAAAATGAATTTTGCTTCAGAGGAACCAAAGAAGGCCATGGAGTCTGTGCTATTCTGGCCCAGTGGTTGTATTTTTTTTCCCCACTACTGCAAGACTCTTCTTCCAGGCATAATGGAAAAACTCTGCCTTGATAGGTCCTCCTGCCCCAACAGGAAATCTCCTACTCTCCCTTGTCCCCACCTTCATGATGGATTTTAAAAGGCATATTTAATGAATTCAATAATTCATTTGAAGTTAAAAGCAGCACATCTGTCCTACAAAGAAGAAACAGTCCTCTGACACTACACAGATTGGCAAGAGATCAGAAGTAGGAGATGTATTTCTTAAAGCCTAGTGCCTTCTCTGAAAAGAATTACTGTTACACTGTATAAACAGAGGCTTGTCTTCTAATTCCATCTCTTCCCACAACACTTCCCACAGCTAGAGAGGCCATGTGGTACAGCAAATAAACCCTGCCTTAGAACCTTCCTAGCTGGATGACTCCACACAAGTCCTTGAACCTTTCTGAACCTCAGCTTTTCTGACTATAAAATGGGGAAATTAACGGCATTGGCTTGGTGGGAGGGTAAATAAGATAGTGTATGTAAAGTGTTTTGCCAATCTTAAAGGGCTAAAACAAACTCCAGCTCTAATGATCATTACAGTTCTGAGAACTGGGCCCTCAGCAACTAGTTAGCAACTGGCTATCTGTCCATGTTCCTTTGGATCTGATCAGTCTCCATTAAAGTCCCATTCTAATGCCTCATCATGGCATAGGAGTGAGCCTGTGTTCTCCAAGGATGAGCAGATGGAACACAGGCTAGGGCAGGTGATACCAAGCTAGAAAGGCTTAGAAAGGCCTGGTGGCAGACTGTGGGCTACTGTCCAAAGACCAGACCAGCTAAATTTGGAGACAACAGAAGGTCGGCCACCAGGTGAAGGATTTATTTATTTATTTAGCCATATTGATGCAAGGGCTCTCTCAGAAATGCATCGCAAGCTATGCCAGTCAAACAATCAAATATTTATCAATCACCTACTATGTGCCAGGAACTGTGGTAGGCACTGGAAAGAGAAGGAATACTCATACTACTGAAGCCACTGATCTTGTTTTCAGGAGAGAGAAAGTCTTATACACATGGATGGCAGGCCCCCAACTTCCCTAAACTATAGCCTGAAGCACAGTGTTCATATCTTCAGGCCCTTTAATTCCCCATAGTTTCTAACATGCTGCACATACCAGCAGCAGTTGGATGATTGTGGGAATGCTGAGGCTTAATACCAATGCTCTCATAGAGCCTGCCCACTAAAATCTATCAGTCCTAAGGTCATCCCTTGTCTGAGTTTTATTTCTGTCTCTAAAAAGTCAGAATTAAAAATTCAAAAAAAGATAAATAAAAAGTCAGAATTACAGGTTCTTCAAAGGGCCAGGATTATAGATCTACTGTAACAATACATTTGAAAAAGAAGATAGGAAAGGCAAGACCCATGAAAGCACACTGAACCCAGATGTCAAAAGACCGAGAGTCAAATCCTGGCTCTTCAACTAAGTGGAGGCGTGACCTTGAACAAATCAATTAAATTTTCAGGGTCTCAGCATCCTTGTGCATAAAACGAGGAGGCTGAACTGCATAACCTTTAAAGCCCATTTCTAAAACTCTGATTTTCCAATATATTCCTATTTCTTACTCTGAAAACATGACAATATAAAGCCAGGCTTAGTAGCCTGGCTTTTCCCCCAGAAGCCATAAATGCATCTCTTGAAGGTCAAATCTTATTACTTGGCAAATATGACAGATTACTTGGCACATCTCTCTGTGAGGAGGGTGGAATTCACCCATTGGTGCTAGTGCTTAGAGAAGACTTCCCTTGCTTCTGCATTTATGCAAATTGGGCAGATTCCCAAAGGAACCCATTCCTTTTGAGGCTCTACTCCTTCCGGAGAGCATTTGGACACCTGCTCAGTGATCCACAGGGTAGCTCGCATTTTCAGAAGGCACTATATGGGGAGAAAGGGCTAAAACAACAAGGGCCAGTTGTCTAAATCCTCCTGCAGCATAATCATTCCCATAGATTAGACCAGCATCGTCCACCTATGAGAAGAGTCATGGATCAAGAGTCAAAAAACTTGGCTTTGTCATTTAATAGCTATGACACATTGGCAGGTCACAACCATTCTGAACCTTAGTTTTCTCAGCTGTAAAATGGGGACAAAATGGGGACATACCTCATGTAATTATGTGGAAATGTCTTAGAAAACTGTTTAGGACTATACGTTTGGCACACAGGATTCTGATTCAAGGAAGATGGCTTCTGGTCCAGCCTCTGATACATACTGGTTGTGTTGCTTTGGGAAAAACACTCAACCTTTCAGAATTCTCTAAAACTCTAGGTTACTAAACTGTTGCCACTATGTATTAGTAGAGGGAATTTCCTTACCAGGAGTTTCCTATACCAATCAAAAATCACAGGTCTAGGCACAATAAAAACTAAACAAAACCCCAAACTCCCAAACCAAAAGCCTTTCTACATAAACATAAATTACTATTATTTGCCCAGGGTGAACATAGCATGACCTGCTACTGGCTGTCCCTGCAAAAACAAAGGAACAGGGATAATAATGGATGACAGGTCTTTTGATCTATCTTCAAAAGTGGAACAAGGTGTGACTAGATGGATGTTTCCTCCGCTAGCAAGTGCATCCCCGCTGACCTCCTCAGCCTTTTCTCCACCCTGTGTTCCTCCCTAGGGATGGCCATCAACATGAGCTTCCTCAGATATTGAGGGCAAGAATCTCAAGGACTGTGTTTTTTACAGGGTCTTGTCCCAGAGTCTCCCCATCACGATATCCCAGAGTCTCCCCATCACGATATCCCAGACTGCAAAGTCTGAGATCTCTCCCCAAGGTCTCTCTCCCCACTTGGAATAGCTAAGCAATTTAGCTCCAACTTCTGCCCTGGAAATATGTTTGACCCCTATGTTTTATCCCATTAGTTGCTGTTCCATTCTCCAAATGAGTACTCCAGAGATTCTAACTCAGAGGAGATGAGTTACTTAGGGATCGTGCTTAGGCAATTCCCTAACCCCAGTTCTACCCTTATTTCTTTCTACTTTCTTCTTTGAAAATTGCAATAAAATCAATACTACCATAGGCTCTGGAATAAGTGTGTCAACTGACTGCCCTAGTGTCCTAATAACCACCTCTGTGGCTTCCCAACCCAAAATACCCTTCCCTCTTATAATGCAACTATGTTGTCTCTCATATTAGAATGTAAGTTCCTTGAGGGCAGGATTTGTTTAGTTTTTCAACTTCTATCCTCAGTGCTTGGTGCATAGTAAGAACTTAATAGATTTTTTTCATTCATTCATTCATTCATTCATTCATTCCCAGTCCTACTATGCGACTTGTCCTGACGTACCTTTGTGGTGTGTGCCTAAACCACAATGACTAGTTAATACTTCAATGGTGCATTTAAAAAAAATAAGTATTTAGAAATTTATTAAATAATTAAGTGTGTCATATAGAGTAACTTCAGAAATTCAAAAATTACTCTAAAACATCTATACCCATCAATAAGTTATTGTTAACAAAAAAAAGCTAACATTAATACAACACTTTAAAGTCTGCAAAGCACTTTGCATACACTATCTCATTTAAACATCATCACAACCCCATGGGGGTAAGTTTAAGGACATTATTATGATCATGTTATAAGTGAGGAAACTGAAATTCAGAGGTTAAGAGATTTGCTCAAGGTGTTGGGGGGGGGAGGGATTTAAATCCAGGTATTACTAACTCCAAGTCTCACTTTTATTCACTGTACCAAGATGCCTTTTGCTTCTTTATATGGAAGAAAGAAGAGTCAGTTGTTGGTAGGATGAGAAATAGCAAGGGTTACAAATGAGAAATCACTCTGAAGTGGAAGGGCCTTGAAGCCAATTAGTGGAGTAAGGAAGTAGGTGATAAGCCTACTAGGAAAAACAGTCTGGAAAGAGGGTAAAGGTTTAAAAAAAAGTTTGAGGGAAAAGAGAATTTTCAGTCAGAGGCCAAGGAGAATGTACCATAATTGCAGCATTTGGCACTTCAAGATCAATAAGTCTATAGCTCTAGGTAGGATATTTTCTTCATCTGAAGTCTCTGGAGGTCACTGAGACCCAGAAGGAAAAAAACAAACATTTATAGAAAATCTCTTCTGCCTTCTGTTTTTCAGGAGTATAATAAAAAAAAATCGTATTTTTTCAAAATCATTAAAAGCATTCAATGCTTTGTCCTTAGACCCTCTTATTATTCTACACCCCTGGAATTAAATCTAACTAGGCCTCAGCTGAGCTAGAGAGAACAGCATTTTATATACATATATATTTGGTACAGTCTCTCAGCCTCCTTAGTGGATCCTCATCCAGGTCACAATCACTAACCACAGGAATCCTCCAGGCTGATTCTTAATCCTCTTCTCTCTATATACCATTTCAATGGGTGATTTCTTCAGCCCCGTGTGTAGATCCACATATCTTTATGCTAATAACTTTCAAATCTGCTTCTCTAGGCATAACCTCTCTTTTAGGCTTGTTCTGCTACAGCTTCCTTGCACTGTATGACCCTGGGCAAGTCCCTTGACCCTTGTTTGCCTGTTTTCCTCATCTATAAATTGGGAGTAATACTTACCTCATAGGCTCATTGAGAGGATCAAATAAAAAAAAAAGCGACATTTGTAAAGCGCTTAGCACAGTGCCTAGCACAGAGTAGGCGCTATATAAATGTTTTGTTGCTGTTCAGTCATTTCTCAGGCGTGCCTGACTGTTCGTGCCCCTGTTTGGAGTTTTCTTGACAAAGATACTGGAGTGGTTTGCCATTTTCTTCTCCAACTCATTAGACAGATGAAAGTTAAGTGACTTGCCCAGGGTCACACAATTAGTGCCTGAAACCAGATTTAAACTCAGGAAAATGAGTCTTCCTGACTCCATGCTCAGCACTCTAGCCACTGAACCACCTAGTCACCACCCATAATGTTAGCTATTATTATTATTTTGCTTCTCTTTGCATACCCAGCTCTTAGGACAATGCCGTGCTTAGCATACAGCAGGTACTTAATAGAGGCTGATTCACATACTGACCACTACCACTCCCCTCCACTAGAATCCATTCTTGGTGCTGGAGGTTCTCATCTCAATGTTTAGTTATTTAGGAACTCAAGAGTCCTACTTCCTAAAGGTGATTTGCTTTAATGCTTCAACCATACCAAGGAGAATGTGTAAATACTGCTAATATTTGCTGTTCTCAGAGTAGAAAGGTTTCATTGGCAAGCAGCATTTGATTACTGAATAGGCACTGCATGAATAACAGACAAGGGAAGGGGGAGAAGAGAAAGAAGGGGGGAGAAGGCAACTGAGACAGCCAAATGGTATTATATTTTAAACCAGCAGGACTACTATGCATTGAAGTCAATGCCCAGAATGATGGATAGAAGTGGGAAGGGGCCAAGAAGAGTCTGTTTTGGGTCCAACCAAGCCTTTTAAATCTCAAATTTCACTATGTCTGGGAAATGTCAAACCTTTGCTAATAAAAGACAAGTGACTGTGCCAAACTTCTTTTTTTTTTTTAAATCTCTACAGTCACACCACTGCATGTCCGTGGGACCCTTTTCTACAGGATGACTGCTGCAAAATCAAGGCGACTTGAATTCCATACACGTTAACCTGCACCAGTGCAAAAGTAATTATGGCAAATGAAGTGGCCATGAGGAGCTCCAAGGCCTTAGGTACAGCATATCTGAGCAAGCTCCAAGAAAACTCTGTCCATGAAGTTTGGCATTTTTTTCCTTTTCCCACTTAAGGAAACTACAGGGAAATCTGCAACAATCTGAGGGAAGGCTTCCAAATGCCTAGTGAAACAATCCTCAGCTTTAGCTCCTCAACTAGGCTGTGGACTCAGACTTGAGCTGCCTGCAAGTTGTCTGCCAATGAATACCAGGTTCTATGCCCATGTGAAAAGCACTGTGCCAGAGACCACAAAGATGCTTAGCAAAGACTTCTGAAGCACTAGGCATCAGCTCTCTCCCCTCCCTCATCCTCATTCTGGGTAATAATACCAGCTGATTTTAGAATACCATTTACACACACAGTGTCTTTTGAGGCATGTACTAAGTAAGGTATGTGTCCCCATTTTGTAGATGATTGCCATGGCTCAGAGAGATGCCCTCGTTCACATAGATGGTATGCATCTGAGGTGGGATTTGAACTCAAGTGTTCCCGACTCCAAATTCAATATTCATTCAATTTTGTCATGTTGATTCAGGTAGCTCCCTGCTCCCTCCCCATATCCTCATTTCAATTTCAGGGTTTGGATTCCAGGACTTCTGATAGAGAAATCTGGGTCAATTAACAGGAGGTGACTGAAAGGACTAGAAAAAAAAGAACCCTAAAGGTAGTGCTAATGACATTTTAGCTGGAAAATTACCCAATAGAGACAGTATACGCACATGTGCGCGCACACACACACACACACACACACACACACACACATATATCCAAACTGTATTTAAAAATACAGAAAGACATATCCAGACTGTATGTTAACAATGTGCCAAGATTTTGGGACTACTTATACCTATATTCTTTTGCCTTTTGAACACTTGTACATACTATAAAATTTTTTTCTATACTTAGTTTATATAATTTTCCAACATAAGCCCTCTATAGGAAGGCATCTTTGTCTTGTCCCAACTTTTGATTTCAATGGTATAGGAAACTTATTGGGGGTTTTTTTGCCTTTTTTTTTACAGGGCAGTTGGGGTTGAGTGACTTGCCCAAGGTCACATGGCTGGTTTTCATGTTAAGAGTCTGAGGTCAGATTTGAACTCAGGGCCTCCTGACTCCAGGACCAGTGCTCTATTCGCTGAGCCACCTAGCTGCCTGTATAGGAAACTTCTGAGCCAAAAATCATTTATTAAGTCAAGAGAAAAAACATTTATTAAGAGTTTAGTCATTCCTTCCACACATGCAGATTAATTAATTATAACTTCATAACTGAGTCTTAGTAAAGAGCTTGAGACACCCAAAGTTTAAATGACCTGCCCAGTGTCACAAAAGCAGCATGTTTCAGAGGTGGGACTGAATCTAGGTCTCCCTAACTCTGATGCCAGCTGTCTATCCACTATGATATACTTTGAATTAAGAACAATTAATAATTGAGAGGAATTTCAGAAGTTATATAGTCCTACATGCTAAACTCAAATACAAATTGATCCTGGAAAATGATAAAGGTTGGAGAAGATGTGAGGAAACTGGAACATTAATGCATTGTTAGTGGAGTTATTAATTGTTCCAACCATTTGGAGAGCAACTTGGAAATATGCCCAAAAGGCTATAAAACTGTGCATACCCTTTGACCCAGTAATACCACCAAGTATGCCCCAAAGAGATCATAAAAAGGGGAAAGGTCCCACATGTATAAAAATATTTACAGTAGCTCTTTTTGTGGTGGCCAAGAATTGGAAATTTTGGGGATGCCTATCAATTGGAGAATGACTGAACAAGCTGTGGCATATGAACATAATGGAATACTATTGTGCTAGAAGAAATGATGAGAAGGTAGACTTCATTCAGAAAAACCTGGAACTTATATGAACTGATGCTGAGTGAAGTGGGCAGAACCAGGAGAACATTGCACACAGTAACAGCAACATTGTACAATGACTAACTTTAATAGACTTAGCTCTTCTCAGCAATGCAAGGATTTAAGACCACTCCAAATGACTCATGATGGAAAATGCTATCCACATCCAGAGAAAGAACTATGGAATCTGAATGAAGATCAAAGCATATCATTTACTCTCTTTTTGTTGTTGTTTTGTTTTGTTTCTTCTTTCTTGTGGTTCCTCCCATTGGTTCTAATTCTTATTTACAAAATGACTAATGAGAAAATATGTTTAATATGAATGTGTATGTAGAACCTATATCAGATTTTATGTCGTCTTGGGGAGGAAGGGGAGGGCAAGGGAAGAGGAGAACATTTTAAATTAAAAATCTTATGGAAGTGAATGGTTGTAAGGCTGACCCTAAACCCTACTTCTGGTTTTGTTTCCTTGTTTCTTTTTTACTTTTTGTCCGTTAAACTTGTTCCCTAAATTTGTTTCCTGCAGGCTTACAAGATGCCTGATCACTTAAAGCCAGATGTCACCCATGTCCACAGCATTTAACAAGCCCAAGAGGCCTGCTAAAGAAATGACCTCTCAAATGGGACCTCTTAGGGCAAGGACAGTTCTGTATTCAATTTCAGCAGGAAGTAGCTGTGAAAGAAGAGACTTTTGCCCCTTTCCCCAAGATTCTGAGCCTTATATGTCAGAGGGGGAAATGATGGGGTGCTTGTGCTCAAGCCCCACCTTAAGATATTGTTTTATGTGCTTATTTTCTGTTATCCCTGTTGTATTGTTGTACAGTTCTATTGACAACAGTTACCCCTAAAGTCCCATTGACTTATGTAAGGACATGAAAGCTCTTGAAGCTGAACGTAGTGGTAATAGGAATTTGAAGATCTTCCCTGACCCTTAATAGGCCAAATATAATCACATGGAGTCTATGGTGGTAGGAGCTTGCTGAACAGGTGGAGTAGAGCCAAGAGGAAGCTGGGAGTCAGAGCAATTAAAGCTGTGGGAGAGAGAAGATGCAGGCAAAGAGACAGCTGGGTTATGAGTGTTTGTTTGCCCTCTTCTGTGTTATATTATATTAACTTCTTTGTTGCTTTGATGAATTTGACTTTCTGGTGTCTGAATAAATGTTTTGCTTCTGTCTTCTACTTGGATAGTCTGTTATATTTTGCAATTCAGAACTATGCCAGCACATTCATAGTCTCCATCAGTGCTATGAATATCATGTCGGCATTGTAATGGTGAAAAATAAACATGAATCAATTAAAAAATATATATATATGAAATTGATCCTGGCCACACATTGGTTTAGAAAACCACAGATTAACATTGTCTATGTTGTATTTTTTATTTATTTTGTTAAATGTTTCCAAATTACATTTAACTCTAGTTCAGGGGACACACCTCTGATTCTAGCTCAATCCACACCCAGCACAGGAATCCCCTCTACAATATCTCAGAGATGTGGTCATTCAGTCTTTGCTTTTAGACTTCAAAAATGAGCTAATTACCACCTATCGAGATGTCTCATTCCACTTTTGGACAGCTCTTTTAGGAAGTTTTCTTGACACTCTAGCAAAAACATGCCTTTCTGAAATTTTCAATGATTGGTTCACGTTTTATCCTCTATGACCAAGTAAAACAAGTCTAATTCCTCTTCTAATATTTTAACACAGCTAGCCTACCCTCCCCACCTCCTAAATCTTCTCTATCCAAGCTAAACACACAATTCTTTCAATAGTATTATGTATTTTTCACTCTCTTCACCATCTTGGTTATTCTTCTCCAGATATATTTCAGTTTGTCAACAAAATGTGGTACCTGGAATTGAACATAAAATACTCCAAATGTGGCTTGATCAGGCAAGAATCACCTCCCTTATTCAAACATTATACTTCTATTAATATTCCCTAAGATCAAATCAGGTTTTTTGTTTTGTTTTGTTATATTTTACTGCCACAATACATCTGGAGCATCCTGTTTAGTTCTGGGCACCATAGTTCCATTTATAAGCTGGAGAGAATCCAGATGTGAACAAGTAGGGTAGATAAGGGCTCTAGGTCCATGCCATATGAGCATCAGTTGAGGAAATTATAGATGTTTAACCCTAGTGAAGAGAAAGCTCAGGCCAGAATGTGATGGCCATGTCAAGTATTTGAAGAAGACTTAGACTCCAGTGTTTTGCACAGCACTTCACATATAACAGGAACTTAATAAATTCTAGTTGATGGACTGATGCTGACTTGCCCCTGGAGAGAAGAACTAGGAGCAACTGATGGAAGTTGCAGGGAGGCTTATTTAGGTTTGATATGAAAACTTTCTAAGACCCAATGCTATTTAAAAGCAGAATGGACTGCCTCCAGAGGTAATTGGTTCCCACTTTACTAGACATATTCAAGCATAGGTTAGATGTGGTCTGTTGAGCATGTTTTAGTGGTGATTCTTGGAAGGAGCCATCAGTTGAACAAGATAGCTGCTGAGGTCCCTTCTGACTGAAATTCTATGATAACATGACTCAGCTGGAGCTTTCTACTTCCCCCAAATTGTCAGGACCTTTTCACATGAGCTGGTGTCTAGCCTGTCTCCCCTATTTAAGAATGTAAGGTGCAAATATGACCACCACATGATTAAAGTAGATCAGCCCATCTCTAAATTGTTTCTGCTCTTATCCTAACTCAGGTCTTAATTGGTAAGAAGGCCTAGTCCAATAATATCCTATTTATAACAGAATAAAAATGCTTAATGTGCCTCTAAAAATAAACTCACTCATGGATTTTTTTCCCTCCTGTTACTCGGGTACAGGAAAGGAAGAACATGTAAAAATAGCTAACATGTCTCAAATTGATTATTCTGAAGGGAGATGGAACCAAGAGCTATCTGGCTAACTCCCCAGAGATGTGGCCAGTCTTTGGCATTCATCAAAGTGCTATCTCTTGTTTTTCCACACCTGAGCATCTAGAGTTCGCATTTATTTTTTCCTTTTATTTTTTATTACATTAATACATATTTATGTAATAAAACAAACATTTCCATAATATGATACAATAAAAGATGATTGTATATGAGACTGTAAATCTACTATGCATAACTTGTTATTCCTTTCCAATGTACATTAAAATTACCATGCAAATTTTTTTGTTTTCTTTTTTCTACCCTCCCCTCATTTTCCCCTAGAAATGGTTACTATTAGACACAAATAGATGTGTGTATACATATATATGTAAAATTATTCTATACATACTTCTATTTATCAGCTGTTTCTCTGAATGCAGATAGCATCTTTCTTCATATTGTCTTTTACAGTTTATTTGGGTATTTATAATAGTCAAAATAAGTCATTCATTCAAAGTTATTCTTAAAAAAATATTGCTGATACTATATACAATGTTCTCTTGGTTCTGCTCATTTTACTCTTCATTATTTCATGTAAGTCTTTCTATGTTTTTCTAAGATCATGTTTTAAAATTATTCCTTAGCTACCCAGAAAAACACACCTTCTGAGCTAAGTAATTGGCTCTGTAAACTTTTTTGTGATGTGACTTTTTGTAAATTCCCAACATAAGAAATTAAAAAGGAAAGCCAGTGGATTCATACTATGTGAGTCCCTCAGAATCACTGGGGAGCAATGTGGTATAATGGAAAGAACACAGAGTTTAGAGCCAGAAGTCCTAGATTCAAATCCTACCTATTTGCTAACTCTTCTGAGCTTTACTTTCTTCATCTGTAAAATAAAGATTGTTAAGGGACTTTCTGGTTCTAAATAATTAATCACCTTATGTTTGGGAGGCAGCATAGGTTAGTAGAAAAGATACTGGCTCTGGACCCAGATTCACGTCCCACCTCACTCATTTATTGTGTGACCATAGGCAAGTTACTTTTCCTCTGTGGGTCTCCATTTCCTTGTACAGAAAATCAGGGAGTTCGCCAAATGACTTCAAAGGTGACTTCCAACTCTTTATTCCATAATGTTGTACACAGGGAGCTCATAAAGGACTTCAATACTCAAAACTGCCCTCTTCTCCAACATATATTTTACTACTTAACATTTTCTAAAGATGACACAAAAGACTCCAGTGTCAAGAAATATTTTACTATTTTTAAAAGGCATACTCACTATTTCTATTAGATTAATTCAATAAGACATCCATTTTGTTTTCTGTGTTCACTTTAGCTTTGCAGACAAAGTAGTTTAAAGCTGAATTAGACAAGGCACCTCCACTTTTATTTCCTACCCTCACAGGGCTTACAGTTTTGAGACTGATCATCTTTCCTATGATGGAAACCACATCTCTTATTTTTATTGTATACATAAAGAATTTTGACAGAAAATTGAAGTTAAGCTTTGAAAAGCATATTCCCTCATATCAAAGGGATTCGTTGTGAAACAGGGTAATAGGTGGAGCTACTCAAATGCTTGATTTTTTTCATCAGACTCAAGGTAAGTCAGTTATCTGTTCAGCAAAATTGCTGACAACAGAAGGCATTCTTGGCATAGGAAAAGAGGAACTTAAAAAGCATACCAACGTGGGGAAGATTTTCATACAGGAGGATACAAAGAATCCATTTCTAGCCACCTAATAACAGCCCATTTATTTAATGAGTTTTACAGCTTATAAAATACTTTATATACTATATGCTCTTCCTCCTCTGCCCTGGCTTCCTTGAAGTCCCAACTAAAATCCCACCTTCTACAGAAGCCTTCCCCAATCCCTCTTAGTACCTTCCCTGTTTGAATGATCTCCTATTTACTCATATATATTTCTTCATATGTGTAAGCTCCTTGAGGGCAGGGATTGCTTTTTGCCTCTTTTTGTACTTCCAGTGCTTAACACAGTGCGTGGCACATAGTACGTGTAACCTCACAACAACCCTACGAGGTTAGTACTACAGGAATAATTTTCCCTATTTTATAGACGAGGCAACAAGGGCCATGGAGGTTAAGTGGCTCCCACAGAAACAGGATACGAACCCAGGAATCTCCTGACTCCCGGTCCGGTATTCTTTTCACATTGACCCCAAGGGAGAGGACATGATGTAAACAGGCTCCAGGGAAAGCTGGCCAAAACAAGGCTCTCACTGTTTGTTTGTGGCAATTATGGTTACCAGGTTCGCTGAAGAGTATTGGCAACCACCTGTAGCACCTGGCTAGTGAAAACAAAGCCAGGGATCAGGACTCACAACAGGCCCACCAGGAGACCAAGGGCAGTCAGACTTCACAGAAAGACTTTAGCGCCCTAGAGCACATCTGCAGGCATCAGAAGGCAAAGGAAACACCTTACATAGCTGAAACTAAAGCAGGATTAGGGAAGGCAATGAGAATAGTATTCATGTAGCGCTTATTAAACGCCAGGCCCTGCGCTAAGTGCTTGACAAATATGGGCTCTCTTGATCCTCAACAACCCCAGGAGGTCGGGGCTATTATGATCTCCACTTTACAGTTGAGGAACCTGAGGCACACAGAGATTAACTGACTTGCCCAGGGTCATACGGCTGGATTTGAATAATAGCTAACATGTATATAGTACCCACTGTTTGCCAGGTAACAAGCTAAGAGCTTTACAAATATGATCTCTTTTGATCCTCACAACAGCCCTGGGAGGTGGGTGTTACTATTATCCCCATTTTACAGATGAAAAAAACAGAGGCAAATAGGGGTTAAGGGACTTGCCCAGGATCACACAGCTCAAGGAAATTGTAACAGAAAAGTGAAGACAAGGTTAGCTGGGAAAAAACGTTATAAACCCTCGCGAGTTTTTCAAGGGAAAACATTTCTGGAAGGACTAAGAGTCCCACCTGAAAAGAGTTCAAGCCGTACTCTATCTTGGGCTAAAATTCTGGGAATGTTTGTCGGACACTCCTTCTCCAGCAGACAACCTACACATGATTAAAGCAAGAAAACGAAGACAAAGCTGGGGGCTGGGGGAGGGGAACGAATAAACATTTACTGAGCAACCTACCATATGTTAGGCACAGGACTATGTGCTATACACATATCTCGTTAATCCTCCCTCCCAACAACCCTGCAGGGTTGGTACTATTCTTATCCACACTTTACAGCTGAAGAAATTAAGACAGACTGAGGTTAAGTGATTTGCTCAGGGTCACACAGCTATTTTCTGAAGCTGGATTTGAACTCAGGTCTTCCTGACTCCAGGTCTAGCACTCTAGCCACTGTACCCTACTTGTCTCTTTAGGGGTGCCTACTAAGTTAATCTTTGGCTAGATCATTAAAGCTGGGAAGAGAAATCATTCATTTCTATGATTTATGAGAACTTTTTGTTCTCATAACATGAGAATATGTGGGCATGTCTGCATGTGGGCAGGCTGGCCTGGAGACAGATAGAGGAGAGGTGTCTCCATTCCTAAGACCATTGTAAATATGTGTTTTCCAATGGTCTTAGGCGACCCCTGTGAAAGGGTTGTTCGACCCCCAAAGGGGGTTGAGAACCACTGTGTCTAGAGGCTAAGGACACTGACATTTTATTATGTCGCATTTCACTCCAAAACTTAGGGTTTTCTATTAAAAGAAAAGAGAAAAAGAAAGGCAAGAAGAGATAGAGCAAAAATAAGGCCAAGTGGCATGCATGATAAGAGCTGCTTTTTAGCTTGTAAGTGGAAGAAGGGCAGCAGAGTGAAGAGTTTTCCAGAAAGAAAAGGGGAAGAGGAAAGCAGGAGGTTAATGCTGAAATACACATCACATGTGAGAAAAAGCTTGTCTGAGCTAAAACTGTGAATGGTGTACAAAGAAGGAAGAAAGGGTGAGCACAAAATATATAAGATAATATATAAGATAGCTAGCATTTGTGATGTTCAATCATTTTTTCAGTCACGTCTGAGTCTTCATGACCCCATTTGGGGTTTTCTTGGCAAAGATCCTGGAGCGGTTTGCTATTTCCCTCTCCAGAGCTAGCATTTCAGATTTGTAAAGTACTTTGACCAATATCTATCTGATTTTCAGAACAACTCTGGGGAGGTAGGTGCTATTATTATCCCCATTTTACAGAAGAGGAAATTAAGACAGATAGAGGCTAAGTGCCTTGCTCCAGCTAATAGGAATCTAAACCTAGATTTGAACTCAGATCTTGACTACAGGTCCAGCTCCCTATCCAGGGATTGGGATACCCCTAAGGAAAAAGGAAAAGAATGCAAGAAGTTCACAAGTAGGACAAAAGAATTGTAGTCCTTGGGGTGTGGTGAACCCTTACAGGTTTGCCTTATTCAAGGTCTTCACTTTGAATACTTCAATGTAAAAAAATAACACAGTTCCTTCCATCATTGCAGAGGAGGGAATTATGGGTGTAGAAGGTCATCTTTACTGTTAAGATAATGGTTGATTTTGATTAATTTATTTCCCTTTTTCTATCTTTTTTTTTACAAGGGAAATTCTACGGATGAAGGTGATATATTCAGAAACAAAGGTAATATAAAAACAAAAGTTATAAATTAAAAAAAAGAAAGATGGCAAAGGGAATATTCAGTCTGTCCTTTATGATGGCTTCCTCATCCACTAGGTCACTTTAAGCTACCTGGATATGCAAGTTTTACCTCCATTATATCTTCCCTGAGGTGCAGCAAGTAGGACCATATTTAATATTCATAGGGCAGGCCTTTCATTGGCTTTATACAGCTTTCATTTCTTCTATTGTTCTTAGTCCCCCCAAAATTTCATAAACTTTTTTTGATCTTTTAAGTTCACTGACCAAAATATCAGGCCCCTTTCTGGTAAATAACTGCTTAGTTAGGAGCCAAACAGCTTATAAACATAGTTTAGATTCCCTCTCTCTCCATCCCTTCCCCACTCCAGCTCCTGACAAACACATTACTTTACCCGTTATCCACACTAAAGCCTGCCTGCCATTTTTCTGACTACTCACATACCCTCAAGAGATCTTTTTACTGTTCATCCCCATTATCTTGGCATTTTAATCCCCATAAAAGCTTAGAAAATTCATTCATCCATTTACTTACAGCAAGCCAATTACAGCCAAAGTGCTGACTTAGTCACTGCAGTGGGTTTATAAAGAAGAATAAGATGTGGTCCCTGTCCTCAAGGAGATTACAATGGTGTACATTAAATCTCTGTATACCACCCTTCCCCCATCCTCCCCTCCCATGAAGAGTGCACCTGCTTCACTTTATCCAACTTGAGAAATACTCCTTTTCCTTGTTCCTTTTCTACTCTCTGTGCCAATTCCACAAAGACCTGGCTTTTAAAAAAATAACCTTTTAATAAAAGACCTTGTCACAGAAGTTTTGAAAGTCTAAGGAAATCAAATATGGTATCTAATTATACATTGTTTTCCTTTCATCCATGTACCAATTTGCCTTCTCAAAGAACTCTCCGTTGATTAGTCTGGCATGATTTAACATGCTTTCACATGTTTCTCTTTCCCCTATAAGTTATTTTGGCTTGTTTAGTGATGGTATTGATTGATCATGTCTTCATAGGACAAATGACTATGGAAATACACACAGACAAACACATAACTGTTTCTTTTTACTTTGGTACACAAATTCTATCATAGATCTCTTTTGTAAAGATAAATAACTTTGTGATCAATTTCTTTGGTTTTGCTTTTCCCATCAGACTGTTTCATTTAATGATACTCTGATTGCTGTTATACAGTGGTTCAACCACACTTACTGTGCAAATTCCTGTTCATGACTCTAGACCAAGGTCAGGAAATTTTTCCTTCCTTGTTGCTTCCATCCCTCTGCCCCACCACCTACTGTAAGGGCTCCCTATGTAGCATCTATGACAGATAGATCAACAACGCTCTGCTTGAACATTTACTCTGATTTTTTATATCATAGATTCAGAACTGGAAGAGACCTAACCACAACATTAAGTTCTATCTACTCATTTTATAACTGGGTCTCAACAAAGTTAAAGTGACTAGCCGGAGATCACATATCAAGTTCAGCCAGGAGTAGAATATAGCGCTCAGAAATGCTACTTACCCTACAACATATTATTTCCACAAAGCCAAAAAAAAGGGTAGGGGGAGGAGGAATTTTAACTAAATCATTATAATGCAGTACCAAAAAAAACATGTATTTTTACTGAGAAAGGACACTATATTACAAGCATTGCAACTATAATCATCTGTACAAATTTTAAAAATGTACCATCTTACTACAAAAAAAAAGTGCCACCTTACTAGCACACTTAATCCAATGATTTAGAAAAGGTTTTATTACCTACAAAGCAGTTACGAAATTCAATAAAGTAAAAAGGCTGTCCCTTACAGACTTTGGGTATACCATACCCTCCCATCTTCTTAAACAGTATCACATCCTCAAATCAACATTCCAGTTTAATCTCCTTCAACCCAATCTTTGTAAACCTACAAATACCAACTTCTCATTTGTAGATAAACCTTGCAATTCACCCATTTGAAGGGTTATTATATTCACATAAGTTTTCCCATATACTGACTTTGAAAGTACAACAAACTGTCCTAGAGTATGAACATGACCATGGCAAATACAATGTCACAAATGCTCAGTTTCCAAATTGTTGCACAACACCTGGGCCTCAGCATGATAGTTATTTGAAAAGCATAGTCTTTATTTCTCCTTGAACCACTGAATGCTACTTGGCAGCCTAAAGGACTTTGAAACAAGTCAAACCTACAAAGGTAAAGTCTTGTTAAAAATGTGTGTTTATAAACACCAAAACCCACCCCAACCCCTCAAGGTCACATCTCCATGCTGAACAATAACAAGGGAACTGACATGGTACAGGAAGAAACTAGTCCAAAATATTCTACTAATATAAAAGTTAATCAATCTCCTGGTTCACCCATACCTCAGTTTCTCACAATTAAATATTAGCTTGCAAAAGCTAACGTGGGCAAAAAAGTTAAAGCAAATCAGAACCTAGGTCAGGGGTTCTTAGCCATTTTGGGAATGTCATAGAGCCCTTTGGCGATCTGGTGAAGACTCTGGAGTTCTCAGAATGGTGTTTTAAAATGCATAAAAAACATAGAATTACAAAGGAATCAAATTATAATGAAATATAGTTATCAAAAAAATTTTTTGGAAAAAAAAAACATTCACAGACCTCAGGTCAAGAATCCCTGACCTAGGCAAATATTCTTTTTCTTTTTCTTTGCCTCCTGAACTGGAAGCATAAGAATGATAGGAGTAAAAAAAAAAATCAAAAAGGAAATCAATCCAAGAAAGTAACCAAGTCTTAGCTTTACTCTATTGCAAAGCACAAGTGGGCAAATAGCCAGCACACTGCATGATGTTCTGAATGGAGGTAAGCACCAGAGATCTCTAGAGAATCTTTTATGTCCTATGCCTGAAGTAAAGAAGGACCAGAGATGCAATAATAATCATAGGCCAAGATCAACCATGAGAGGCATCTGTTTGAAGGAGTTGGATCTTAACAGAAGCAAAAGTATAAATAACTACTTTATTATTTGTGCTAACAAATCTCTTTTATCAACATGGTATAATGGATAGCAGATTAGGCTCACAGTTAGAAAGACTTCCGTTCAAATACTAGTGTTAATGTATGCTAGCTAACCTCTCAGTGCCCCCAGACAACTCTCTAAAACTATGACTACAGATGAGTTATGGATCTGGAATGCAAATAAAGTTTTCCCACATTGGGAGTTCTCTACTCACTGATTAAATAAGTTTGGATCAGAATAAAAAGAATTTATGCAAAACTATGGACAGTATGAAGAGGTCATAGAATAACAGAATTTGAGAGTTGAAATGCATCTGAGTGGCCATTTAACCCAACCTATTCATTAAAGTAACTCCCCTTGTAATATATCCAGCAAGTGGTCAGTCAGTTTCTGACTAAAGACTCTGAATGAGGAAAACTAACTTCTTCTTGAGACATCCCATTCTAATTATTAGGAAAATTTTCATCCATTCTTTCTACTGTCTTGGACCATACAAAAAAAAGTCTAGTCCCTCTTCCATATGATAATCATTCAAATACCAAAGACAGCCAGAACATCACCTTCCCAACCCCCCAGGGCCTTCTCTTCTGTAGGCTAAACATGTCTAGTTCTTTCATCCAAGTTTCATATAACAATGGACTCAAGGTCTGTCACCATCTTGGTTGTCTTCTTCTGGACACTTATCAACATACTTCTTAAAGCAGGGTACCTAAAACTAAACACATGTTAAATGCTCACAATCTGCACTGGTACTGTAAGTAACCATGCCACTGAGATTCAACTGTCCATTGAAGTATGCTCATAAATATAACTATCAAGCTTTCTGTACATCTTGGGGAGGTTACTTCACCTATTTTGGACTCAATTTCCTCATCAGTAAAATAAGAAGATCAAAGTAGATTATGTCCAAGATCCCTTCCAGCTTCAGAATTCTAGAATTCTTGAGTTAAAGGCCCTCTCTAGAAAATATTTGCTACAGGTGTGAACCTATAGCCATAGAAAAATGAAAAACAATTCTGGAGACTCCAGTTGTTTTGTTAACCAGCACTGCTGCAATTACAGAAACACACGCAGCCTGTATCTAAAGGGTCTCAAGGGGACACAGATATGAACACCTCAACACCAGCAAGAGCTGGAAAGAAAATGAAAAGATGAAGGGAGACCCTTTCAGAAGTTTTAGGTCACTGCAGTCTTGGAAATATATAACCTGATTTGTTTCTGTAGGGAAACTGTACTTATAAAATAGATGCTTTATATATGTTTATATTATCAATGCCCAGTGGGGCTGGGAAGACTTAAAGGGAGCTCCCTCTTTCTTTCTCTTTGTTTTGGTCAGGGTCTCTATACCTCTATTGTGTGCACTATTTCCAGTGATACGAAATGGAAGACCAGATTTCAGAGTAAAGACAGAATGTAGCACTTTGTCATACACATGAACTTTTTGGAAAAGTTATATAGGGATCCTGGTGCTTACTCAGTCCTGGTAGATGTGGGCCTAAGAAATGGTAAAATGTTTAGAACTAAAATGTAATAAAAAGAAAGAATGCCAAAATCAATTCATAGAAGCAAAGGCTTTAAAATAGGAATTCTGACTATATTTGCAGATGGCCCCCTTCCTTCTCCAGTAAACTGGATTTGTTAATTGGAGGTGAGAGTCAGTCAGACTGCAGTCCTTGCCAGTCACAGATTGTAATGAATTCTTTGCTTAAAGTTACTGAACTATTATTTTGATTGCACTGAACCAAGATCTATTTTAACAAAACTTCTGTTGGAACAGCTGAAGTATAACCCTAATACACCGAACAGCAGCCCTCTATGTCATCACACTGCTAGAAGCAGGATTTTTTTTCCCCTTGCCAACACTGTATTTCTGTATCGATTTCCAGCCCCCATAAATCACACTATTGTTATCAGGGAACTAGGAACTCATACTTAATAAGGCATCAATTTCTTTTCTCCATTTTCTTTAAGAGGGTGGGATATTGTAGGAAGGTAAAGAAATTCTAAATTTCATCTAGAGTAAAAGCAAATTATTACACAGAAAAGGGATTATAAAAAAGCTTCAGAGTAAACAATGCCCATCAAGGGTTAACTCTTGGGCTAACATGTTTAATTACAGTCTTGGAGTCAGGGACAGAGTGTGACCTAAGCACGTGATATAACTTAAGTCTTCATGATGTTTGACATTGAGTGCTACAACAGCAAGATTCAAATGGTAAAGTTAGAGATTTAGTGCCCAGTTTCATGACTTCCCCCAATTCCAAGTGACTTTAAAATGTAACATTTAACATTAACAGATTGAGCATAGGGCAATCTGTGTCCTTTACAAGATCTACCACACAGCATCATTGTTTATAACTAGGTCTTATCTGAACACAGCTTCTCTAATAGTCCTGACACAGAACTCTTTGCCTTGAATTGAGAGACTTGTTATATTCTTCTAGGCACAACTTTTGCTAGAATACCTATTCCCAATGATCAATGATTAATCACTGAGTCTTAGAGCTTGGTGATCATCAAATCCAACTTTCTCATTTTGCAGAAGAAGCCACTGAAGCCAGGTTAATAGATCAGAGAGATTCACAGTAGAAACTCTTGTCAAACATAGGACTATCACATGTTACAGTTCATAGGATACTAACACACAAGATGTCTATCTGTCCAGGGCATGGAATCATTGTGGTAGTCAAAAAGCTGTAGTGTAATAAATACCACATTATGCAAAGTAATATGACCCTGGAAATATGACTCTCTTGGAAATCTTAAATATAGATCTTGCAAACCAGAAAATCCAGATTATAATCTGTTGCTCTATTACACACTGAATGAACAAGACTGTTTAAGCCAAATTGATTGTATAACTCAACTCACTTATACAGCTAGATGTTTTATAGCACACCAATGCTGCAATTTGCTTGAGGTTTGCAAATTATTCTTGGTCTGAGACAGACCAAACATATTAGGAAACTGCAGGTACCTGCCTACCAGAGTTTCTAAAACAGTCTGTAGAATGATTCCCAGTCTGTCTCCAAGTGGAGGAAAGTGTCATGGATCTCAAAGGAATCTCTTAGGATGGAATACAGTATGACCAGAGGAAGAATAACAAGGAAAAAAAATCTATATCATGCTGAGGGCTCAGCCACTCCCCAAGCTTCCCTCAATGCTGCTTCTATATAGTTTCCCAGACTAGGCCAGCATGCACACACACACACACACACACACACACACACACACACACACACACATTCTCTCTCTCTCTCTCTCTCTCTCTCTCTCTCTCTCTCTCTCTCTCTCTCCACTTCCCAGTGCTTCAACCTTGGAAAGCAAGGCATTAGAGTAATATAATGGCTAGGAATAGTGTTCACACTGAGCTGAATATGTTGAACTTTTACCAGTCAAGAGGAAACCATCCAGTTTCCCAAAAGCAAGGTACTAAGAAGAAAAATTCATGCAGATACTAGTAATTTCGTGATGATAGAGAGCAAAAGCTTATGAGATTTCATATGATATAATGAATGTAAAGTCCTTTACAAACATCAGCTCAACATGCTATAAATGTCAATCATCACTATTATAGTTATTATTAATGTGTGGCAGTGTCATGCAGAACACCTATTTAAAGAAGCTATTTCTAGTGTGGCAACAGCAGTACCCTTACAAAGCAAGCACTTTTATCCTCCCTTTATTTCCTCTTCCCCTATATTGATTCTAGTCTACAAGGACAAGGCAGTTTGACTCCCTGAGACGCCACATTATAAATGGAAGAAATTAAACAGAATAACTTAGGCTTGAAAGTAGAACTTAATGCAGGACTGTCCTATAATTTCCTAGACAAGTTATGGGGTACAGGAAAAATGTGTGAGGAGTGGGTGGGAGAATTCAGTTGGGTCTCAGGCATTCCTAAATGGGGTAATGCCCCCAGTCTGGTCACAGACTTACTTAGAAGATAACTAACAGGTCTCTCTCCCTTCCATCTAGTCATCCCAGGCACTAGCCCATCTCTTTCTTAGAGTCATCCAAGAAAAAAATCTACCCCCTGGAAAGCCGTCTGAGATGTTCACAATCCTAGCAATCAGTAAATTATTTTACCTCTTATTAAATTCTATCTGTATCTTGGGTACCTACAGGTGTGACTACTTTCTGGTGCAGGACGCTGGACTGCTCCCAGCAACTAAAAGGAGAGAGCTCCCATGTCCTTTTGTACTTGATTGAACAGGAAAAGTACTTGCAGCAGCCTCTGTTTCATCCCCCTCCTCCCAACTGAACTTGGAACACAGAACCTGCATTCAAATAGTTATTCGACCTTAGTACTGGGCCCATTTGTGCCACTTTTATACCACTGTATCTATCTTTGACTAAAATTTTCGTCGCCCATTAGGAGTTTGTCTTCTTCCCCATTTCTGCCTTGCCCCAGGCAGCCAACAAAACATCTGGAATCCCTCCTAAGCAGATGTCCCGGGTATCCCTAGCCAAGGGGACTCCCAATCTCACAGGACTTGGCATCCAGGCTGGTGCGCAAACTCCCCCCAACCCCCAGCGTCTACACACCGCCGCTGCTGGCTCTTAACCGCCCCCCACCCCAACCCCATTCCATTCCGCGGCCCCGCCCACCCCCTTTTACCGCTGGTATCCTCGAAGCGAGGGGGAGGGGTGTCTCGTAAAGTCTGGGTCCAGCCTCCACGCTCTTCCTCATCCTCCTCATCCATGGGCCCCGGGAGCTGACGCTGTTGCAGTTGCCGCTGCCCACCAGTCGCTGCTCCTGCCCTCGGGACGCGGCGCCCTCCTCCTCCCTGAAAGCAGCAGACGCCTCCCCCGCGGGCGGGCCCTTCGGCTGCTGCCTCTATCTCCTGGGCCAGGGGCTGCGGCGGCGGAGGCGGCGGGGCGGCGGCGGCAGAGGAGGAGGAGATGGAGGAAGTGGTGGGTTCGTCCTCGTCCTCGGAAGAGGCGGCGGAGGAGGAGCGCGAGTCGGCCGAGGTGCTGTAGAAGGGGTTCCCGCTGCTGTCCTGGCCCGACTCGCCGAACACGTCGTCCGAGATCTGCAGGCTCTCGTAGCGGGAACGGGCCGCTTCCAGCAGGGAGAGCGCCTTCTTCCTCGGCCCCCCAACGCCGCCGCCACCCCCGCCGCCGCCGCACTCCGCCATCATCTTCGCTGCACCCCACTCTCTCCCCTGCCCCCCCGCCCCCCAAAACACCTCCCAACCACAGACCCCCCCTCCTCTCCCGGCGCCCCGGGCTGTCTCTCCCCACCAGTTCAATCCACAGCAAAGCGCCCTCCCCTTCCCCACCCTCGGCCGGTCCGCCGTCTTTGCCCGGCTTTGGCCCAGCTCCAGGTTAAATTTTTTTTTCTTTTTTTTTAAGGCACGGGCGGCGACGGGCCGGGGCAGCTGAAATGGCTAGCTCTGTTCCGGGATCAGTGAACCACTCAGGAAGCGAAGAGAGACAGGTGCTGCTGCTGCTACCCTGCCGCAGCAGCTTCTAGGGCTGTTGTTGCTGTTACTGTTTCTCCTCCTCCGGGGAGCTCTTCCTGACTCCTTCCCTGCTTGCCAGCCTTCCTGCCCGCCTGCCTGCTTGCTTGCTTGTCTGCTGCTTCCCTGCTAAGATGCACCCCCTCCCTCTGTACCTCTCTCCACTGCCAACCCCACCGACTCCCTCCTTGTGTGTGCAGCCGAGAGGGCGTATTCCTCCTCGCACCTCCAAATCCCCCGTTTGGCCAATGGGAATTGCTTACCCAGAAGGAGAGGGGAGGGATTGGGAGGGCCCAGGAACAGAAGACACCTCCTCCATCTCCTTCTCAGCCTAAAAGGCGGGGCAAATGAAGTCAAGGCTTGTCAGGATAGAGGAGGTCTAGTGGCTGTAGGTCCTCATTCCCCTCTACATAAAGGCAGGCTCAGACACCCAGGGACCCAGTGGTCAGAGAGGACGTGTGTGTGTGTGTGTGTGTGTGTGTGTGTTTGAGTTTGAAAAGGCATTGGGAAATATAAATTGGTTTGTTCCTGATAGCCTGAGCCAGTTGGGAGGAGAGAGATGGCCTTCAACCTTTTTCCTAAATCAGTGCCTGGGCACCAGGGAACTGTCCACCTTTGCTGGTTCTGAATCAGTGGCCAGGAAAACCTTACCCACCGCTGCACAGGCAGCCTTGGGGAAAATTGAGGGGTGGCGGCGGCAGCAGCAATAAAGTTAGAACTGATTGCTATTGCTACTATTTTCTGTGGCAATATTGAACGCAGATTGAGACCACATGCTTCTACAAATAAAGGGATGGTCTGGCTCATTAAAATAATTAAAAGTAGGAGTTAGTTTTGACAAACCATTTCTACGGGTCAGATGCCAGCTTAATCTCCATAATTTAAGGATGGTTACAGGACGAGCAGAGTACAACTATTTCCTCATCATCTCCCACAGTTGACACATTTAGAACTAAAAATATAGATTTTCCCCTCACATATACTTATCTATTAATATATCAGATAATAAAGAAAAGAAAAATATATGTCGCATAACATTCAGACTGTAGTGAGCAAATTAAACAGCAACAAAAATGTTTCACCTTCCTGTCCTGCGTTGTATGAATACTACAATCACCAGGTTGATGACAAGTTGTTTGATTCTTCCCCCCCAAAAAATGTTTCAATCAGTCACATTAATGGTTATTCAGGTTGGGAAGTCACTTTCACTTCCCAAAAGAAACCCTGCTGAGTTTAAAATATTATATCCAAAAGGAAAAGGCGTTTCAATTTAGAGATATGAAGAAATTATAGAGGTTTGCTGGCATTACTGCCAACAAATAATATTTCTTTTACTGATATTCACCTTCCTCTCATATCACCCTTTCCCCTAACAGCCTACTTCCCCAATATTCTCAAGCTATAATGACCTGGAAAGGTCTTCATCATAAAAAATTTAAAAAGGAATTATATGTCAGATAATATTACTTGCTATATGGATTTGGCCATAAATGAAATGGTGTCTACTAAACACTTAGAATTCCTTGGAAGGAGTACGTTGGAAAACAGGGCTTGTCTGTAGCACACAGTAAGAACCACATAAAAACAAACAGTAAGCTGTGCAGCAGGATGGAAATTCCCATTATGGATATTGTATAAATCTACCGTATATCAAGTCTTTACAGTAGCCATTGGATTAACTGAGCCCCTGCCTAGAAACTTGACAACTAGTTCATAAATTTTGAAGAGGTCACTGGTATTCAGGAAAATGAATGTTACAAAGGATAACTTTGAACTCAGCTTGGAGGAACATTGTATAACCAAAAACATAGTGCTCAAAACTAGGTCCTCACTACATGGACAAATATGATTAAGGATTATATGACCATATAACCTCTGGGAAGGTTTTTATGCTCAATCCAAAATAATTGTATGGAGATTAAGATACTGGAGTCTCTGGAAAATAAGCCCGTATTCTCAAAGGCAGCTTGTCATGTAAAAATAAGCAGATAAGGCATGTGTTTTAAAATAATTGTTTCCACTGTTAACCACATAATGCCCAATACAAACCAAAATGTTTCTATTGGGTATTTTTTTTATTGTTATCAGTATGCATTCATGTATTGCGAATCCTGGGATTCGCAATACATGAATGCATACTGATAACAATACTCTTATAGCACCTTGGCAGATGCCTGTAGCTGACACAACATTTAAAGAGAGGATTAAAAGGTAACAAAAGAAATAGGCAATAACATCTTATTTGCTTCTGGAGGACTCTTAAATCATAATAACATTACATAGAATATCTCAGCTAAGAATGAAGCATGTGGATGACAACTGGTCTTAGAAGAGACACACAGCCCTATGGATTGGTTCAACATAATGTAAACACATTTCAGCCTTTAAAGAGAGTTTCCAATGGAACTATGCCCAAAGGGCTATAAATAATTGCATACCCTTTGACCCAGCAATACCACCTCTAGGGCTGTATCCCAAAGAGATCATATAAGTGGGAGAAAGACCCATATATACAAAAATATTTATAGCAACTCTTTTTGTGGTGGCAAAGAATTTGGAAATTAAGGGGATGCCCATCAATTGGGGAATGGCTAAACACATTGTGGTATATGAATGCAATGGAATACTATAGTACTATAAGAAATGAGGAGCAGTCTGACTTCATATTTATCTGGAGAGGCTTATATAAACTGATGCTGAGTGAGAAGAGCAGAACCAAGAGAAATTTGTACACAATTATAGACACAACTTATGTGTGACAACCAGCTTTGATAAACTGGACTCTTCTCAGCAATGCAAGGTTATAAGACAACTCTAAGGACTTATGATGGAGAGAGATGTCTACATTCAGAGAAAGAACTAAAAAGAACAGGGTTTGAATGCAGATTGAAGCAAAATATCTGCTCTCTTTCTTTTTCTTATTTGGTTTTGTTTCCTCTTTCCCATTGCTCATTCCATCAGTTACAATTCTTTATAACCTGACTAATGTGAAAGTATTTGCAGATCCTATACTTGATTGCATGCCACCATGGTGGGGGGAGGAGAAGGAGAGGGAGAAAATGTGAAACTCAAGGGATTGTGGAATGGAATCATGTAACCTAAAAATAAACAAAGAAATTAATAAAGACAATTTTTTTTAAAAAAGAGAGTTTCGGGGGTGGAGCCAAGATGGCAGTGTAGAAGCAGCAAGGTTTCTCAGCTCCCACAGAGCCACGTCAAATACCCATAAAATATGACTCTAAACAAATTTTAGCACTCCAAAAACTCACAAAAATACAGAAAACACATCTCTCACTGAAGGCAGCTCAGCACAAAGAGTTCATAGCAGCACCCTGGGAACTGAAACCAGCCCACTCTGAAACTGTGGCCAGGCCCCAGGGCAGTCAGGAGGAGCCACAGCTGGAGTCTTCAGGAGAGTGGATCAGCGGCAGCTGTGGCAGTTTCCAGATTTGTCAAGAAGAAATAAGGATTGAGCTAAAGGTCAGTGGTACTCAGCTAAATTTGGGGGAGAAAACTCATCCAACCAAACTGCCCCCAGGGCAAGGAAGTGGCAGAAATGGCAGCCTTGTGGCCTCCAGGCAGCTGCTTCAGAGCTCCCAGACTGCAGACTGCAGGGGGGTCAAGCAGCCATTCAGAGGCTAAGTGCTCTTGCATTGAGCAGCCTAGATCTGGACCATGGTCTTGGGTGGTGGTCCTGGGGTGCGTTTTCAGTGAACCAAAGCTGGTGGGGGCTGCTGCAGCCCCCTAGCTCCAGCAGCTGTGAAAACCCCAGCAATTTGGGACAGAGTTTCCCCCTCTGGAAGCAGAGTTTCATAGAGCCAAAAACACAAATAATTTACTGGCATCATGAGTAGGAAAAGGAAGCAAAGTAAGAACAGTAACCAAACACTACAATCCTTTACTGGGGACAAAAAGGATCAAAGCATGGAATGGCAGGAAGACAATACAGTCAGAACTCCCACACCAAATACTTTCAAGAAACATGAAGATTGCCTACAAGCCATAGATCAGCTTAAGAAGGACTTCAAAAACCAAGTAAGAGAAGTAGAAGAAAAATTGGGAGGAGAAATGAGAATGATGCAAGAAAGAGTCAACAACCTGACTGAAGAGAATAACACCTTAAAAACAGATTAACTCAAATGGCAAACGAGACCCAAAAAGCCAATGAGGAGAAGAATGCCTTAAAAAGTCAAATTTGCCAGATGGAAAAAGAATCTCAAAAGAATTCTGAAGAAAATAATTCTTTTGGATTTAGAGTAGAGCAAATGGAAGCAAATGATTTTATGAGAAATCAAGATACTATTAAACAGATACAAACAAATGAAAAAATAGAAGGC
>CM053593.1:126565697-126599441 GCA_028646575.1 Pseudocheirus occidentalis
TTGAAAATCTGTTTAGCGTCCCATTTTATGAGTTTTTTAGCGTGTTTGTGTGGGAGCTGCGGTGCTTTGCTGCTTCTACGCCGCCATCTTGGCTCCGCCCCCTAAAATCCTGTTTCTAACACTTTTTTAGTTAGGAGAACATGGGCCAAATGCTTAATCTCTCTTATCCTTAAAGTTAGGATGAGGATAGTTGAAATACCTACCTAATAGGGTTGTTGAAGTTCAAGTGAGATAAAGTATGTGGCTAAAAGTACACTGCTTACATCTCTCTTGATGGGTAAAGATTGATTATTCAAAGCTCCTCACTTTTGTGAGAAGTGGAGTTGGGATGAGTTTCAAGAAAGAAGATCTATGAGTCACTTCTACAAGTTGACCTCTTCCCAGAGTCTTTCTGTCTTTGCAGAGACCTGAAGAGATTCTGGAATCACTCAGCTTCTTTCTTAAAGCTGAAAGCCAGAAAAGCAGGATCTCTCTTCTATCTCTTGGCAACTCCTCTTCTTACATAGGTATAGAGAATTGAGCAACCAATCTCCACTAATGAAAAGAGTCTTTTGCAAATGTACTTTGAGCCATGGGTTACATTCAAAGAGCTCTGCAAATTTCAAAGCACCATAGAATCATTATTATAATTATTATTATTAACAATTCTCATTTTTACTCAGATCTATGATTTCATTGTTCTATAGAACCTCCAGTGAGAAAACTCCTTCTACCACTGTAGAACAGTAACTGTTCTACAACTTATGGTCTTACAGAGTTACCTGTGACATTGGGAAGTTAAATGATTTACCCAGGATCATACAGACATGTGAAAGGAGTAGAACTTGAAACTAGATCTCCCTGACCTTGAGGTTGACTCTGTATCCAGTACTGCACAGTGCCTATCATCATCATCATCATCATCATCATCATCATCATCATCATCATCATCATTATCATCATCATCATTATCATCATCATCAATCAGCAGGAATAGTAGTAGTAGTAGTAGTAGTAGTAGTAGTAGTAGTAGTAGTAGTAGTAGTAGTAGTAGTAGTAGTAGAAGTGGTAGTAGTAGCAGCAGCAGTGGTGGTGGTAGTAGTAGTATACCATTCATTTTCTTTTTGCTGCCAGTTCAAATAGAAATGATATGGGAACAAGTTGCTATCCTGCTATTACTTATTTATATTCAGTGTTCTATGGATTAGTACATAGGTAGATGTACTACTTTTTGTAACTGAATAAAAGTATTAAGATATTAGGATAGTAAAATGCCTTGATAGTAATTCTTTCATCACTGTGAAACTTTAAGATAGTAGTGCTGGTTCTTCTCCAACCCTACTACTTTCCATTTTTTTCATAGACCAGAATGAAATTCATCAGCTCCCTTGATATGACTCTTGTGTTGTTTGTTATTTTTTTAATTCCAAATTTGCTCTCTCTCTCTCTCTCTCTCTCTCTCTCTTTCTCTCTTTCTCTCTCTCTCTCTCTCTCTCTGTGTCTCACCTCCCCCTTCCCTGAGACAGTAAGAAATCTCTGATATAGGTTATACATGTTCAATCATGTAAAACATATTGTAAAACATAACTCATGTTGTGAAAGAAGACACAGATTCAAAGGAAAAACACACACACACAAAATACTGAAAGTAAAAGCACGCTTTGACTGTTTGTTGTTTTAATTCTGTATAAACTTTCTGTTTCTCATTTGATCCAACTTGCATTTTTGGCATGTGAGCTTAAGGATAGCCAGACATTGTTGTATTCTCTCTTGCCTCAGATCTTTTTTTTTTACTTCTCAAGTCTCTGGTAAAGTTTTTAATTGATATTGAATTTTTTGACTTTTTATTTCCGTCAACTTTTACTTTTCTTTTAGCTGTTGATCAAGAAAATCTAGAATTTCTCATATACGTTTGTGTTCTGCAATGCTTTCCATATGTTGTGTTTTATTGCCTTTAATTAGGCAATATAGCATTTAAATTTCAATTGTTCATGCCACTTAGATATTGATATATTCTTCTGATGCTTTTGCACTGTTCTTCAATAGCTCCCTCCCGTCATGTCTTTCTTAATGGTGGTTGACCTCTGACTTTAGGAGTACTCATTCCTTGATAATTCTAACTTTCCTTCTATGGGTCTTGCCATGGTAACAGCCCTCACATTTTCTGCTTTTTGAAGGTACTTAGATGTTTTTACACTTTTTCCTCAAACACTGTAAGAGAATGTGCCCTTCCATAATGCTTATAAGAGATAACAGGTCTTTTGAATAAGTTTTTCTTTTGGCACATCTTTTTTGCTCATTAGCCAGTGTATTTTATTTTGGTATAATTGGTCTGCTATTGTGATTCATACTGTCAAGATCAAAAAGCATTTTATTTTTAAAAATTCCCGTTTAAATGAGTCCATCTCCCTTTCAAAATCTTTTGACACTTTGACACTATTTTAAAACTTAGATATAATTTCTAGAGTTTGTATTGAATGAAAATTTTCAGTGACTTGAGATTCTTCAGTTGTCCCCTCTTCAGATTTTAGCAACTTCTCTATTTCATCTAATCTAGTTTTAGGATTGTTGCTATTTTTGTAATTGCCCTGTTACTGGTCAGCAGTATGTTGTGTGACTTGAAACTGAGAGAACTATTTATAAAAAGTAGTATAAAGCCTTAGCTTCTACCTGGTGTGATCCATTTCTAGTTTTGTTATGAGATAGTACTCATACTTAATGAAAGTATTCATACTGTATTTCAGTCATACTCATGATTTCCCTTCTTAATGGTTAAATGTCATCTTCATTGAAGCATTTTCAGCAAGCGGCGTTTTGGTATTTGGTATTTCTAATTTGTGTATCTTTTTGGAGGGAGGAAGACAAGGCAATTGGGGTTAAATGACTTGCCCAAGGTCACATACCTAGTATCTATGTCAAGCGTCCGAGGCCAGATTTGAATTCAGGACCTCCTAACTCCAAGGCTGGTGCTCTATTCATTGCACCACCTAGCTGCTCTGCTATTTCTAATTTGTATTGATGTATCTTGCCATCTTGTGGTACCAGAATAAGAAACAATGTCCCTTACTCCTTGATCCTCCATGTGAACCTGATTTTCATGATGCTTTTGAGTAAGGCAAGTCTGCAACTCTATGTCACCTAATTTTTTTTTTTCCGTTTGGCTCTTGGAGGCCATTATGTATCAGTGACTAGAATACTAATCCCATCAGAGGTACCAGCAGAGTCTGGTCCATAGGGTTTCAGGGTTTCTGCCAGGCCTTTATGTATACTGTAATGGCATCATGGCTAGCAGGACGCTGTTTTTCCATTAACTCCCTTCCCCTTCATGTCATGAACAATAAGTTGGACTTTGTGGGGCTTATTATTGTTGTTCTTGTTGCCTATATGATGTGTTTCCTTCTATCTGTAATATTCTGTAATCTGTGAGACACATGTTAACTCAGACTTCTGAAAACATAACTACATAGAGTGAAAGCATGATATTTAACACAACCTGTAATAGATGATGGTGCTGATGATGACAAAGCTTTGCTTTGGGGTAGAAATTTATATCTTCTGTAACATATTCACATCTATTATCTCGTTTGGTCTTAGTCTTGTCCCTGGATAGCATTAATAGTTATAATTCTTCACATTTAATAGAGTGCTTTAGGGTGTGCAAAGGATTTTGCATACATCTGATCATCTGATCAGATCTGATCTGATCCCTACAATGAGCCCACCCTGTGAGGATTGTGAGGATTGTGAGGAAATCATAATTTCCATTTTACAAAGGAGAAACCTGCATCTCTGAGAGGCTAAGTAGTTTGTCTTGGGTCATGTAATTACTAAGTATTTGAGCCAGAATTTGAACCCAGGTCTTCTTGACTCCATGTACTGTACTCTGTGCACTATGCCACACTGCACATATAATAGTAACACACATGTGGTATTTTTGTTAGATTAATTTTTTTTAATTACCAAACATTTATTTGTTGTTGTTGTTTTTCAATCATGTCCAACTCTTCATGACCCCATTTGGGGTTTTCTTGACAAATATATTGGAATGATTTGCCATTTCTTCCTCTAGTTCATTTAACAGATGAGAAAACTGAGGCAAACAGGGTGAAGTGGTTTGCTCAGGTTCATACAGCTAGTGAATATCTGAGACTGGATTTGAACTCAGGAAGATGAGTCTTCCTGACTCATCTGGCAGCCTATCCACTATGCTCTTAGCTGCTCAAACATTTATGAAGCATATTCTGTGTATCAGGCACTAAATCTATCAATTCTTAGCTACGTTTCCATGAAAGATTTAACTTTTAGATTTTGAATGGAGAGAGGAGACAGAGAACAGAAATTGCCTGAAGACTAAGTTATGAGATTATATGAATGAAGGTTCTTAGCCACTGAACTGTAGTTGGAAAAAAAAAACACCAAACAACACGTACTGAGATGTGGGACACCTGGTTTTTAGTCTTGTACCTGTTGCTAATTAGCTCTGTGTCCTTAGGAAAAATAATCATCTCTGGGCCTGAGTTTGCTTATGTCGAAGACTTCGCATTACTCAGATATATTTAAAGTTCTTTCCAGTTCTAATGCCTCTCATTTATGTAGCATTATAAGGTTTACATAATGTTGTCCCCATGTCTACCTTGTGGAGTTTAGATATGTCCATGTTTTAAATGAGGAAATTGAGAGGTAAAATGCCTTGCCCAAGGTAACACAGCTTGCAAATATCAGAACTGGAATTTCATTCCATATCTTCTTGATGCTGAATGAAATGCTCTTTACCCTAGGCTAGTCTATCTTCTATGATAAATACTATTATCAGTATAGTGAGCAATGATAACGTCTTTGGCCTTTGCTCTTAACTAATGTGATAATAATTTTTATAGTCACATTGATTTTCCCCCCAAATACCTACTCAGGTATTGAACTGTTCTCAAATTCTGGTCGTCAATGTCCCCTCTACCTATACCAGATTTACTGTTGGAGAGCTCTTTTGGTCTGTTCTTCAGATTTTCTTAACCTATCTATACTTTCTGTGTGACCTTGGCTGTCTGATAAATGAGAGCAGTATTTGGCATTGAAAGACTGCTAAAACCTATGTCCCTGTAATCTCAGGAAGTGGTCCCTTAAAATTGCTGCCAAGTAGTGTTCTGCTGGATGCTAATGTGGTAAAGTTAGTCCTATTTCTACCCCAGGGTAGGTGTGACAAGTTTGCCTAGACCCTGTAGGGGTCTCAAAAACATTTTTTCCCTCAGTGAGGACTAAGGAATTGTTGTTTCTCCTTTCTTGAAGATGGTCAATGACTTCAGGAGGATGATGTCTTGACTTTCAAGTGAATTGGATTTAAGTGAGGCAGAGCTGCACAGTCATCAGTCTCACTCTCTCCTTCAGAGTCATTGGAATCCAGTGGCAAGACAAGAGTCAAGATGACCTACAATGACCCAGAATGCAATGTCTCTTGAGTAGTGCAATCTGACAAGTTAATGATGATGATGATGATGATGTTAGTAGTAGTATAGATAATAAGCAAAGAAGGGCCACAGAGCCTAGAGAGCATCCACATTGGCGTTTTCCATTTTGCTCTTCTCATCCTTTCCTTCATCATTAACCCGGGAGACTTTCTCTGAGTGTATGGACCATAACTGAGCCTGAAACACACCAATAGTGGTTCTGCTCTAGATAGAACTTCTTTCTCAAGGCATTCTCCTGGTCAAATGTTAGCACCAATTCAACTCAAGTAAGCCCACAAATATTTTTCTCAACAGGTGGAACAGGAAGTAGTGAAATTCAGATCCTCTTCCCACTTAGCCCTCCCTCAGCCCTTTCTAAGGGAAAGCAGAAGCATCTTTAGTGGATCATAGCAAGTCTTGTAGGGTAAAGCTCCCACAGACTGCATTTCCTGGTCCCACTTCTAAACACAGCTGAGTGTTGTTTGAGCAAATTACAAAATCATATGACTAGATCCACTACAAACTTAAGCTGTCTGACCTCAGCTAGGCTGTCACTGTTGCTCAGAAATGCTTTTTGTTCATCTCTTATTAACTCTGTCCAATTCCCTTCCATGACAGTTGCAGACATCTTTCAATTTTCTTCAAGTACCCAGCCTTACCATCATCTTGACATTCTCAGCAAATGACCACTCCTTCTAGTTTATTGAGAAAATCAAGGCTTTCTGAAAGTGCTAGACTCAGAGTAAGGAGAGATCTGGGTTGGAATCCTTGCTTTGACACTTGCTACCTCTGTAAGTGAGAGTAAGTTGCATAATATAAGTCTCAGTTTCCTCTTCTGTTAAGTGTGGATGACAACATCTGCAATGTAACTCATACAGATGCAAGTTCAAGTAAGATAATATACGAGTCCTGGGCTTTGTGCCCTTTGAAATGCTTTATTATTACCTTCATCTCATCTCAAATTCAATATAATTCAGGTAGAAATAGTTCTGGGACAAATTACTATTCCATTATTGTGCTCTTATGTTTAAAGTTTGATGGACTGTTGCACAAGTAGATGAAATGATTGCTTTTTTAGTTGAATAAAAGTATTAGAATATAAGTTCATCTTCTTGACTCTCTGTTCATTTGCTAAATTACTCTGCTCACTAAAAGCATCATTGGGACAACTTTACTAGCAGATAGATAGGAAGGTAAGGATTATATATGTACATAGTAGTTTAGCTTGCATGTTGTCTATTAAGATGTGGGTTCCTTCAAGGCAAGGATAATGTTTTGGCTTTTCTTGGTCTCCCTAGCACTTAGCACAGTGTCTAACCCATAGTGAATGCTTAATAAATGCTTGTCGATAATAGTGATATAGGAGAGCTAGGTGGTGCAGTGAGGATAGAACACTGGGCTTGGAACCAGAAAGACTCTTCTTCATGAGTTCAAATCCAGCCTCAGACACACACTAGCTGCGTGACCCTGGGTAAGTTACTTAACCTTAGTTGCTTCAGTTCCTCATCTATAAAAAAAATGAGCTAGAGAAGGAAATGACAAACCACCCCAGTATCTCTGCTGAGAAAACCCCAAAAGGGTTATAGAGAGTCAGACACAACTGAACAACAATGATATATTTCATCCTTAGCTGAAGCATCACTTTCTACATATTGCTTTTCCCAATCTCCCCAGATGGTAGTGTTTTCTCCTCAAAATTATCTTGTATTTATTTTATATAAATTCTGTATATATTTATATGTACTTGTCTTGCATAATAGAATATAAGCTCCTTGAGGGCAGGGCCTGTTTCTTTTTTTTCTCTGCCCTAAAGCACCCAGCACATGCCGGCTCTATGATAGGTGTTTAATAACAATTGACTGATCCTGTTCTTACTTGATTCCTTCAGTTAGGCATCTATATTTTCAGAGCTTTTAATTTCTTGTATGTTGAAGGCCATGAGCATTCAGCTGGCAGCAACTATACTTTGTTCTTAAAATTTTGTGGATCAGGTGATTGGAGACAACAGTTTTGTTTGTCATGATGCTCCAGGTAGAAAACAGTTTATTTATTGAGTTTTCAGACATATATTGTGTTTTATACTTGTTTGTAGGAAGATTTGTAGTCTGTAAGCTTGTGAAGGATAGTGAGCTTCTGGTGTATAATTCTTGGTACTTGATTACGTATTTCTAAGTATTTGGGAGGTGCTAAATTTTCTCAACTTGCAGCAATATAATTCACAGTTTATGTAATTTCCTTGAAAAACCTGTGTGTTTCAACATGTCAGGTCTCCTTATAGATGACCTTTCTGTAATTTCTTGTGTCAACTGTCATTTCTTTAATTATTGTTCTTATTTGAACAACTCCCCTTAATCTCACCTCCATTTTCCTGTTGTCCCACATTATTTCCCCCTTTTCTTCTGAAGCTATTTCTGGCTAGTCTTACTTCCCTAACCTAACCTGGGTCCTAGATCATATCTTTTTCCTTTTCCTAAAATTCCTTCCTGATATGTCTCCTTGATGTAGTCATCTATCCCTGCTATACTCCTGATCACATGGTTGGTTTTTTTTTTTTCTCAAGCACAGACCTGATCCTGTCATTCTGATTTGGAAAAACTTTAAATGGACTCCAATGATCAACAGGATAAAGTACAAATTTCTTAGCTTATCTTTCTAGGTCCTCCATAATCTATCCTTAACTTAATACTTCTGTGCACATAACCTTTAATCCATCCAAACTGAACTACTTGCCATGTTCTGAACTTTAACAACTTGATGGCTTTTCCCATATTCTTTTTGTCTTGAATGCTTTCCTATCCCCCAAATCCACTTATCCTGGGAAAATTCAACCTCTTTCAGGGCCCCCACTCAAATGTACCCTTACCTGATTTCTTAATTGGAATGGATATTTTTGTTCTTATGTATTCTTTCTTTGTTCTGAATTCCCATCAGGCTTTTTTTTTCAAACTTCATGTAGTATTTATCACATGTTTCCATGTGTTATATTTATGGGCATAAATTTTGTCTCCCCTACTGTCTCTAAGCTCTTTGGGGGTAGGAACCAGTCATTTATCCCCACATTCTTGCTATGTGCATATTGCACATAGTAGGTGCTCAGTAAAATACTTGTTGAACAAATGTAAAACAGTGACCTGCTTTTCTCCATTGCTTGAATTTTATAGAACAAATTAAAAAAATTAGTGGAACACCAGGCTACTAGGTAGACTTTCTTGGATGGAGGTCAACAAATTTGAACACTGAGAGAAATGATTAATTTTCTGTTATATTTATAACAAATTATTAAATTAGAATTAATTTTTTTTCCATTTCCTCATTCAGGGGCCAGCCCCTGTAGGCCAGTCAGTTAGTTTTGCTGATAGAGGAGATTGCCCAAATCCTCTGGGAACATGCATCTCCATCATGGGCAGGACCTCACCCAACTAGTAGACCTTACTTTTGTTAAAGTGTAAAAAAAAAAATCTTTTTTGTTTAGAGTATAAACAGAATCTAATCCAGGTGCATTAAACACATGTCCTTGCACCCTCCACTGTAGTTAGGGTGACCCAGGTCATGAAATAGAAAATCAGCCAGTGTGGTCTAGGTAGGGGGGATTCCTTTGTCATGATTGCTGGAGGCAGTTAAATCTCATGATCAACCCATATTTTAAGTAGGAGGCATTGAACACTTTTAGCCCACTTCCTCATTAATATGTCTACCCCCTCATTAATTGTTCACCATGCAGGATTGATTTCTTCTGTCAGGGGCGTTCCCTCTTCTAAAAATATTTAAGACATTCAGTATCTCCATTAGGTGTCTTTGGTTACCTGAGAGAAACCATTTATCATCAATTTATTGGTTATCACCTAGCCTAATTAATAAATTGATCATTAATTATCAAGAAACTTTGTTTCTTGGGCTTTTCATTCACTTAACACTCATGGTACTATGAGCACTGGTATTATGTTAAGCAAATATATGGTTACTCCCTCACCTTGAAGAAGGCAAATGGCTCAATTTACCCCAACAATGATAGGCTAAATACCCAATTTCCCACTAGAGTCATCTTACTACATAGGAGTACAGATTTAGAACTAGAAGAGAGTATGGAGTTCATCTAGTTTAACCCCTTCATATTGCAGATGATCAAGACTCAGAGAGGTTGATTTTGAGGCAGCAAAGTAGCAGTGGATGGACTTGGAGTCAGGAAGACCGAAGTGAAAATCCTGCCTCAGACACCAGCTGTGTGAAACCTTCCTATGCCTCAGTTTCCTTCTCTATAAATGGGGATAATAATAGTACCTACCTCCCAGAGTTGTTCTGAGGATCAAATGACATAATATACAAAAAACACTTTGCAAATCTTAAATCACTATATAAATGCTAATTATTATTATTATTATTATTATTATTATTAATTGGTTTGCTGAAGGTCACACAAGCAATAAATGATCTAAAGAAGATTCAAATCCTACACCTCTGACTCTAAACCCAGTGTCCTTTTCTCTGCCCTGTAATGATTTTGCTTCCAGTTATCATCAATTTCAACTATAAGTGTTCCAGAATCTTCTTTTACATACCAGAGAAAAGGGGGCTTATATCTGGAAAGCATGAGATAAAAACCTAGATCAGAGTAACCAGATGTCTCCAGAGAAACCGCTGAGATTTGGGAAATGGGAGTGTCATATTACTACCTCTGATTTCATATACCTTTCGGTGGTGTTTTGGATTTAAGAATGGAGTCTCAGGGTTCCTTTGTCCCAGAGTGCTAAAACCCTCATTGGAACCCTTTCATAGTAATTTCTCTAATCCCTCCTAATGTGGTATGGCAAGATAGAAAAATAAGAAGGGATTAACATGAAATTTCTTGCTGACCTCATTTTAAATGTCGTGATACTCTTTAGATTTAAAAAGACCAAAGAAATTAAGTATGAGAACTTCATTCTGTGAAAATGACCTACCACTGTATTTAAGAAGTCTTCATTAAAGTCCAACCCTAATGCTTCATAGTATTGTTGAGGTGGTCAAGGGTTAAGGCAGCAGAGCACAAACACTGGTGGGTTCTACCAAGCTGAAAATAGCTTTGTGTATTGGCTAGGTGACAATGGAGCACCTACCTACTTAAATTTGGAGAGGCTCATCACCAGATTGGCAACATAGCAATGAGTTTTCAGCCAGAACAATGAAGTGCCCTTCATCGTATGGCATAATGGATAGATAGCTAACCAGAAAGACATGTGTCCAAGTCCTAACTGACATATACTGGCTATATGACCCTGGACGGGTCACCTACCCTCTCTGTGCTCTAGACATCTTAGAGGTGGTGTCCATATGCACTGTTAGGGAAGTTTTTCCCTAGGAGCTCTCTATAATAATGAAATCTTAAGGTCCAGTTCAGATGCCTTCATCCAAGGCACTCTCAAAGACCATTTACAATGTCAAGAGTAGCTGTGATATAAATTGGTGTGGGAATACCCACACCAAAGAAATCACAGATGCCTGAACTACTGACATCTTTAAGACAGAAGTTATCATCACTCTTCTCTCTGTAGGGCTCATAAATATCTCAGTGACTGAGAAGTGGCCTGAAAGTTCCTGTGGTCATCATCTGGTGACCATAAATTCTGCTTGTTTAGACAACTTGCTTCTTAATGATAGTGAGATAACAGAGGATTGGCTATGCCAAACACCTCATATGTATCATATTGAGACTTAAGTGATAATGATAACAAAGCAGCTCTTCCTAGGAGTGGACTAGGATTAGGAAGGGGATTGGTAAATTCTTTAAATCAGGAGGGCTAAAGGTAAAATTCAAGAAGATCAATCAAGGAAGAGAAGTACATGAATCTAGGCATATGAGAGATCTGGAATCCAGGATCACAGCCAGCAGAAATTAAGACCCTGGTTTAAATCTAGGACATTAGTTGATGAACAATTATGACATACCTACTATGTGCCAGCACTATATAACAGACTTGAAGATACAGAGATAAAAATGAAAGAGTTCTAGGCTCACTCTCACAATCTCTCACTCCCACTGGCAGGTTATCAGATGACAAATAACTACATCTCCCTTCATGGCTGCTCATTCTTCTAAAATCCCAAGCCATAAAAGGGGAACAAGAGAATAGGACCGGCAGAATTTAATGCCATCAAAAGTTTGGTGATTCAGGGGCTTCCAATATATACCTTTTATTCAAGACCACAGCTAGTCTCAGTCTGGGTTGGACAAGAAGGAAACAAGGATGCTTGACTGAAATGGGGGCCTTGAGTGTGTGGTTACAAAGAAAGGCAGTTCCTAGAAGTCTCTTTCCTAATGTCACAAGCATAAAGCCTTGTGTTAGAACTGGTGTCTTAACTATAGTGAAATTTCATGTTTGGGTGGTGGAGCCAGAAAGAGTGGTAACAGAGGCAAAAACTGGACAAAACCAGCCAATCTGTTCTCTACATAAATTCTGCAGCTTATTATCCATCAGAGAAGCTAAATTTCCAAGCATTCTATTTCCAGTGATTGCTTCTACCTTCAAAAAAAGGCATGTAGAGCAGTACAAGGGCTTTAAAAATGGTTAGTATAAGAACTCCAATATGCCTGGTTTATTGAACTAAGATCTCAGTACTGAAAGTATCTTAGTGCCTTAAAGCTTTCTCTTCACCCCAGTGATTCTTAGATCTGGTTTAATGTTACCCTTCATTGTCTCCCATTATGTCAAGGGATGTTATAAGATTCTAGAAGCCAATATTCCCTTTAATTTAAAAATTTATGACAGGTATTTTTAGGATTAGTCGCAGAATCTTTTTTTATTTTAGCCCTAGAAGGGGCCTCGGAGATCAGAGAAGGATTTTTGTAAAATCAGAAAATCAGAGACTGGTACATTTGAAACAAGATCACCAAACACTGCTGTAGGTCTCTTTACTTGGGCATATCAGTGATCCAAGTGATTCTCTCCAGGAAGGGAGTTGTGTCCTAAATTTGCAATCCTTAAATCAGTAATGCTTGCTTTGTCTGGCATTGATTGGGAAAAGAGTGTTATATATAAGACTGTTTCCCAAATAAATAAAACTTATCCTTTTATGAGCCCTATTTTTTGGGTGGTTTATTTTTTATGGAATTCTTCCTAAACTGTGCTCTATGTCTTTCCTTCCATCTTAAACAGAGTACACGCATATAATTTAACCTTTTTTAAATGATCCAGGCCATAAAGATGAACATCAAGCATTATGCTCACAGTATTTGAAATATGGAAAAGCACAACAGCTAACTGCCCCTCTAATAATACCCATACTGCTTTGCTTTCTGTCTTATTTTTGTACATTTCTCTGCTTCTTTCACTATCAGGATATAAGCTGTCATACCTCACTGCTGTTAGTCTCTTGCCTCTAGCCATCTTTCCCATGCTCCTTCTAAGTTGATGTTTCTAAACTATAGTTTGGGAAAACACTTGTTGCTCAAAATGGAATTACCAGAGGATTCTCCTCTATGCAAATAGCTAGTTAGTGACAAGCTGGGACTAGAGTCAAGGTCTCCTGATTCTCCTTCTCCAGTGTCTCTTTGCTATACCACATTGCCTCATTGAGAACTTTCATTAATAATGGTCACCACTTTGATTCCAATTCTATGCCTCAGTTTCTCTCTCATAGGTAATTAATACTTGTGTACTCTCTTCCAATTGGGGAGCACATTACGATTTAATCACTAGGAAATTCTATTAGAAATAACAATTGTCATGGACAGAGCACTCTTAATTTTAATGTGTGGAATTTGTGATGGCTGTTTTAACTACTCACAGGAGATATCTTTCTTATTTCCTGGATCTCAGCCTTTTTCTGGGCAGAATGGGAAAGCATTTGTTAAGTGCTTATTATGTGCTTAATACCATGTTAAAGGGGCAGCTAGGTAGTGCCGTGAATAGAGCACCAGTCCTGCAGTCAGGAGGACCTGAGTTCAAATCTGGCCTCAGACGCTCAACACTTACTACTGTGTGACCTTGGGCAAGTCACTTAACCCCAATTGCCCTACCTTCCCCCCGCCCCAAAAAAAACCAGCAAAAAAATAATAAATACTATGCTAAGTGTTGGTGATACAAAGGGAAAACCAAGATAGTCCCTGTTCTCCAAGAGTGGAAGGCATCACATAAAGGAGGGTTCCTGTTCATGTTTCGCTCATGGCAAGTGGAAAGGCCAAATAGTACTTTGGTTCTGTTTGGAAAGTATCAAGGCACATTGCAAGGACTCAAGGGTCTTAGGAAACTGTGGTATGATAGATGGTCTCTAACCAAGAAAATAATGGATTCAATGGTCAGAGTAGATGTGGAGGGTCAAAAGCCAGGTCATAGAGGGCACAATGTATCCAGAGAGAAGTGGGCAACGGAACAATAAAGGTTGGTTTGGGGAAGAGAAAAATCCATAACTTCCTTCAGTGGAAACAGATAGGGCTGGCTTGTCTTTGGGCTGTCAACTAAAGTGCAATGGGGAGGAAAAGGTCCCTGGCTCCCATTTTGGTGACTAGTGCTAGTGATTATACTGAGTAGTTGGGTGGGAGAGAGGAAATTCAAGATAAATATATTCTATTCTTTTCATATTAGGAGTAAAAACCATGCTGAATCTATACACCCAATAGATTAATATATGCCTCCAGATTAAGTTAGGTGGTAGTATAACTTCTATTTTTCCCCCCTCACCTGTGGTTTCCTTACCTCAGTAGTCACCAATAAGGAAGTAGTACAGTTTATCAGAAAGAGTACTGGATTTGGAATCAGAGAACATGGATTCAAATTCTGCTTCTATTAGTACTGTACATGCTTGAGCAAGTCATTTCACATTTTTAACCTTAAGTTTCCTTGTCTGTAAAATCAGGGGGTGGAGTTGATCATTGCCAAAGAGTTGTTCTAGTCTTAATATTTATAATCCTATAATCCTGAACTCCTAAACATGATCCTTCACTATTTTGAAAAAAAAAAAAAAGAGAAGAAATTAGGGAGTTTACTCCAAGTTGCATTCAGAAGTCAAACTAAAGTTTGTAGGGGGGAAGAATCACAGCTCCCCTCATTCTCCTCGTGGTGGTCATCACTTTTTTTAAACCCCATCAGTGATGGGTCTGTTACTATCAGTGCTCTGGTTAAGTAGACGTGTATTTGTCTAATAGCCCAAAATTGTTTTGGGGAATGGAATTCATGAGCTCTGTACATGTAGAGCCAGAAGACCCCCAAGAGACCATTTAATCCCATCCCTCCATTTTACAGATGAGGAAACTGAAGTCAAGAGGGAAAAGTGACTTGTCCAAGGTCAAACAAGCAGCAAATGGCAGAAGCAGGTTTCATGTCCATGCCCGATGTTGTTTCCACTGTGTTACACTCGTCTGAACCGTTTGGCAAAGGAAGGGCGTAAGTGGGACACACCTGAAATGTGTGTCATCTCCAGCCCCAGGCTGGCCTCACACAAAATGTGAAGCAGGTGGTTTTTGTTCCTAGTTGTTCTCTGCTTCACTTCTCTCCCCTAGCGGTGTCTCTCAATCACCAAGGATTTTATTTTATTGTTGTCATACTGTCATTTTTCAGTCGTGTCTGTCTGACTCTTCATATCCCCATTTGGGATTTTCTTGGCAAAGACGCTGGAATAGTTTACCACTTCTTTACAGAGGAGGAAACTGAGGCAAACAGGGTTAAGTGACTTGTGCAAGGTCACACAGTATGTTTCTTTTTTTTTTTTTAACAATCCAACAGCTGTTTTATTTAAGATACTGTGTTAAACTTGAAATACAGTGTTCATGCTTTCAAACAGCTTGCAATCCACAATAATACTTTGAGTTAGGGAGTACAAATATAATTATTTTCACTTTACAGATAAAGAAACTGAGTATAAGAGAGGCTAGGTGAATTATCCAAGGCCATGAATCTTCTTCAGTGATAGTGCTATGAACACAACTTCTGACTTTATGTCAATTCAATGCATTTCAGATAAACCTTTCTACATGAGTTGCTGGATCAATTGGTTAAATCCTTTATGTCTAAATTTCATCATGTATAAAATGAGGCAGTTGAGACTTAATTATCTTTAACTATAATTTAGGGCTAAAGTCTACAGTGGTATTCATTGTAATTCATCAAACTTATAAGTGCCTACTGTGTTCAGAGGACGACTGCTAGGTATTGAGGAGATAAAAAATTTAGCTGGACCACCATCATGGAACTCAGTCTATGGTGGAGGTATGAAGTTAACTAATTTTATAAAATCACATATAGAAAGTGCATTAAAGAGAAACAGAACAGTGGTTTGTGTAACTCTAAAGAGGATCTTTTGAGGAGGAATCAGGGAAGATTTCCTAGAACCGGCAACATTTACTTAGTCTTTAAAGGATGAGTAGGAATTGGTAGGCAACAGGAGGAGGGAGGACATTCAAGAAGAGGATACAGTGTGAGCAAAGGTGTGGTGACAGTTTGTATGAAGTCGAAAACATATTCAGGGGATAGGGAGGCCAAGGAGGAGCAGAACTGAAAGGAAGTGATTTTTGTAGTATGCCATATTCTCTTCTTTTCTATAGGGAGTCAGGAATTCAGTCACATGGGGAAAAATTAATTGCACACAGTATGTTTCTGAGGCCAAATTTAAACTCAGGAGGAGGAGGAGTCTTCCTTATTTCAGGGCCAGATCTCTATGTACTGTGCCCCCTAACTGTCCCAAGTATTTTATTAATCACCTACTGTTTACCAGGTACTATGCTAAGATCCAAGGATACAAATATAATGGCAAGGAACTTATGGTGTAATAGAAGAGATAACAAGAACATATGAACTAATATATAAAGAGAATAAGAACAAATGAACACAAAGTAGTTAAATACAGGGTTGTTTGGACAGAAGAAAAGTAGTGTTTGGGGGAATCAAGAAAGAACATGCTGAAGATGGTGCCTAAGCTGCATCTTGAATAGCAATAATAATAATTTGCATTTATATAGAGTTTTAAGATTTGCAAAATACTTTATACTTATTACCTCCAGACAATCCTGTGAAGGTTGTCATTATCCCCATTTCACAGATAAAGAAACTAAGGCTGAAAGAGGTTAAGTGAGTCACCCAGAGTCACACAGACAGTAAGTATGGGAGGCAGGATTTGAAATAAGGTTTTCCTACCTCCAAGTCTATCATTCTATCCACCTTAGTATATCTTTCTTCCTTTAAAGGAAGAAAAGGGATTCTCCTGAACCTTTTCCATATCTAGTGGATCCTTAGCTAGGCTTCAGTTCTGTTGAACCCCATTATACTTGACAGTGCCTACAATCCTTGTTGGATTGCATTTTATGTGGAGTAAGAAGGAGCAGAACCCCTCTGGCCTCCACATCCCAAAGGACTGAAATTACAATGGTAAATTTAGATAGGTTCATTGATTTAGAAGAGAAGATCCCAAACTTATTTGGCCTATTACCACCTTTTGAAAAAAACAAAACAAAATTACTCAGTGCTTCTCTGGAAATCTTTCTTTAATGCTTTTAACAGTTTTTTAATAGGTCATGTAAAAACTATATTTTTAAAAAGTGCTCCATCTTAAATTTAATAATTTATTGTAAATTTGTGGATTTTTTCCTGCATTGAAATTTTGATGACCGAATATTGTATCATATAATATATTATATCATATTGTACACAAGTCATTACTTGCACATATTCCTGCCAAAGCGTGCTGGACTTCCCCACAATACTCAACACACACAGTCACCTGCCAACACTTGCCTGTTAAGACCTGTCAGCAGACTTGACCACTGCCAGATTATAACTTACATTTTGTGTGTTTATTTGGAAAAACATTGTAATCATTATGACTTAAACTCTGTTGCACAACAGATGAAACATGTACAAATAGTTTTTCAAAATTTTCTTCTCTTCTTTCCTTATGCTTCCACTGCCCCTTATTTTTATTCAGCAGCAATGCCCCCAGCCACAATTGCACATGGAGTTACTACCACCCACACCCTTGGATCGTTCCAGTGCCCCCCAAGGGGAAGTATCACCCACTTTGGGAATCTATGAAAGAAATAGAAAAGGCCTTACAAATCATATAGATCAGTACTGTTAAATTCAAATAGAAATGGGGGCCACTGTGTATCCCTGCAGACAAGGCCCATTTTGACCTAGAAAACCACATATTAGTATTATCTATGTTCTATTGTATTTTTATTTATTTATTAAATATTTCCCAATTACATTTTAATCTGGTTTATGTTTGACACCTCTTATTTAGATGAACATCCTCATATTAATGATGAGGAAAGGGGCTAGGACTTTTTAAGCATCTTGCCCAAGGTCCCATAACTTAGCCAAAATTTGAACCCAGGTACCTCAATTCCAAAACAAGCTCTCTTTTACCACAGCACCACTGTTAGAGGTAGCAAAGTTAGTCCTGTATATGAGTGCTCACTCAGCTTAAAGGAAACATCCTTTTTAGATGAAAGCTTTCCATTCCCCCTACATGGGGAACTGAGCGATGGATGCTTTAAATAGGAAAGACCCAGCTTATTAACTGTTCTGTCCAGATTTACTAAACTTTGAGAGAACCAAGCTCACTGATTAGAAGTTGGAGAGATGTGCAGTATCTGTCTCTGGGGGACAGATGGACTCTTCAATGAGTCCAAGTGTTCCATGTTAATAAAATGCTTGAGTTTAGTTTTTTTGGAAATATAATAAACGGTAACACTTGGATAGACAGCAGGTTTTCAAACTAACTTTATCCTGTTTTTTGTCTTTGTTTCAATTTATCTGGCTCTACCAAGAAAACATGTTCTGGATGGGAGGGACTGTGTGTACAAGACTTGTACCATAAGGCTGCTCTCATTGTCAGATTCAACAGGGAAAGATAATGAGATCCAGTGGAAAAAGGGAAATGAAGCTGAGGGAACTGAAGTCAGGTTTATTGATTGCCTCTCCTATCTACTGATGTAGTGGATAGAGCACCCCACCTGAAGTCAGGAAGACTGATATTCCTGAATTCAAATCTGACTTGAAACACATATTAGCTGTATGGCCCTGGGCAAGTCACTTGACCTTATTTGCCTCAGTTTCCTCATCTGTAAAATGAGCTGGAAAAGGAAATGGCAAACCTCTCCAGTATCTTTGCCAAGTAAACCCCAAATGGGGCCACAGAGTCGGACGTGACTGAAAAACAACTAAACACAACCTACCTGTTTAGCTCTTGACTTGTAATCACAGTCCACATGCTTCAAAATGGTCTCATTTGATGAATTAAATTGATTTGGCTTTAGGCCCAGAACATACTCATTTCTCTTTAGTTTCTTTTTTATTTCCAAAATTAGAGGCTTTTTTGTTTCCTAGATTTTTAGAATTTTATTTGTGAAAAGGAAGAAGGGAGAGAATGTATCCCTTTGGTTGGAGGTCCCTATGGCATGAAAGGTCCAGGAAAACTGTGAGGAATTTTCTCTTTTCTCTTGGCTCCTGTTTACCAACCAAGGAAAACTGGAGGCAATTCATGCATAGTACTCCCATATTACTGATACTAATCTCCCCTTCCATTGGTTCCAGTAACCATCAGTCAACCAACAAGCATTTATGAAGTGCTTACTATGTGCTGGGGACTGTGATAAATTCTAGTGATACAAATAAAGGGCAAAAAGAGTCCCTGCCCTCAAGGAGCTTACTTTCTAATGGGGATAAGGAAAGGAAGGGCAGCAGATATAAATCAGAACATACTAAGGTCAATACAGAGGATGTGGAAGGTCACCTTGAAAGAAAAAGTTAAGGTAGGAAAATATAATGGAACCACTTGACTTGAGTAATGATTAGTCCAAAAGATCTACAGTCCTTATGGCCATATTAAAGCTAAAACGGATCTTGGAGATCATTTAGTCCAATACTCTCATTGTACTGGACAGACTAAGCATAAGAGGTTAAGTAACCTACCCAAGGCCTTGCATATACTAAATGGCAGAGCTGAGATTTGAACTCTCCAAATCTAGTATTCTTTCATTAAAACACCCAGAGTCCCTTACTGGCTTCATCTTGGGGGGTGGGGAAGCTCCTCACAAAAGTCTTGTCATCACCAAATACTCTTACTATGAGTAGGGGAATCAATGAACAAATACTTATTAAATGCCTACTGTATACCAGGCACTGTGCTAGGTGCTGAGGATATAAGTACAAAGAATGAAAGAGTCCGTACTTGGAGAAGAAGGGTTAGGGTCTGTCTCATTCTCTTGTCTTTTCTCCCTAGCTTTTCAACAGACTTCCTTTTGCATGGAATCCCCTTTCTTCCTCTAGTTTCTAATAGTTGCTACCCCATCTCTGACTGTCTTTTGCATCCTCTCGGACTGTTACTCTCCTGAGAGGAGGAAGGGAATGAAGGGAGATCCCAGCATCTTATAAATGGTACAGAAGGGTAAGTTAACTCACTGGTTTGACCCATTTAAAAGTACCATTTTATTGACCCTCCCCCTTCCCCTTTCTAAAACCTTTGAAGAGCTGAAGTGATTTAAAGAAGAGAGAAAACAACCCTGCTGCTACAAAAGTTTGTTTGACTGAGGTTTTTGTGAGTATGTTAAACTGCTTTGAAGAGTGGCCAGTCAGGAAACTTGTACTTTTACAGCCTGGAAGGGAAATAGCAGTGGCTAGACAGTTGGAGACCTTCTTGTGCTATTCTTTGAGAAAAGCTTGAGAGATGTGGCTTTGCCCAATAGCAAAATTAGATGCTGTAGAACTGGCTGGAGGTGAGATCCAGAACATTATTAATGATCTATTATCTTATCCATTGATTCCTTCTCTGCTGACTAACAATATGCTCAGATTTAACCCCATCTTAAAAAAAACCCCAACAGTTTTGCCTTGACTCTGCCATCACTTCATATTATCATCCTGTATCTCTTCCATTTCATAGCCAGATTTATAATCTAAATGGCCATTCCTTCCTTGCCTCATTCCTTCTTAGCCTCTTGCATATTAGCTTTTGACCTCATCACTCATTCGAATTTCTTTCTACAAGGCTGCCAATAAACTCAACAGCTAAATCCAAAGGCCTTTTTTTCAGTCTTGATATTGTTCAGTCTCTACAAATTTTGCCTGTGTTGATCATCTCCTGTTAATCTTCATTTTTCTCTACGTTTACATGACACTGTTCACTTGTGATTCTACTTCTATTCACAGAGTTCCTTCTCTGTGTCCTTGACTTGATGGTCCACCAAGTGTATCTCTTTCTTTCTCTCCCCACCCTGGCCATTGGGGGTTTATGGATATATCCCAGGGCCCCATCCTGGGCCCTTTTTTCTTATCTCGACTCTTGATGATTTCATCAGCTCTCAAAGGTTTAATGATCATTTCTGTACCAGTGATTTCCAAATCTCTGTGTCTAGCCATCATCTCCCATCTGAACTCCTGTTCTGTATCTCTGAATGGCCATCAAACTTTTCTTTGTAGATACTCCACAGCTATTTCCAATTTAATATGTTTAAAAGAGAATTCAGGGCAGCTAGGATGCCTGCCTGGGAGTTAGGAGGACCTGAATTCAAATTTGACAATCACTTAACCCTGTTTGCCTCAATTTCCTCATCTGTAAAATGAGCTGGTGAAAGAAATGGTAAACCACTCCAGTATCTCTGACAAGAGAACCCCAAATGGGGTCACAAAGAGTTGGACATGACTTGAAATGACTCAACAACAACAAAAAGAAAACTCATTATCTCGCCCTCTCACCTAGCCATGCTCCTAATTTCTCTATTTCAGTCAAGGGTACTGACATCCTTCCAGTTGCTCAGGTTTGCCATCTTGAGTTTGCTCCCTCACTCGCCATACCTGTTCAGTTGTCAATTCTTGTCCATTGTGCCTTCTCTGTTCCCTCCCCTCTACTCCTACAATAACCACCCTTGGATTCAGACCTTTGCCACCTCTTGCCCAGACTGAGGTAATAGCTTCTTGATTGCTTCTAGTCTTTCCCCCCTGTCCAATCCATCATGCACACAGCTGCCAACTTTATATTCCTAAATCAAAGATCAGACCATGTCATTTTCCTAGGCAGAAGAGCATCAGTGGCTCTTTGGGGCCTCTGAGACATAATGCTCCACAGTTTTGACATTAATGTCCTTCAAAATCTGACTCTAGCCCATCTTTTCAGCTTTATTTTATCTTACTTCTCCCTCCCTACTCTCACACAAGCTGATCTACTAGCTACTCTTTATACATGATTCTATTTTATGCTTTCACACAAGACATCCACTAGGCTTTAAAAAAAAAAAAGTCTTTATTCAGCATCTGCTGGGTGCCAGGGCTGTGTTAAGTGCATTAAAATTATCTCATTTGATCATTATAACAACCCTGGGAGGTAAATGCTATTATTATCCCCCTTTTTAATAATTGGGGAAATTGAAGAAGTCAGTGATTAAGTGACTTGCTCAGGGTCACACAGCTACTAAGTGTCTGAAGCTAGATTTGAATTCAGATCTTCCTAACTCCAGATCCAATGTTCCATTCACTGTGCCACCTAGTTGCCTCAAGGTGGCTTGGAATATTTTCTCTCCTTCCTCTCTGCTTCTTGAAATTTCTAACTTAAGACTCAACATAGATGCCACCTTCTACTTGAATTTTTCCTAATTCCTTCCATTTTAAAGTGCTTTTCATCCCACAAATATTTTGTTGTATTTATTTATCTGTACACTGTTGTATTCTCCTAGTAAAATATGAATCCTTCAAGAGCAAGATTTCTATTTTTTGTCTTCATATTCCCAGCTGAGCACAATGCCTAAGACCTAGTGGGAACATAAAAATGCGTGCTGAAGCTTGTCCCCAGGGAAGATATATGAGAAGGTATCTCCTTCCACCTTTATTGCAGACGTTGGGGGTGGGATGGGGATTGGAACAATGGATATGGAATACTGCATGTAGTGCTCGATTTTTTTTCAAAGACTTGTTTTGCTGAGTTATTTTTTCCTTATTACTTTGCTCTGTGTTATAAGGGATGGCTCTAAGGGAGGGTAGAGGAAATATACAACCTCTATTAGGAAATGTAGGTTATATAAAAGCAATGCCATCAACAAAATGCATTTAAAAATAAATATTTGTTGAATTGCATTGAACTTGGTACTTTACAATGGAGTGTCCCAGGGATTTGTGCTTGGCCCTACGCTATTCAGTATTTTTATCACCAACTTAAATGCACAGATGGAATGTTTTCTAATTTGCAGATGACACAATGGTGGGACATAGCTGGCACAGTACAGGACAGAGAGATAGGATTCAAAAATATCTTTACAGGGTAGAACAGTAGACCGAATATACGAAGGTGAAATTTAATGGAAATAAATGTAAAGTCTTACACTTGGGTTCAGAGGGTCAATGTCACTAGTACAAAATGAGAGAGGTATTGCTAAATAGCAATTTTTCTGAAATAAAGATCAGGGCAGGGGTGGCATCGTAGACTGAATGTTCTATAGGAGTTGCTAGGGTGATAGAACAGCCAAGAGAATTAATGTGGCCTTGCACTTATTATGAGGAAAAGTAACTAGGAATGAGGAAGGGGCAGTTCTACTATATATTGTCCTGGTCAAGCACATAGGCTTAATAGAAAGAAAAACTTCCTAAGAACTGGTGCTATCCAAAAGTTGAATGGGTGGCCTCCTGGTTGAGAGAAGTCTTTATACAATAACTATATGGCCTCCTGGTTGGGAATGTTGGGAACTTTTTTTCAGGCAAGGGTTGTACTAGATGGCCACTGAGACACCTTCCAACTGAGGTTCTGATATTCTGTGAACTTTGGTCCAAGTGTTTTGGGTTTTTTTGGAGGGGGAAGGCAGGGCAATTGGGGTTAAGTGACTTGCCCAAGGTCACACGGCTAGTAAGTGTTAAGTGTCTGAGGCTGGATTTGAACTCAGGTTGTCCTGACTCCAGGGCTGGTGCTGTATTCACTGCATCACCTATCTGCCCCATGGTCCAAGTGTTTTATAGGGAGCCTGGAACCTCCCCTAAAAGTCTTCCTCATGTGGTTGTTTCTTCCCTAAGTGTTAATATGAGACTATTGATTTTGGGGGCATCATTTATAGAGACTTTTTTGAGCTAATAAAAGCATCCTGGTTAAAGGGTTATCCTTAAGTAAATAGAAATTCATATTTTGAATTCTTAATTTCCTTCTTGCAGAGATAAGATAGAAAACTTCTTACTATTGAGCACAACTCCCTAACTTCAGAAACAAAACACCCTTTTTTGTGTTTCTTTTATGACATGTTTATGTACAGTGTTGGAGATTTTAGTCACATACAAGTTAACGTTTCAAAATGTAGACGCTCACAGATAATACATTCTGTTCTCTCGTGCTCGGCATGATGATAGGTTTACTTGTTGTGCGGACCTTGACTTAGAATTGGGAGACAGATGTTTGGCAATTATGTTTTCCCTCATTTACCACTGGGGATTTGTAAAGTAATTGCCTTGTTTTCAAGAAAAAAAAGTTTAAAATAGCATTTTAAAGGGCCCAAGCCAGTACTTATATGAAAAAAAAAAGAAGAAAAAAGGAAAGATGTGACCAAGAAGACATTTGGGGCTTTCTTCTTATTCCCCCTGTTTCAGAAAGGATGTTTGGAATCAAAAACCCCTGATTCTAGTCCCATTTGGATTGTGCCCACATGAGGGCACAGTGGTGATAAGGAAAATGTTTTTGGCTGACAGACTCTAGGAGTGACACTGGGCATGGCCTTTCTTCATCAGACTACTAAAGAATTGTTGTTTGCAACAGTGGAAGAGTACTGAGTTACTTAATACAGAGACAATTTCTCTCCTGTTCTGAGACCAGTAAGGGTAGCTTCATTTACACCCCTATTAAACTTGAGAGAAGGTCATCTGGATAAAATCTCATTTTCCAAAAGACCCTAGTCTTTTGCTTTTTGTAACTGGGGTCTTTTCTACAGAAACACGTAGCAATTGTATGTGAATTTATTATCATTCTAAGGAAAGGACACACAGAAAATTGATGTTGTGTAAGGCTCTGTGGGTCTGAAGGACATTTTTTATAATCTCTCTTCTAGGATTCTGCCATCCTCCTTTGTGATCCTGATTGATTGGAAAAATTAGCTATTCTGTGCCGATAGCACTGTGGCTTCTCACTCTGATTCAACCACTTAAGAGGCAGCAAATGGTGATGTGGCTTGGGGTTACTAAACAATGGACAGAGTATTGACGTGACCTGTTCCCATGGATTCCTCTCCAGACTGCCATAATTGGCTATGGGACTTTGGGTCTCTGTCTTTCCACCTGAAACAAATATAAAAGACGATGCTGAAACAAATGAATAACTAGGAAGACATTTGTACATATGATATCATAAATTTAAATCTGGAAAGACCATCTGACTCCTTCATTTTAAAGGAGGAGAAGCTGAGACTGAAGTGTAGGTCATTCCTATATCTTCATATCCAGCTCTAGGCTCCTTGAGATTTGCTGAGCTATAGTCACACGTCTATAGTTGCCTTTCAGGCATCTTGATTTGGTTTTCCAGTAGATATCTCACACTCAATGTATCCAAAACAGAAGTCATTTCTACCCCTCCTCCGGTGCTGCCTTTTCCCCCCTCCACAAAACCATCCCCTCTTTACTATTACTGTTGAGGATGCCTCACCCTCCCAGTCACCCAAGCCCCCCATATCTGTATCATTCTCAGCTTTTTAATTTCACTCACTCTAATGCCTAATCCATTGCCCAGTCTTGTTGTTTCTACCATCATAACACCTCTGGGATTCATTCATTGGCCTCCACTCAGACAGCCACAATACTAGTTAAGATTCTCATCACTTCTCGCCTGGACTGTTACAGTAATCTTATAAATGGTCCCCCTGTCTCAAGTCTCTTTCCACTCTAGTCCATCCTCCATGCAGCTACCAAGGTGATTTTTCTAAAATATAAATCTTATCATGTCATTCCATGCTCAATGAGTTCTAGTACCTCCCTATTACCTCCAGGATCAAGAATAAATTTCTCTGTTTGGCACTTATAGCTCTTTATAACCTGAACTCCCTTCTAAGATCAAGTCATGCTGGCTGACTTGCAATTCTTTAGACACAACTCTTCATTTACTGTTATGTTGGAGGCAGTGCAGTGGTGTGGGTAGGGTGCCGGGCTTTGAGTAGAGAAACACTAGGTTTAAATCTTACCTGAGGACCTCAGACACTTAATAGCCATGTTACTCAGGACAAGTCATTTTAGCCTCTTGTAGACTCAGTTTCCTCAACTGTAAAACGCACATAACAATATTACCTACCTCACTGGGTTGTTCAGAGGATCTTTTGAGAAGATGTATATAAAAGTATTTTGCAAATCTTTGTATTATATAAATATCATCTATTATGTGATTAGCTTATGATTGATCACACACAAAGTGATAAAGTTAGTATCTGACCTTAGGTCTCAATTTCTAATAAGTCATTTGCTTTACTACACTATGCTAGAGGAGTCTTAGAAATATATATTATTATAACTGCTTGGAAAGAAATAGTCATTTAGTTGAGGCAGGAATGAAATGGAACTGAATAGTTTGCAATGTGCCCGACTGGATTCCACACAGTGGACATTTCCCAAGTGTCTTAAATGTGCCAGTCATTTTGATGACATTAGTAAGGTCCAGAAGGAATGGGTTATCTGGATAGATGGGAAAGCAACCATTTTTGGAGGTCTTTAAGCAGAGTCTGTTTGGCCACACCTCTGGGATTTGTGCATTAGATATGGATTGGATTAAATGACTTTTGAAATCCCTCCCAACTCTTATTTACTATTCTAAAACCCTTCCTAAGCAGGGATTATGTTAGGAAATTGCATAGCCCAAGCCTAGAGACAAATATGTGGGTAATGAGTACAAAAGCTGTCCATGAAGCCAAAAGAACACCCACATGCACAAATAAGTAGGCAACTAGATGGTGGGGTGGAAAGAGTGCCAGGCCTGGAGTCAGAAAGACACATTTTCATGAGTTCAAATTCAGCCTCAGAAATTTACTAACTGTGTGACCTTGGACAAGTTAGTTAACCCTGTCTGCCTCAGTTTCCTCATCTGGAGTCAGAGAAGGAAATGGCAAAATGCTCCACTATCTTTCCCAAGAAAATCCAAATTGGGGCCATGAGGAGTCAGACACAACTGAACAACAAGTCTATCATAGAATACCTCTTTTGGATAATTTTCCAACTAAAATTTCATTACTTCTATATTATAGTCCCCTCTTTGTGTGCATTCTTGTTTCCATTCTAACCTTTTCATCTGTCTACCATTAAGAATCCCAATCCATGTGATTCGGTGTTGAAATCCTTTTTTTCCTTTTAGAACTATTTTGTGAGCTTAGGCAAATCACTTTAACTCATCTTGGTCCTCAGTTTTCTTATTTGTAAAAGGGGGAGTAGAAATGATTTCTAAGGTCCCTTCCATCTTCAGACTTGCGATTCTGGCTATGGAAGGAAGGGAGGGAGGGAGGGAGGGAAGAAACAAGATAACACACACTTTGCCAAGTATTGGGGACACAAATACAAGGAAAAATACACACAATCTCTACCCTTAAGGAGCTTATATTCTAATAGGGAAAGACAAGGCACAAAAGGGAACTGAAGAGAGACTGAATGGTGGGGGAGGAGGGGAAAAAAGGGAAGATTATGGGGTCGTGAAATCTGGAGCAAGTCAGGAACAGAACTGGCAGAGGAACAAAGACAGGTTGACCTGAGCCACTTCACAGAATGGAAGCTCCAGGAGGTGACAACCAAAGGAAGAAGGTGGTGATGTGGGCCTTCTCCATACTGAGTGAGTCATAGGGGTTTGTTCCAAGGCTAGGAGATCCCAAGTGCTTAGGAGAAGTTCTAGGATGAGTCAGCAGTAGAAAAGACATGATTTTGAAATCCCAAGGAAGTAAAATATGTTCATTTCATAAAGGAAACCTCATTCTATTTGGGGGTAAATGAGTTATTTTTTTTTAAATCTACTTTTTTACAGATCGTGGTTGAAGAATTCAATTTTTACCTATTCTGAGCTGGTCCTTTGCCTTTAACCTACTGAAGCAGATTTATTAGTATTTGGCCTTTTTTGTTTTTTTTTTGTTATCATTCTCTTGATGCCTAGCATTCCCATATTTACAGTCAACCAGTACTCACTGACTTTCTACTAGGCTGTTAGAGTGTTGTGCTGACTTCCCTGGAGGATCCCAAATAATAAAAAAATAACTGGCATTTATGTAAGTGCTTTGAGGCTTACAAATATTTTTGTCATTTGATCCTACCAACAACCCTGCATAGCAGTTGCTATTATTATCCCCATCAGGTAACTGAAGCTGAGGGAGATCAGGTGACTTGCCTAGGGTCACACATCTAGGACACAGAACTTCAACTCAGTTCTTCCTAATTCTAAGTCCAACACTCTACCCACCATGCCACCTAAAGACATGGTCCTTGCTTCCTAGAAAATTAACAATTTAGCTGGGAATTTGGGACTGACCCACATGAAGCAACCATTGGACCAATTAAGAGCCAAATTGTATGTTGTTGTTGTTTTGCTTTTTGGAGGGGAAAGGATGGGGCAGTTGGGGTTAAGTGACTTGCCCAAGGCCACGCAGCTAGTGAATGTTAAGTGTCTGAGGCTGGATTTGAACTCAGGTCCTCCTGCCTGCAGGGCTGGCGCTCTATTCCCTGTGCCACCTAGCCGCCCCCCAAATTGTATGTTAAAAACAAATTGTAATTGTAATAAGAATTCGGAGCAAGGTGAAGGCAATGTGGAATGGAAAAATTGGAGAGGGCTTTATGGAATTCAAACTGGGCATTCAAGGATGGATATGGTTTATGTAGTCAAGGTGGGAAGAACTGGATCCTTTATTGGAACCATCAATGGTTTTTGTCAGAATTAACATGGATCAGATGCTCAGGTGTATAATGTAAGGAATAGCTCATTAGGTCTCAGGCCCACATGGAATCATTCTTTAGTGAATGCTTAAAGATAGTTGATATCTTTGTGCTCCGAAAAAAGGACCTTGGGGGTGGTGGAAGATGCTGCTCTAGATACGATTTAGCGTCAGCAATGTGTAGGAGGGTAGATGAGCTAGTCAGCTACTGCATTGGATGCCGAATGTAAACCATATGGTAAAGAGGTCAAGACTATTTATGTGGTGTGATATCCACCACCACTGGAGTCACTGAGGAAGGTGTTGATGATCTCATCAGGTGATAGGATCTGGATAAGAAGGGGCCAGAATAATATTGTTGGGAAATATTTTTCAGTTCCAGAATCAAGGTAGAGAGGTAGATGGCTTTTCTTCTTTCCTTTCAGCACTCAGTAACTTGAGAATTCAGTATTTAAGTAACAAATGATGACACTTCTTCACCATCTCTACCATCTTGGGTGACAGGGGAAAGCTGAAATTGATAACAGCCCTGCACGAGGGTATGTTCATTCAGCAAACATTCCTAGGGTGGCCCTAGGCCTTGGGCTGTGAGTGGGGGGGAACAAAACAAATAAATCCAAACAAAAACCCAATGAGACTGCTCCTGATTTTAGGTAGCCTTTATGTTAAAGTAGATGAGATATGAACAAAGAAGATCCACAAATTGCTATAGGAGTTCAGAGAAGAGAGCTTCTGGTGAAAGGCAGGGATCGGGAAGGATTGTCTAGAGAAGGTAATAATTGAGTTAGGTCTTAAAGGATCAGCCGGATTTCAGAGAGGTAGAGCTGACCAACCAAGTTAAATCAGCTAGACTGAACTGGCCAAATAGAGCCCAAGCTTTTCATGCTTTCAGTATTATTCTGGCCTTCTGCAGTACAAGGGAAAAGATGCTATACTTTGGGAGGTAGAGGAGCTGGAGGAAATTCCACCTCTGGTACTTACTACTTGTGCGGCTTTAGGCAATCGCTAAACTTCCTTGGGTCTTACTTACCTCATCTGTAAAAGTAGAGGGTTAGACTTAATGTGAGCAGCTAGGTGGCACAGGGGATAGAGTACTTGGCCTGAAATCAGGAAGACTCTTCTTCCTGAGTTCTAATGGCTTCAGAAATTTATTTACTAATTGTATGACCCTGGGCAAGTCACTTAATCCTGTTTGCCTTGGTTTCCTCATCTGTAAAATGAATTGGAGAAGGAAATGGCAAACCACTCTAATATCTTTGCAAGAAAACCTCAAATGGGGTCACAGAGAGTCAGACGCAAGTGAAATGACTGAACAACAGACTTGATGGGCTCTGAGGTTCCTTCCGCCTCTGGATCTCTGTTCTTAGATACTCAGTCAAAAAGCTTCTGTACCACAAAAATCTGCATCCAGAGGTATTAAAGGGGGTCAGTTATCTTTCCAAATAGCATACCATCTTTCCCTGTTGATTTGAGCCCTTGTATTCTGGAGGGTTTTTCAAACTGCTCTCTTATATTTATTCTTGGTAATGAGTCTGTCTGTTTTGTAAATTAATCTTTTTCCCCAAAACAAAGCCCCCCCCCCAAACCCCATTTTGAGCCCTGAGTCTTATCTCAGAAAAGCAGAGGTCAGTGGTCCACTGGTGCTCCTGTGTCCTGCATACAAATGAGGGGGATGACCTCTAAAGCTTTCAGTCTCATTATGTAGGGTCACTTGCTTATTGACTTTTATTTACAAATGATAAATTCGGTGTCCTGCTTCTTAGCATGTGTAACACTCTACATTTCTCTTCTGCTGCACATCCCCAGGTGGTGAAGGCCTGAATCAGCAGATCCTTGGCAGGAGAAGTAAGTGGCTGTTGTGTGTGAGAGTTAGCAGTTAGGAGGAGATATCCTTTGTCCAGAAGGGAAGTGACAGGAGCTGCACTGTCCTCTTAGAATAACTAACCTTCAGGAAGGGTTTCCAGAGAGAATGCTTTTGGAATCCATAGACTGCTGCCATTTTGGTCCTGTATTCAGTCGACAGGGGCTGCCTGGAGGGCCGAGCTCAGATGCTATAGGATAATAGGGATTATTTGGCTTCTGATTATACTGATTTGGTGTCTGAACCAGGAATTCACAACAGGATTAATTTCACTATGTAATTAAGGAAAGGAAAGCAGCATTAAAGTCCTGCCTGCCTCCTCCAGGCCTCAAACTCCCCATGCAGGCCTTTGTCTCCCAATCTAAATCTGCATGTGCCAAACTATAAACCCAGGGAAGGCCATTTACTTCAATTAACATAGAAGGTTCTAAATGTTTTCCATCCAAGGTAAGGACTCCATCCCCCAAACCCTTTACTTCCAGATTTCAGAGACGGAATTTATAATTCCATCCAGTATCCTGAAAGAAATGACTAGAAATTTATTTTTCCTCTTATTTTTTTTAAATAACCTGGATAGAAAGTTATCATCTTTGCCTAACTGTTGGGAGCATTTTCCTGTTCAGGCTTCTTCTGTTGACAGAAATAATGCCACTGCCTTAGCTAGCACTGTATTTCTGGCAAACCCCACAGCCTTCACAGATGCTGTCTCTTTTGTCCAGGTGGGACTTGGTTGTGTCCTTTTCTTCCACTTTGAAGAGGACATAAAGAGAAGTAGTTACTTGGCTATAGTTTCTTAGCAAGTCAGTGGCATATTCAGGAATATGCTCTAGGTTTTCTATTAATTAGCTCTTTTGCAAAGAAGCACATTGGAAATGGATAAATGTTGAATATTTTCCTAAATACACGTCAATTCAATAGATATCAAACAGACACCATTTGAAAGACATGGTAGGGCAGTTAGGTGGTGTAGGCAGTGCTTCTTAAGCTCTGGGTTGCAACCCCATAAGGGGTCCCCAAAATTTGGCTATGGTAGAAGGTTTCTGAACATGCAATGGCCAAAAAATAATTAAAAATTGAACATATAACGAATCTGAGATGCTTCTGGCAGCGCTTACCCATGTTGTACAGAGCAACTTCATGAAAGCCTTGGTTCTTAACACTTTGCACTATTGCACATGCCCTGATGCCATGTAACACCAATTAACACTGCCAAAAAGGGGTCATGAGTGGAAAAAGTTTAAGAAGCCTTGGTATAATGGATAGAATTCTTGACCTGTAGTCAGGAAAACTTATCTTCCTGAGTTCAAATCTAGTCTTAGCCACTTAATAGCTGTGACTCCCTGGACAAGTCACTTAACCCTTTTTACTTCAGTTTCCATATCTGTAAAATGATTCGGAGAAAGAAATGTTGAACAATTCTAGTACCTTTGCCCAGAAAACGCCAAATGAAGTCACGAAGGGTCAGCTACGAATGAGCATTAACAACAAAAGATATGGTATTAAATGCTAAGAAAACAAGGATGAAATAAGATGCTTTAGGGATAAAGCACGCATGGAAATGACTGTGATATAAGGCAGAATATGATAGTGGCAAAGAGATATCAATAGACCTGAGAAACTTGAGATGGAAAATCTTACTTTCAGCTAGGCAGAATCAAAGAAGGCTTTGAGGAGACAGTAGATTTCACTTGGGTCCTGAAGGAAGGGGTGAATTTCTACAGGCAGTTAATAGTATCATAGCTTTAAGCTGGAAGGAGCCTCATGCATCCCTTTGAGGCAGTGTAGTTTAATGGTAATAGTACTAGATCTGGTATCATAGTATCCTGAGTTCAAATCCCACCTATGACACTTCACTTACTGCCTGTATGACTCTAGGTGAGTCACTATTGCCAGGCCTCTGTTTTCTCCCCTCTAAAAAGGGGTCGACCCAGATGACCTCTGAGTTCCCTTCCAGTTCTCTGTGATCCTATGATTTCATTTCAGTTCAGAAAATGGGGCTTGGACAGGTAAGGTAATTTGTCAAAGGTCACGTAAGTGGCAAGTGACACAAAGAACCACAATTTGAACCTGGAGCTACAATTCCAGAGCTTTTTCAACTAGACTTGATTTGACATAAGAGTCCATTCCAGACATGGGAGATAGCAAGATCAAAGGCGTATAGAAGAAAGAACAAGAGAGGAAGGAACATTCAATTCAATAAACATTTACTAAGTGTCTGCTACGTGCCAGGCACTGTGTTAAACACTGGGGACACAAAAAGAGGCAAAAGACAAGTCCCTGCTCTCAAGGAGCTTACAGTCAAACGAGGGAGAGAACATGCAAACAAATATATACAAAGCAAACAATATACAGAATAAATTCATTGTTGCTGCTGCTGTTAAGTTGTTTTGAGTCACGTGTGACTCTCTGTGACCCCATTTGGGGTTTTCTTGGCAGAGACACTGGAGTAGTTTGGCATTTTCTTCTCCAGCTCATTTTACAGATGAGGAAACTGAGACCGACAGGGTTAAGTGACTTGCCCAGGGTCACACAGCTAGTAAGCATGTGAGGCCAGATTTGAAGTCATGAAGATAAATCCTCCTGACTCCAGCCTAGCACTTTATACACTGTGCCACCTCGCTGCCCTACAGAATAAATAGGCCATACATTAAGAGAACATGGGGTGATTAGTATAGGTTGACTGGACCATGAAGTATGTGAAGGAGGTAGCAAAAGATAAGGATGGAAAGATGGGTTGGATCCAGATTTTAGGGGGTCATTAAATGTCAACCCAGACCAGAGGTTCTTAACCTTTTTTACATCATGGACCCCTTTGGTCATCTGGGAATGCCTTTGAATCCTTTTTCAGAATAACACTTTTAAGAGTTTCAAATAAAATACACTAGTTATGAAGCAAATCAATTATGTTGAAATATAATTGCTTTTAAAAAAAGAGTTCATAGATCCTAGGTTAAGAACTCCTGAGCTAAAATATGTCTATTTAAAGCTATCATCTTTCAGGCCCAGGTGGCTGGATAATTTTGGATACAAATAAAATTGGTTGATGGGAAAGAATTTTGAGGAGTTTTGTTTTTTCCCCTTTTTTAGTTCTCTTTGCATTAAGACAAAGATTCTCAACCTGAGGTCCACAGACTCCTCCCACAAAGGGTCAGTGGATGGATTTCAGGGGATCTGTGAATATGGATGGGAAAAAAATTACATCTTTATTTTCCCTAACCTCTAATTGAAATTTAGCATTTCCTCGAATTATTTAAATGCATTGTGCTAAAGAGTCTATCACGTGCGCACACGCACACATACACACACACACACACACACACGAAAAGTGATTTTTTAAATTTTGTTTTATCCATGTAAAAAACAAAGACAGCTGCCTTTAGACAAGGCAGCTAAGTGGTACAAAGAGTAGTGTACTGGCCCTGGGTTTGGGAAGCCATGAGTTTAAAATCCAGCTTGAGGCTCTAACTAGCTGTGTGATGCTGGGCAAGTAACTTAACTTCTCATCCTTGGTTTGCTCAACCTTAAAGTGGAAATGATAATAGCTCCTACCTTATAGAGTTTTTGTGAGGGTGAAATGAGATATGATTTATAGAGTAATTAGCTAAATGCCTGGTATATAGTAGGCACTTAATAAATGCCTTTTCCTTCCT
>CM053593.1:126599541-126622901 GCA_028646575.1 Pseudocheirus occidentalis
TAAAAATTATAATTAATAATTATGAAATGCTTTACGGTTTGCAAAGTGCATTCTATATATTAATTCTTTTTTTTTTTTTTGCTTTTTGGAGGGGGGAAGGCAGGGCAATTGGGGCTAAGTGACTTGCCCAAGGTCACATGGCTAGTAAGTGTTAAGTGTCTGAGGTCGGATTTGAACTCAGGTCCTCCTGACTGCAGGGTTGGTGCTCTATTCACTGTGCCACCTAGCTGCCCCTATATTAATTCTTTTGATCCTCTTTACAGTCTTATGAAATAGCTGCTATTAATACCATGATTTTGCTGATAAGAAAACTGGAGCACTCAGATATGAAGTGACTTGCCCAGGTCCAGAAAGCTAGAAAGTTTTCATTTTCAGGATTCAAACTCAGATCTTCCTTGCTCCATATCCTTCATTTATCTGCTGCTCCCCATGTTGATTAGTTCCGTTCTGAACAGTTGTTGCTCATCAGAATGAGAGTGTTGACTCATTTACCCCAGATCAGCTATCTCCCGTTGCTGAATTGTGTGTTGGTTCTTATATTTAGGTGAAAATTTGTGCTCATTCTTATGACTCAAGGGAGCTTGTGGCAGCTCTTTCAGGGGGCTGACCTTTGGTAATCCCTTACATTCCTGGTCTTTTCTCTGTTATCTGAATGTATTCATGAAGCTCAGCTATTGGAATAACCTTAGACCAGCATACAACTTTAGAGAGCTTCTACTCCAGCCTCCTCGTTTGATACATGAGAAACTCAGAGGGTTAAAGCAACTTGCCTGAAGTCACACAGGAAGTGTGTGTAGGCAGTACCAGAATTTGAACCCAGACTCTCTTTATCTTTCCCCTGTTTTATACTGTAGCATTCTTTTTCTTCAGTCTGAGAAAGAAATCCATGGCGCATCTATTTTGAGACCCAGTGAGCTTTGAAGGAAAGCATACTGAATTTAATTGCTATGTCCAGTTTCAGAGGTCTCTTCTGTCTCTGTCTCTCTACTTCCCTCTCTGTCTCTCTATCTTTGTCTCCATCTCTCCATCTCTCTCTCTCTTTGTCTTCATCTGTCTGTCTCTCCATCTCGCCATCTGTCTCTTTGTCTCTTTCTTTGTTTCTCCATCTCTATCTCTCTGTCTCTGTCCCTATGTCTTTCTCTCTCATATTTTTTTTGTTTTAAAGTCTTTCCTAGGATAGGTAAGGAGGGAAGCAGCATAGATATCCAGTATAAAATTCTGAAAACAAGCAGTTGGTTAGAATGAAAATCAGCACCAGGGCCATGGGTCCAGTAGCCACAGGTCCTAGGGCTAATCATTCTAACTCCGCAGTCCAAGAAAGGAGAATGAAGGCAGATCTGGAACCTCTTGCTGGAATTGGCATGATGGAGGGTACCTGGAGAGGGGATCATGGAAGCTTGGCTGTGTGATTCTAGACCAATAAATCCAGGTGCCAGTTTAGGACAAAACTGGAGAAGATAACTTTGCTAGAAAGGGCTGAGCCAACCATCACAATCCAAAATAGAGGATTTTCTTTAGTCTTAACCACAAAAATCAAATGGTATGGAAAGGGAGCCTCCAGGGACTGCATCCCTGGACTTAAAGTCAGAAAGACCTGGGTTTAAATCCTTCCCCACTTACATGATAGTGGCTTATCCACTTACCCTTAACTTCTCTTACCCTCACTTTCCTCATCTTTAAAATAGGATAATAATGGCACCTGCCTCACAGTGTTGTTATGAGGATCAGGCGAGATAACATGTTTATGCTGTGCAAACCTTAAAGTACTCTGTAAGTGCTCGATATTATTTTGAAGCATTTTCAAATGCACACATTTTTGTACAAGGGTGGATTTATTTTCTCAGTCATCCCCTCAGAAAAGGAATTCTGGTCAAAGCATCTGTGTATCCGAGCCCTGTCCTTCCACTTCTGTTCAGAGGAAGCAGATGGGCAGAAGCTGCAGTTACAGTAGATTAACTACAGAAGGACAGACATCATCCATCAGAGCTCAGGAACCCTGCCTAGGAGGCCCATGTCTCTTTTCTCAGTACCTTTCCTTTAGTTCATCTTAGGTAGATACTGACAGGAGACTGGCCTGACATCTCCTTCTGTCTCAGAGAGTGTTAGCTTGCCTTTGGTTCTCCATAATATGGTGTAATATGGCCAGGCAGAGAGTGCAAAGTCATTTCCTTGTTGCTTGGGATATATTATGGAGTCTTACTCTTTGGAGAACTATTAAGGATGGGGCTAAGATCCATTGATCATAGAGTCAATTTCCCAAAATGCAATTCTAGCTAGCAGGGGCAATGTCTTCTTAAGCTTGGTGAAGCCAAGGTGGTAGATCTGTGGGATATACAACACAGAAGGCTCCAGTGGCTTTAGGTAGACTAGCAGGCACAGGGAAATTAGGAGTATTAAAAACACCAAGAAGTATAGAGCATTTTGGCTGTGAAGAACCTTGGAGATCCTTTAATGCAGGGGCCCTTAATCTAAGCAATGGAAAAACAAAAGAAAGGCAAAAGACAGTCCCTATTCTCAGGGAGCTCACAGTCTAATGGGGGAGACAACATGCAAACAACTATGTATGTTTGTACATATGGACATAGACATAGATATAGATATAGATACAGATACTAATATAGATACAGATACTGATACAGATATAGCTATAGATATAGACAGGAATATAGACAGGATAAGGTGGAGATAATCAATAGAGAAAAGTTGTCATAAATTCCTTATGGATCCTTCAGAATAATGTTTTTAAATATATAAAATGAAATACAATACCAAGTGTGTTGAAATAAATAAATATTAAAATAAAGGTGAGTTTTCTTTCCCATCGGAGTCCCTAGATTAAGAATATCCTACTATATTTTATATGTGAAGAAATCAGAGGTCCAGAGAGGCTGGGAAGAAAAGTGATATAATAGAAGAAGTGCTGGACCTTGAGTTACATTGGTTCAAATCCCAGCACTGCCACTTGCTACCTGTCACCATGAGCAGGTCACTTGTAGACTGCAGCCAGGCAGAACCAGTATTAGGAAATACATAACAAAATAAATAAAAATTCAATGGAACACAGATAACAATAATCATATATGGTTTTCTAAGTCAATATGCAGCCCACACAGATCCTTTTGTATGATTTAGTGGCTTCCATTTTTATTTGAGTTTGACACCGTTACTCTAGAAGAAAAGAAAAAGAGGGACGCAGTATATTAGAGAAGAGGGAAGGGAAGGAAATAAGCATTTATAAAATGGCTGCTCTGTGCCAGGAACTGTACTAAATGCTTTCTTACAAATATTGTGTTATTTCATCTTCCCAGCAGCCCTTCCAGGCAGGTGCTGTTGAGGAAAGTGAGACAAATAGAGGTTAAGGGACTTGTCCAGTGTCACGCAGCTAGCAAGTGTTTGGGACTGGATTCAAACTCGGGTCTTCCTGACCACAGGACCAGTCACCAAAAGCTACCTCATCTCTATCTGAAAAGAAACAGTGACGCTTCTTCTGTTCATCACCTGTCCAGTGGTGGACTATACCTCTTACTCTAGTTGGGAAAATTACAGTCGGAAGGGACCTTACAAGTGTGAAAAATTATTATTAATAACTAATATCTTGGAGATTCAGAGCTTCCCTGAGCACTCTTCTTCCAAGGTCCTGACCTTGGAAATTCAGTTTTTCTTCAGAAGGACATTATTATTAGATTGCATTGATTCTCCTTATCCTGGTTGGTCCCCACCCAAGCTTGCAAGTAATTTAATCTAAGATGGGGAAGCCCATTGTGTTCTACTCAAACTTGGGTGGAGACAAATTCTTTTGTCTAGATAGTCCAGTTGGGGGGGGGGGGTAGAGTCTGAAAAAGAGGAATTTCATCTGTCCAGGAGTGAAATGATGATGAAGTGATATCAGCACCCCTGTTGAAAGGGTATATACACTGTGCACACTAACCCCAAAGTGAGCTCAGTTCCAGACTGGCTCCTATGCATGGATACATGCATGCTACCCACTTTGAGAGAAATAAACAGTAATGCAATCTAATCCTATTTGTCTTTCTTAGACTGAACTCTATAGGTTGACACAGGTCACTGAGTCCAAACTCATTTTACAGAGAAGGAAACAAGCCTTAAAAAGTAAAGTAATTTGCCCCAAATCACAGAAATAGTAAGTAGTTGAGTTAGGATTATGAACCCAGATCTTCCTGTCTCCCAAGTCTAGTAGTACCCTATCCTCTACACCACACTGCCTCCCATTCCTGATTGGTGACTCTGTAGGTCCCCCAGGGATGGTACTTCTGGAGACTGAGGGTATCACAGATGGGTATCACCTCTAAAAGGTCAAGATAAACATGTCCAGAAACTGAACTCTGTGGATGACTATCACTCCTCCCTCTTTCTACTGACTGGAAAAGTGTTAGTTACAAGACAAGTACTGATGTGACCTTTAGGGACTGGTCAACCCTGCTGAATTAACCCATGCTAACTCATTGACTGAGGACTATTTAGCTGTGGTTGTGATGCAAAAAAAGACATGGTCCTAGGTTAGGGATTGCATTCTTAGACTTGGCACACTTGTGATATGAGCCATCTTCTTATTGTGTAATGGTACTGCTGGAGGAAGAAGTAGATGAAATGTTGCCAAAGCTAAATCCCAGAACTAGAGAACACTTCTCTCACTTCACCCTCAAACAAACAGCAGCCAACACATAGCTGGCTGGATCTGAGGATAGAGTACTTCATCCAAACCCTGATCTTCCAATGTGATCTTAACATAAATCTGACCCTATGTAAAAGAACATTTGATTTCCTTAATCATACTCCACTCTGGTGGGTGTGGCCAGATTCCTAACCCTAGGTGTTTTGCTACCTTGAAAGTAGTTTGTTTTCTCAGCCTAGGAAGAAGTTTCCTATCTTGAAACTACTCTGTTAGAGTCTTTTGAACCCCTTTGGTTTTTTCGATTTTTCTCTCTGGGAGGCAGGATGCCCATGGAATATATTATCTTTCCCTTCCCCCAGGAAGCCTGAATCACTGTATAGTGTTGAAGGAGACTGTGTTCATTCTGTTTTCAGGATCTAAACAGTTTCTGTCTTGGTAAAAGTCTGCATATATACTCAGACTAGGGTCCTTGGTGTGCTTCCTTAATTCATATCTCCAGGAAAGCAGCAGTCTACAGAATTGCATTACATGCTTTTTCACTCTAGAATAGAATATTTTTTTCAAGCACTAGAAAAGACCATAGGTATAATGTTTCAACTCTCTTGACTCCCATTTTGAAAATGAAATAAAAAGAAAATGAAGAAACTGAGGTCCCCCAAGATTGTGAAATTCCTAAGTTTATTCAGGTGAAAGAGCCAGCAGTAGTAGTGCTCAGATCTCATGGAACCAAGTCTCATGTTCTTTCTTTCTTCCTCCTTTCCCTTTCTTTTTCCCTTTCCCTCTCCCTCTCCCTCTCCTTCCCCCTCTCCCTCCCCCTCCTCTCCCCCTCCCTCTCCCCTCGCCGCCCCTCCTCTCTTCTCCAGCAGCTGGGGTTATGTGACTTGGCCAGGGTCATACAGCTAATAAGTATCTGAGACTGGATTTGAACTCAGGTCCTCCTGACTCCAGGGCCAGTGCTCTGTGCCACATAGCTGACCCTCTCATGTTCTTTCAATCGAACTAACTTGCCTCACATACTCCCGACACTACTCCTCCACACACCCTTCACATGAGGTGTTTTACTTTTATTGAACATAGGCTCTCAGCTTGGCAAATGGAAGCAATGGGTTTTACTTTCAACTTTCTGGGGGCCGTACCTAATAGAATGAATTCCCTTTGGTAGGTTCTCAAAAAGCATTTTTTTTGAATGAATGGAAATACAATTGAGACCCAGAGCACTGAAGCTTCAGTGTGGATTGTTGTTTTATGGGATATGAAACCAACTTACAAATAGTCAAGAGAAGAGTATCTCTCCTTTTCTTTTTCTTTTTCTTTTCCTTTTTGGTATTTGCTCCATGCTCCTTGGGGCCAACCACCTGCTCATTAGTATACATACCCCTTCTGATTTGGGCTCTCGTTGAACTCACTTTTCACGGAATAAACATCTGCTAACTGCCACTTTTCTTTCTCTGCCTCATGACAAACAATACACTTGGTTGCAGAGAAGAATTATAATAGGGGTTTGAGAACTGACATTCTTGCATTTATAACTTCAGAGGGACTGGCATTCCCTCATTGTTCTCTCATAGCTATTTAAACTATCATGATATTTGAGCCAGAAGGGGTATTTGAGTCATACTCATGAGTTTTCAAAGAGGCACCTATAACCTGCAAGGCAACAGACTGAGAGGAAGACATGAAGAGAAATTATTCTCCAGCCCCGTCCTTAATGAGATGAACTGCAAGGTATTAATGGCAAAGGGATGACAAGTGACAGAAGAAGCTGAAAGGAAAAGCTAAAGGGGGGATGGAGTTGCAGCAGAAAAGGGAGAGATTGAAATAGGCTATTAGCCCTACACAGGAATCTGGGGAGAGAGGGATTGGGCTGAAGCTACTGGTTGTCCTCATATCTCTTCAACACCTGAAGCTGAAGTTCAAAGAAAAAGTCTGGTCTTTCCTAGATTCCCCTTTCCTCATTTGTCCAGTAACAAACACTAATATGCTCGGCCTTAAATCTCTTGCATATATCCTAGTATCCTAATCTTGTCCCAAATATACAAAAGGAAGGGAATTATAGACACAAACTTCTGAATGTTAGGAATTTTCCTAACTGGGGATTTCCTAATTGTGATTGTCCTATTAATTTTCATTTGATATGAAAGCACAAAACAGCAATGGAGGGGACCATGTGGACCTGAAGGCCAGTATGTTATCCCTTAGACTCAAAACAAAACAAAACAATCTTCAGAGAGAAGGAGAAGGCAGTAGGCAAAGCCTGGGAAGAATTCCACTCCACCCCTACTTGGCAGGAAGGAAGGAGCAGAGAGGATTGAGTATTGTCTGGTCAATTGTCCATACTGACATCCAACCTTGTTAATAACATTTATGGTGGATAAAGAATATGAGCAAGTATTTGACCATCATATTAAAATGTCAGGTCTCTGTTGTGTTTCAGCCCTAATTTTCAATTATTTTCAGATAGTCCCTACAATTTTTCAAACATTTCATATTTGCGTTTTTTTGGTTATGTTTTCCTTAGACTGACAAAGAATTGGAAAGGGAAGAAGCTCTTTTTCTCTATTATAGAAATAGATTAGACCTCCTTGGCTCTCTCTTTGGATGTTCTGTTTGAGTCCAACTTCTCTAAGAATCATTTTTATGATGAATGCAATCTATTAGTAAATATTTGTTAAGCACTTATTATATGTCAGACACTGGAGATGCAAACTAAAATTGTAAATCCATGTCCTCAAGGACTCACATTTTATTGGGGGTATACAACGTACAATGTGTGTATGTATGTATGAATATATGTATACACATATGTACACACATGTGTGTATGTATGTGTGTATGCACATACATATATACATACTTATACACATACATGTAATAGGTCCAGATACAACTTTTTTTCTCCCATCTACAACATGAGAAAAGTTTACCTAAAAGAAAATAAATCTGTTCCTGGGTTCTGGTTGGTTTCACCTTCCTTCCCCATCCCTCCAACCAGCAGGAGGTAAGGCCAGAATAAAACAGTTCCTAGGACCCAATTGGTCCTAGATTCCCTGAAATAGTGTCTTTGATATCTAGGAACATAAAAATCCCAGCCATGTAGAACCTGGGCCTCTCAGATGTCTAAGACTATGCCAGTTGCCCTCTCCTGCTGACCCACTGACTAGATGAATTCCCAGATAGAAGTAAAGAAGGTCTTCTCCAAAGAAGCTGAACATCACTACATCATTGTTGAGTATCTTTGCTGTGTTAGGGCAAAGTAAACCATCTTGAGTTAAATGTTGAATGACTTATGAGTGCCTCATTTTATCCAAATATCAGACTTGAACTAAGAGGGCACTGACATCAGAGTTGTACCTGTAACAATGGAAAGTAGGAAAAGCTTCATGCAGAAGGGGCACTTGTGGCAAGTCATGACCAAAACTAGGGATTTTAAGAGAGAATAGCAAGAAGGAATGTCCTCCAGGTATGCTGAGCAAGGTATAGGGGACAGATTGTGCAAAGGTGTGGAGATGGGTAGTGGACTGAGAAGCATGAGAAGCTTTGAGAAGGCCAGCCTGATTGGAATAGAGAATACGTGATGAGGAGTAATGTCTGATAAACCTGAAAAGGTATTTTTTGGGGAAAGGTTATTCTGGATGTCTTCAAATGTCGAGTGGAAGAGTTCATATTTATTTCTAGTAGCAGTAAGAAGCAATTGGAATGTATTGAGTGAGGAGAAGTGACATGGTCAGACCTACGATTTTGGAATATCACTTTGGAAGCTGTGGGGGGGGATAGATTGGAGTGGGGAGACAACAGCAGGGAGATCAAATAGGAAGTCACTGCAGTGGTTCAGATGTGAAGAGAGAGTGGCTTAAACTAATGTGGCAATTGTGTACTCATACAACCACCTGGTGAGGAGACTATGAACTAGTAGTAACCACAGCTTACTAGTGAGGAGACTTCTATCTAATAGCAACTACAACTAACCAGTGAGGAAACAAAGGCAAGAAATGTTGTAAATGTAGAAAGGGAGGGGTTGATGATCACTGAGATTGTGAACCTGGATAACTGGAAGGTTGGTAGCATCCTTGACTTAAATAGGGAGTAGGTGGGGATGGGGAATGAATTCTGTAGTTCAAAGTACTTATGGGCCATCCAGTTTGAAATACACATTAGGCAATTGGTGATGGGAGGGTAGATTTCAGATAAGAGACTAGAACTGGATACATATACATATGCATTCATCTATTTATGTAGGCATCTCTCTCTACACACACACACACACACACACACACACACACACACACGCAGACATATGTCTAGGAATTCAAGAAAATAAAGATAGGAAAAGTATGTGAGGTGATGAGGTTACCAAGTAATAGAAAGTAATGAGAGAAAAGAGCCAGCATAGAGCCTTGTTATATATCCAGCAGTTAGAGGATGGGATATGGATGATGATGGTGATGATGATACAGAAAAGGGGATTATGGATTGGTAAGAGAAGTGAGGAAAAAAGCCAGGAGATTGCAGTGTCAGGAAAACCCATGGAGGAGAGATTATTTAGGAGAAAAAAAATAATCAACAGTGTAAACAATGTAGAGAAATCAAGAAAAACGGATCTGAGAATGGAGAAACAAATGACAGTAGTTAGAAAGGATTTTGGGGTCTGTTCATGATTATTTTTATATATAGGGAAGACTTGGACCTTTTCTTAGGCAGACTAGATGGAGCTAGTAGTTAGGGAGAGATGGAAGACTGGCTTGGGGGAGGTATTAAGGGGATCTGAAGAGAAAAATCTACTACAGACTAGAGGACATAGAATCAATCATATGAAGAAGGGTGATAAAAAGGTCACCTCCTAATGAGAGCCTGGCCTAAAAGAGGAAATGGAGGAGGGTGATGTCAAAGCAATATGAGATGTAGGGAAAGTGAACTTACAGTGAATGGTCTCTGTTTTCTTAGTAAAATGTAAGGCAAGGTCCTCATCTTGATAGGGGAGTGTAAAGCCAAACACAAACAGCTTTCCAGAGGACTGCTGCTGTGAACAGCTTCAAGGTTATGATTACATAGTATAGTGAACTCTCTATTTATTCAGCAATAAATTAAGGCAAAACATTCACAGAAAGTACAGCATTCACAGTGTTATTTGTACACACATTCAAAGTACAGCATTCACAGTGTTATGATATAACAACTTATCACTAAAATGGCCACATAGTTTTCACCAAAGTAGCTACATAGTTTTAAACAAAGTACAGTCATTTAGTAAGTTCTTAATTCAGTCATCCCTAAGGAGGCTTGTCTCCTTAATGTACACAAAGTACAAAGGTCAAAGTTCTCTACCTCTAGGTCACAGTAAATCATAATAGGTCACAGTAAATCATAATCTTCTCAGTTTCCATCTTGATTTGAGGCTGGCTCTCAGCTTCCATAGTTCCTCTTCCATGGCCCCAGCTCCCACCCAAATCTATGCAACTGTCACCTGGGTCCAAAGGCAGACAGCTCCCACTTCCTTGTCCAGCTCCTTGTCCAGTTCTTCGTCCAGTTCTTGTCCAGTTCCAGTTCCATATTGAAGCTCACAGTGTCCAATCCATATCAAGTCCTTCACAGTTTCCTTTTCTGGGAAGACAGATCTTTAACAGAGCCACAATAATATTCATACACATTGCCAGCACCATCATTAATTCACTACCTGCCTGTGAAATCAACACAGACCCACAAACAAGGTCCAAGAGGTCAATACAAGTCATCAGTAAAGTCCCAGGACCTCCAAAACCCTTCTCCAGGGCTTCTGTACACAGACAACCAGGAAATACTCTTTCATGGCTTCCAGTAAGGTCCCAGGGATTGGATAGAAAGTATCACAAACAAACATCAACACAGATAGAGCAGACAAACGTAGAGAGCCAGGATACCACAAGTTTTCCCCTTCTCCACCACAAGAGCCCCTTTCTCATTTCTGCTCTTTCCAGCCTGGGCCTCTCCTTATATACAGTCATTGGCTCCTCCCTTTCCTGTTGCAGGGATTCACAAGTTCTAGGGTTCACAAGTTTTGAGATTCACAAGTTCTGGATCTTAATACTTGATACAATCATGAACTGAAACACGGTGTTAACTACTTCTGGGTCAATTCAATAACTGAAACAAGGTGTTCACTTCTTTGCTTGCCATTACAGGGAGGCTTGAAGAGAAAAGAGGTTTGGAACAGGTGTGGCAAATGTGAGAGAGCATCAATTAGGGAGTAGTGAAAGGATTAGTCTTGCAGTGAGATCCCAACTCAGATTAGATTACATAAATTTGTTATCTGTTTCCTCTAGCAGCATATAATGACACATGAGTAAGAGGGTAGGAGATATAAAGAGGTGGGGTTTGGCAAAGTATGATAGGGGATAGTACAAGAAAATGTGGGATTTGAGAATAGAGGACAATTGACTTTAAAACTGGGGTTAATGTTCTTGAGAAAGGCTACGATTACCTAGGATGGACAAATACATACATAAGAAATATCTCCCTCGTAGTCTTTGCTATTTTCTCCTCCTCTTTCTCTAATGTTAGCCTAACTTGAAGAGAGAAGGAAACAATAGACTATCTCTCTGTTTTGAAACACAGAAAGACATCTTGCAAGAATTGTCGAATGAATTTTGGTATATCTAAATAACCTAGGGTCACAGGCAGCTTGAAAATCATCTAGTCTATTCCCTCCCTTATTTTAGAGATGAGGAAACTGAGACCTAGAGAGATTATACTTGCCCAAGGTGGTATAGCTACCAAATAAAGAGCCAAGATTTGAATCAAGGTCTCCTAGTGCTCAGTCCAATCGTCTTCCCACAAAATTGGGTGAATGGGATTGAAGGACCTCAGCTAACATAAACTTAAAATTGTCCCTTTCCTTTTTACTTGAAGCCATACGCTTCATCCTTCTGATATCCCTCTACACACACACACACACACACCATCTACATTTAGAAAACTAAAGAAACCTGAAGGAGGTAAATGAAAGAACAGGAGGAAATTAAAAAATAATTCTGAAGATAAATATCATTTTAAAACATAAATGCCAGAAATCTGGCCACCTTTTTGAAGTCGCTTATCAAATTATAATTTATTTTCATATCCTGGGGTGAGTAGCTGTTTGCATGGGGTCATTGAAACCACCCAGGAAGGTACCACTCAGAGTACCAGGGTCTGGGTTCTTTGTCCTACCCCCCCCTTCCCATTCCCATTCCCTTGACATTAAACCTATCTCCTATTATTCTACCTTTTGTAGCATTGTTCCTTTGAATCTCAAGGACCTTCTGGTCTCTTGAGGTTTTGCCTTAAATCTTCTCAGCTAAGATCTTGGTCCCCAGGAAAGCTCATAAAAGACAAGTGATAAGACACAGCATAAACGATTCGTTATGGAACCCAGGTACTAGCCTCACTTTGCAGAAGAGGAAGGAGAAGCTCAGAAAATGGAAGTGTTTTATCTGAGGTCATACAGCAAGTGTCCTTGGATCTAGGACTCAAGGCAGCAAGGGGACTGAATAGAGCCTGAAATCAGAAAGATCTGAGTTCAAAGCCTGCTTAGATCTCTGTTAGCTCTGTGACCCTAGGCAAGTCTCCACCACTCTGTGCCTTGGTTTCCCCACTTGAGAAATGACAGTAGCTCCCTCCCCACAGGGTTTTTTCAAGGATCAAATGAAACATAGAGAAAGCACTTTGCAACCCGATAGTGCTATGTAAATAAAATGCTAGATAGCCCAACTCTTCTGGCCCTGTCCTCTTTCTACTAGATGCTTCTGCTAGGATGTGCATCTACAAGGAAGAAGGATGAGGCTGGAGGAATGATAAGACTGTGTTATGGAGTTGATGCGATGGGGCCAGCCATAGACAAGTTCGTCCTGATACGCAGTTTTGCTTAGATACCAATCTAGTAACTGAATGTCTTCTACCCAATCTTTGCTTCAGTACTACTAAAAAAAATAAATCAAAGGATCCCTTTGAAAGTGGGAGTTGGGAGAGTAAAATATTCATCATTTTCTTTGCCACTTAGCCAATGTTAGCAGAGAGCAACCTCATTTCTCTGAGGAATATGTGAAATGATTAGAATTTATTAGATGGCTTAGTTGCTTTATGCCTTATGTTCACCCCAATTTGGAGGACTCCCATTTGAGATAGAAGGCAGTGGGGGGAGGGTTGCCTCTGGTGTAATAATATGTAGTGTTTAGATGGTACCTTTCCTCCAAGGAGCAAATAAGTTACTTATTATGAAATCAGAGCACATTAGTGAGTCATTGGTGGGAAGGGCTTATCATGCATTTGTTAGGTATGATTTACAGAGTTTTGTGTCTTATAATAGCTTTCAATTTTGATTAGTCACTTCTGTTTGTTGGCTTTATGTGTGCCGATCATGAATAGTCGTGTATGTGCTTTGCAATTGACCTTTTTAGCTGAGTAACACATTAATAGGAAGGGAATCTGGGCGGGGGGTGGGGGAAAGAGGGGAGGGAACAGAAACAGAAAGCAACTGCTTTCTAAACATGTCCACAATCCAATCTAACCCAGGTAATTAGATTTGTTGGAAGGAAGTGGAATGCTGAATGGTGGAACTTTTTCAGTAATGATGGCTTTATGTTTGCTTCTCCCTAGACTGGCAGCATAGAAATGCAGTTGCCAAAACTTGCCAGGGATAGTTCCCTTGGAGCAGCATGACACCTGAATTGGGAAAAAGCCTGGTTATCCCTTACAAGGCTGGGGTGTATCAATTGAGTGCATTTCACTGTGATGGCAGCAGGCTGAGCAGTCTTACAGAATGAAAAGCTTTCTCTATGTCAGGTCATGGGAGCATAGATTTAGAGGGTAGAGGTCATCTAGTAAAATCCCTTCAGTCTACACATAAGGAAGCTGAGAGCCAGAGAAGGTAAGAGACTTCTTCTGGGTCACACAGGTAAGAATTTGCTGAACTAGGGTTTGAGGACAGGTTTTCTAAATTCAGTACTCTTTTCAAAAGACATTGCTGTGTCAGGCCTTTCTTTCCTGCAATCCTGAGCCAATCCAACATGAAAATGGCAGTTAGGTAAGACCTAAGCGTCTTAACATAGGGTCTGTGAACTTTAAAAAAATTTGGTTTTGGATAACTATATTTCAATGTGATTGGTTTCCTTGGTAACCCTCAGTTATTTTATGCATTTGAAACCATTATTCTAAGTTTCACCAAAGGAATCCATGATATACACAAAAAGATTAAGCACTCCAAACCTGTGGAAAGGCTACTGGTCTCATAGGCAGAAGGGTTGCATTTGAATATAGGTCTAACCTCAAGTGTAGGGGATACGGGAGGAACTGAGGCAGAATAAGATATTGGGGGCAAAGAGAACAAGGCCAGAGGTGAGAAATTAGGGTCTAAATCATCCTATAATTATGTAGGCCTTTACAATGTCCATTTCTTTAAATCTCATTCAGCTAGTACCTTCTCCCAGTGAATTATTTCCTGATTTCCTTTTTCCCAAACTTTTTGTTTTACTCATTTTGATCTTGTTCATGCACTTAACTCATTTTAACATGTATTTTGGTTATTTGTATATGTGAGTGCACACTTAGCACCATGAAGCACATAGCATCCTCAATAAATATTGGTCAAATTGAATAGATTCCTTCATATGTTATTTTATTTACAGCAATTCTGTGTGCTAAGGCAGCTATATTTCTTCCCATTTTGTGGAGAAGAAAACTCAGGTTTAGCAAAGTTATAACTTGCCCAAGAACATACAGCTAGTAAGTGATGGAGCTGGATCTTAAACCCAAGTGTTTTTGCTAAAAGTTCAATGGTCTTTCTGTAGTGCAAAGTTAATGAATGAAGAACTGAACCTGGCAATGTGTAGAGTGATGGAGAGCCTCAGAAACAGGTGAAGTTTGAGCAGTAAGAATATAAAATTATATTTATTAGTAATTTTTAAAAAATAAATTAGATCTCCCACATATAGTGGAAAGAACTGGCTCTGATTGTAGAGGAACTGAGTCTAAAGCCTGTTTCTCATGCTACTTACGTGACCTTGGGCAAGTCACTTAATTTCCTCATGCTTCAGTTTCTTCATCTGTAAAATAAGGGAGTTGAACTCAATGGGTTTTTAGGTCCCTTCCAGCTTTGTCTCTACAATATGTAGTTCTATACTCCTATGAAGTTAGAAGGTATGGGAGACAGTTACCCTGGAAGACCTGTCCAAACAGGCCACAATGAATGAAATGGGAACTACTTAAAATGGGTCACCTTCTAGCTTCCTGTGGCATCAACCTAACTTCTGTATTTTTCTAGTAAACACACAAAAAATATTTACCTGCATACTCTGTTCCAAATCCGAAACAGTGGCTTTGAAAGAATAGTGTACCTTTCTTCATAATAACAATGATAAATCATTTCTATGAAATTGATTATAATCTCTAAAGTTTCTATTTCATAACTGGCCATCTGGTTCATTGGTGACACAGAAGATGGGCAAGTACTCATAATATAGCTTTTAATGGTATTTCTTTCTTTTTATTTCCCAATTTTACACAGGAACACATTTCCCACTTTATGATTTCAGTAGGAAATTAGGATTTGCATTTTTTAATTGTCAGCTTGCTTTTACTGCATGTATCTTTTCCATTGTAATAATGTGATACTTTATACGGTATTTTTAGCTTTTCGTCCAATTGTTCTTTCATTTTTCCTCATAAATGCTTCATGCTATAGATAGAGAAGATATTTTCTCCATTTGAAAGATGAGGAAATTGATGTTTGGGGAAGTTGTGATTTACCCACAGCAGTAACTAGATAGGAACAGAGCTAAGAATAAGACCCAGGTTACCTCAATTGAATTACTCTGCCTCTCACAGTGATGGGCATATGTATTATACCCCACATTTTAGGTGGGTGATGAGAATAAATTAAATCTGTCGCTCTAAATACTCTTTGTCTCCAAAACAGAAAGTGTGGATATTCAGTGAATTAAGAACTTTGTTATATGTTAGGTGTGGGAAACACACAAAAAAAAGATGTTTACGTTTTTTAAAAGTTATTTTTTATTTTTTAAGAGTAAAACGTTTGAGGGGCGGCTAGGTGGTGCACTGAATAGAGCACTGGCCCTGGAGTCAGGAGTACCTGAGTTCAAATCCGGCCTCAGACACTTAACACAAAAACTAGCTGTGTGACCTTGGGCAAGTCACTTAACCCCAACTGCCCTCTAAAAAGAAAAAAAAAAGTAAAACCTTTGATTCATTTACTTTAAAAATGATTGAATAAATTTATATTTCCTGTCTTAAAACAGTTGATGATAACACTAACAGTAATAAAATCCCATTTTGTTTTTGTGTTATGGCCATTTAAGAAAAAGAGAATGGTATATATAGAACAGATGATTCAGAAGGAGAAAAGTAGACATACAAGCACCCATAAGGGTGTTGAGTGATACACAGAATAATAAAAGCTGTTGGATGTCATAGTGGAGAGAGTAGGAGGTCTGGAGTCAGAAAACCTGAGTTCAAATTTGACCTCAGACACTTAACTAGCTGCGTCACCCTAGTCAAGTCACATAACCTCTGTCTGCTGAACTTTTCTCAACCATAAAATGGTGATAATAGTAGCATCTGCTTCCAAGGGTTGTGGGAGGATCAAATGAGGTAATACTTTGTAAAGCGCTTTGCTAACCTTAGAGTGATTATTGTTGTTGTTCAGCTGGCAGTTATGACTGACTCTTTGTGAGCCCATTTGGGGTTTTCTTAGCAAGAAAGATACTGGAGGGGTTTACCATTTCCTTCTCTGGCTCATTTTGTAGATGAGGAAACTGAGGCAAACAGGGTTAAGTGACTTATCCAGAGTCACACAGCTAGCGTCTGAGGCCAAATTTGAACTCATGTCTTCCTGCCTCCAGGCCAGGCACTCTATCTCCTGTGCCACCTAGCTGCCCAAAGTGATGATGATGATTAACTATTATGATAAGCTATTAGCTAATTTAATATGTAATTATAATATACATCATATATTATCTACATAATATATAAAATAGCTATCATGAGCTATTTTGAATAGTTATTATTAACATACCTTTTAAAAAGAGGGAGAAAGTTCCCATCTGTGTAGCCTTTTTTTGATCTCACCACTAAAGGTAATTGAAATCATGGGTCATTTTTGCAGCTATAGGCATAAGTCAGCATACCATCTAAGAATTTAAGAATTCAGGTCCGAGGTTGAACCTAGGCTGAAGGTCTAAAATTGCATGCCCCCTTTTTTTTATGTGCATTAGCACGATCTGATTTCTGTTCAATAACAAAGTCTAAAGGGCAGCTTGTCTCTATGCTACAAAGCAAGTAGTGTCTTCCTAAATAGAGGCAGAGGTCATATGAAATGGGTCTGGATCGCTGAGAGGGCTTGTACCGAGTGCTGAACTAATGGCGAATGGGATGCCAGCACAGGACTAATGATGAGTGTAGGCATGGAGCATTTATGTAGCACTTTGGCACAATCCTCTGCAGTCATTTATTTATGATGCTGCCCCCATCAGTAACTCTGTATTAGGAATGTGGGCAGCACTAACTCTGTTGAGCTGCTATTTCTCAAGTTCTTCAGGGAATGTCATTATATGTATTTGACAGGAGCTAGAATTGGATGTCTCTCATGAAATATAAACTACCAAGTGAAATAAACTGTCTATTTCTGTGTTTCTGGATTTTTTAGGATCATTAGATACATGTAGATATGTTTGCAAGATGGTCCATTTCTTTAAAAAGTCAGGCTTTTTAAAAAAGAGAATGTCATGTATACAAAGGTTAATGCTTCTCTGTGTGTATGAAAGGATACCTTCATTGAATAGAATAGGCCAAAGTTACGTATTCAGTTTCTGGGGAATTTAATTAGCCTTACTATTTTCATTGGTCTTTAAGTCCTAATATAGTTTGTAGTTCATGTGAATAATTTAGCTTGTTGCAGCAGAATGGTATAGTGGATAAAGAGCCAGTCTTAGAGGCAGAAAGACCTGAGTTCAAGTCCTGACTTTGACACGTATTATCTGTGGGGCCCTGTACAAGTCAACTGACTTCTCTGTGCTTCAGGTTCTAAGTTGAGAGCATCTGCTGAACTGTATTGGTAGAAGGGACCTTTTTCATGAGAACTCCCTACACAGATGAAATCACACATATGGCAAAAATTTTTTAAAAGTCCAGCTTGGTAGCAGACTCTATGACAATTTTCTCATGATCTCTAGCTTCCTTGTCAAGTCCCAAAATATAACGTTGAGTTGTGTCTGATGCTTCATGGCCCCATGGATGACAGTGTCCTTGGGGTTTTCTTGGCAAAAATGCTGGAGTGGTTTTCCATTTCCTTCTCCAATGGATTAAGGCAGACAGAAGTTAAGTTGTTAGGGCCACAAAACTCGTTAAGTGTCTGAGGTCACATTTGAACTCAGGTTTTCCTAATTCCAGGTCTAGCATTACATCCTCTGAGCCATATTGGTGTCAGAAGTGGCATGTAAAACAGCTGTTTTTGAATAGCTATCTATCTTATTGCTTACAGCAGCGGTTCTCAACCTGTGGGTCGTGACCCCTTGGGGGGGGGTCAAATGATCCTTTCACAGGGATCACAGGGCTCACCTAAGACCATCAGAAAACACATATTTCCAGTGGTCTTAGGAATCAAGACACCAGCTCCTCTATTTGTCTCCAGGCGAGTCCACCCACATGCAGATATGCCCACATACAAGTATTAAAGGGTCATGGCATTAGGAAGGTTGAGAACCACTGGCTTACAGACTCTAGTTCAGTACTGTCAAAGAAGGTAAGTCACTTGCCTCAGATCACACAGGTAATTAGTGGAAGAGCTGGTAAGGAGGTTGAGATAGGAGAGTAGGAGTAGATAGGGTAAGTATAATAGCTCAGCTAGAAAAAAAATAACTAAAAAATATTCACCTTATTGATAGTAAGTCAGTGGTGTCTTCTCTTTACATAAACACATGGAATTTACTCCATGCCTGGATACATTTTCTTTAGGGAATGTTAGAATGTAAGTTACCTGAGGGCAACAGCTATTTTGGGACGGGGGTTGCCTCTTCTTCTCTAGCACCTAGTATAGTGTCTTACATGTAATAGGTGTTTAAGGAATACTTGTTGCATGGAAGGATTGTAACCGATCCTTTCAGCTGTTGCTCAAGCCATGATTGGAATCTTTAAACAAATCTTCATCATTTAAACTTCTTATAACCTAACTAACTGTGGAGTTTCTGTAAGCTTCAGATTTTTTTAGTGGAAAGATGATGTAAGAACAATATTAATCTCAACTGTTATTTCTATGAAAAGGAATGTCACGTGTAGGAAGCAGGTATGGGAAAAAAGAGTAAAATGTCAGAATTCTTCATTATAAAGAACTGTAAATCCTATGCATTATGCTCAGTGTGGTGTTTTAAGAGACCCCAAACTGGCATGTACTAAAGCTACCTCCTGCTAGCTTTTGGGGACCAATTGTTGAATTTTGAGTGTAACTGTTGCTACAAATCAGAGATCTCTTTATTTTATTGTTTTGTTTTATTATTTTGATGATTGTCTAGACTTAAGAAAGTCAACAATTCAGATTAAACTTAAAATTGTATTATGGGTAATTTTTTCCCCCCAGAAACATCTGCTTCTAATTCTTGTTTTGATTTGAGAATATGCCTCAATACATTGGTAATCCAAGGCAGATGATAATATGGTGCAGTGGAAAGGGTCATGGGTTTGGAGGCAAAGGACCTGAGTTCAAATCCCAGTTCTGCACCATATTTACTATGATCCCTTGTGTTACTTATTAGTCATTGGCTATGAAGTTGGAGATGAGAAGGCAGTGTCTAAAACGACTGGCTCATTAGTGGAATGCTACCAACAAAACACAGGCCTCAGGTGTTCCACAAAGAGATTACTTGTTCTTCCTCAACACTACCCAGAAAAAAAAAGAGGAAATGTTGATTGGTCTATAGCTGAGGATAAGGAGCAGCTGCAGCTGGCTTTCTGAACATTTTAATAAGCTATTTTCCTCATCACCCCTTTATGGAATGTGACTGGAGGTGTTCAGATGGTGAAGAATGTTTCTGTTATGGTGCAGAGTGTTCTAGTTGTTATTATTATCCTTGCTCTGGTTTAGACAAGAGCCGAATAATTCATTTAAAAGGTCCTTCCTTTGATCCTGGTCTTTCATGAAATGGATACCAATAAATGCCAATAGGACAGCATTTTATACTGAATGGTACATTCATTCAACACATCTTTAAGTCAATGCTTGGGGTCCTGAGAGTAACCTGGATATTCAGAGGATAAAGAAATTACCTTCCTCCCTCCCTTCCTAGTGGAGATAAAGATAAGAACCTTTGGTGAAGTGTCAAAAGGGATCCAGTACATAGTTCCATTCATAACTCTCACTTCATTGTATCTTCTTTTGTAAGTGAGGGATTGAGGGTGAAGGAGGAATAGAAGGAGAGGCCTGAGGTAGTATAGTGCCTTTTTTTTGTATCCCTAGCTCTTAGCACAACACCTGGGAAATAGCAGCCACCTAATAAATGACTGCATCAGAGAATAGAAGGGAAAGTCCTTCAGCAGTGCTTGGGAAGTATTATCCCATTCTTGCATAAGAAATGTGGGAGCAGAACTAAAGCTATCCAAACAAGGACTAGACCCAGTCTCGCTCCCTTCCCTTAATTCTCCTTCTGTTTAATTCCTGCTAGAGAAGAGTTCATTACTAGTACAATGAGGGAAAAGTTAGGTGACACAGGAGATAGAGTGCCCCTACTGGAGTCAGAAAGACATCTTACTGAGTTCAAATCCTGCCTCAGACACTAGCTGTGCCACCCTGGGCAAGTCACTTATCCCTGTTTGCCTCAGTTTCTTCATAAGTAAAATGATCTAGAGGTGGTAATGACAAGCTTCTCCAGCTTGCCAAGAAAACCCCAAGTTGGGGTCACAAAGAATTGGACATGACTGAACAACACCAAGGGAAAAGTGAAATTCTTTTCAGAGGTTCCTCATTTTACAGGGGAAGAAACTGAGTCACAGAGAAGTGAGGTGTTTTATCCAAGATCATGCAGATTTATAAAGAGTAAAACAAGGATTCATACTCAGGTCCTCTGATTCTGAATCCAATTCACATTCCACATGTATCCCACCTCTTTATTTCCTGAAGATTCACTGCTGTGAATCTCCTTTTTCTTTTGGAAGTAGCCCTTGGTGTTCCTTGCAACGGAATTTTTAACTGTATCAAAATGTAGAGAAAATGAGGAGGGGAGAAGGATATATGATTTGCTTTGGTTCCCACATCTTTCTTAAAGGATACGTCTATGCTAAATTTCCTTAACAGATCAACCATATTAAAGCATGGTCAGTGTGGATTGTACACTTTGAAAAGATTGGTTCTTTTTTCCTCTTAAAGCAATAGATTTGTACCCACACCTACCTGGCATCCTAGATTGATTGAAGCTCCTGACTGGTATTGCCAAATGCTGCATGCAAATCAGTGTGTGTTAATTCATTTTGAAATGGCCAGAGAGACAAAATTACTTTAATCACAAATATTTATTCTCTGTTCTGTTTTGTTAACTCAGCATGATGTAGCAGCAAAAATTCTGTTTTTCCTCTTTCTTTAAAGGCTAGCCCTAAATAATAGATGATTTCATCTGCCTGTGATTTGATGCTTTAGCAAGAACTCAGGATGTAAGGGAAGTATAGATTACTTAGGCTGAAGGGAGCCATGGACCCTTGTTTAAGTTCAGGGCAGAAAGCAGGTCTTTTAATATAACTTTATGAGTAGTTTGCTAATGGTTTACCAGTAAGACTTTTCACCAGATACAGAACTGTTGTTGTTACTGTTGTTGTTTTAAATGTAATTTTGTATCTCAGAAGTCAATTCTTCCTTAGTACAGTCATTGCTAACTCTATCTTATACTTGGTGAAAATGAATAGAATGCTTCTTTATGATATTTTCTTCCATAATATGTGAAATAGAATGAACTTGGATTTTGCTCACTTGTGAAATGGAAAGAATATTGAATTTTCTGTCAAGCTATTTGTATTTGAATCCTAGTTCTACTATTCAGTACCCATGTGGTACTTACCTTACCACTCTGGACAAGTAACTTGACCTGTCTAGGTCTTAGTTTCTTCATCTGTAAAATGGGCTGGAGGTAGGGCTTGATTTGGATTAGATGACTTTTTTCTCCAAAATTTGTTTATTTTTAAAAATGTATTTATTTTTAGTTTTCAATATTCACTTCCATAAGCTTTTGAGTTTAAAATTTTTTTTTAATTTTCACTTTCCTTCCCTTCTCCCTTCCCAAGACAGTGTGCACAGTGATATAGGCTCTACATATACAGTCATATCAAACATATTTTCACATTAGTCATGTTGTAAAGAAGAATTAGAACCAATGGGAGAAACCATGAGAAAGAAGAAACAAAACAAAACAAACAAAGAGAGCAAACAGTGCACTTTGATCTACATCAGACTCTAGTTCTTTCTCTGGATGTAGATGCCGTTTTCCATTATGAGCCTTTTGGAATTGTCTTAGATCTTTGCATTCCTGAAAAGACCTAAGTCTATCAAAGTTGGTCATCACACAATATGGTTGTTACTGTGTCATCCTGGTTCTTAAATTTGTCCAGGTTTTTCTGAAGTCCACCTGCTCATCATTTCTTATAGCACAATAGTATTCCATTGCAATCATATACCATGTCTTGTTCAGCCATTCCCCAATTGATGGGTATCCCCTTGATTTCCAATTCTTTGCCACCACAAAAAAAACCTACTATAAATATTTTTTTTTGTACATGTGGGTCCTTATCCCATATTTATGAGCAATTTGGGATGCAACCCTAGAAGTGATATTGCTGGATCAAGGGGTATGTACATTTTTATAGCTTTTTGCGCATAGTTCCCAATTATTCTCCAGAATGGTTGGATCAGTTCACAACTACACCAACAATGCATTAGTGTTCTAATTTTCCCACATCTTCTCCAGCATTTGTAATTTTCCTGTTATGTTAACCAATCTGGTGGGTGTGATATGGTACCTAAGAGCTGTTTTGATTTGCATTTCTCTAATCAATAGTGATTTAGAGTATTTTTTCATATTACTATATATAGCTTTAATTTCTTCATCTGAAAACTGCCTGTTCATATCCTTTGACCATTTATCAATTGGAGAATGATTTGTATTTTTATAAATTTCCCTCAGTTATTTATATATTTTAGAAATGAGGACTTCATCAGAGACACTGGTTATAAAAATTCTTTCCCAATTTTCTGTTTCTCTCCTAATCTTGGTTGCATTGGCTTTGTGCAAAAGCTTTTCAATTTAACGTAATCAAAATTACTCATTTTGCATTTCATAGTGTTCTCTATCTCTTATTTGGTCATAAATTGTTCCATTCTCCATAAATCTGACAGGTAAACCATTCCTTGCTCTCTCAATTTGTTTATGTTATCAACCTTTATATCTAAATCATGTACCCATTTTGACTTTATTTTGATAAATGGTGTAAGATGTTGGTCTATTCCCAGTTTCTGCCATACTGTTTTTTTTGTTTTTTTTAATTTAGTTTTTATTTGTTTTCTTGTTTACATTATTCATTTTCATTACATTTTTTGAATTACACATTTTCTCCCCGTCTTGCTCCTGCCCCAACCCCATAACAGCAATCCCACTGTAAAGCCCCTCCCCTGCTCTGCTCTCCTATTTTCTAGTAGGGCAGGAGGGGTCTCCCTATCCCAGCCCCTGTATAT
>CM053593.1:126623401-126711716 GCA_028646575.1 Pseudocheirus occidentalis
GAAGTAGTTGAGGGTGGCTGCCTCACTTAGCCTGTGACTCTGGGGAAGAATGAGCTGAGCCCCAGCTTCAAGAGATTGCACCCCTTGGCTAGAGTTTAGCCCAGTCCGTTCTTCCCTCTTCAAGCTGCCTAGAGCCTTGGCCCCTCTTTGGAGCAGGTGAGGAGGCAAGCACTGTTCTGGGTCCCGGACCCTTTAACTGTGGCCATTCTCAGATGCTGCTGAGAGGAGCTAAGACCATGGAACAATTCCTCCAGGGCAGGAGGCAAAGGCTTAGAGACCACTTTGTGTAGAAGTAGTAGTTGCCCAAAGTGCCCTGAGCATCAGTAGCCATGGCCCTGTAGAGGAGAGCAGGGGGAGCTGGCTGGGGGCGGGGGAAGCCCATCTGCCTTTCATTGAAGCCAGTGTTCTTTGTTCCTGCCTGTAATAAAATTTTTATTTTTAAGAGTTAAAAAAAAGAGGGTGTTTACTGTTTTCCCAGCCTCGAGGCAAGATTGGATTCTTAGGAATCGTAGGAATAAAGCTCTTTATTTTCCCCTTACATAGCTCCAGAAAGTATATGATATAGAACCTTTTGGTGATAATTCCCAGTGTTTAGAATCAGGAAACTTACTGTGTTTAAAACCCATTCTTTCTTGTCTTGTCCTAGATGGGAGCAAGAAATACAGGTCACAGTAGAAACTGACATCATTTCAGATCTTTTAGCTTTTATTTTACAAAGTTTATTTACTGACCAATAAAGTTTTTATTAAGCTCTTACTATAAACTCTGAGGATATAAAGACAAGAATGAAACAATCCCTACCATGTAATAGTTATTCCTTCCACATCTTGACCTTCCTTATCGTGGTTTTGATATATCATGGGTCAGCACAAGAAATTAAATGGGAATTTTAGGGGGAGTTTTACAGAAGCTGCAGGTGACACATAAAAGCCAGCAGATGACAGAAAAAGTTTAGAAATTAAGAAATGTTGGGGCGGCTAGGTGGCACACTGAATAGAGCACTGGCCCTGGAGTCATGAGGACCTGAGTTCAAATGCAGCCTCAGACACTTAACACTTACTAGCTGTGTGATCTTGGGCAAGTCACTTAACCCCAATTGCCCTGCATACTCCCCTCCAAAAAGAAAAAAAAGAAAGAAATTAAGAAATGTGTAAAATATATGTATAGCATTGTATAATATCAATATATTTTATTATTAATACCATAATAATTCTCACTTCTTCTCTGGTACAAATGGAGAGCCAAAAATTGTACATGGATTTTCCAGAGGGGGGGGTCACATCATCATGCCTTTAGACCCCCCATCCCATGTGGAAGGGATAACTGTAGTTTATATTCTACCTGAATTTCAATTTTAATTAGAAAATAAACTTTTCTCAGCGCTATCTAATTTCTCCATTCTCTGATACTTTGCTTTGAATGATCTGTGGTTTCTTTGTAAATGTAGATAACTTTCCTCTTAGTAGCGCAAACCGCTGATTTGGAAGTGACTAGGAGACTTCCTAATCTCTTATGAGTTGCCATGGCCTGAAAGTTCACTGAGTCATAACCATTCTTCTGGTGATGAACCTCTCTGTACTTAATCAGGCTAGTCCTTGGGCATTTCACACATAGACCTCTTTTAGCTTGCTTGGATCTGTTAGGATTTGTGTTCTGCCGGACTGCCTTGGAGAACCAAAGATCACATCCACCTTCCCCCCTCCCCCAATTCAGAACAGAACTTTAGTGGATGTCCACGATGCCTTCGACAGTACCTATTAAAATATACACATTAAAAAAAATACAAAGGATTTCATCATATTGCTCACTTAGTCCAAAGTTCTATGGAAGACTGAAAAGTTTATCTCACACTCTATTTTTCAAAGTACAACTTAAGTCCCACCTCACCTGAAAAGTTTTCATTATCCTTATCTTCTCCTTTTCTGAATTTTTCTAGCACTTATGTCCATATCAAATGGTTTAGCATTTAATTTTATACTCTGCTTAATAACTTTTTTATATTTTATTTTCCCACAGTTACATGTAAAGACAATTTTTAACATTCTTTTTTTAAGTTTTCAGTTCCACATTTTCTCTCTCCTGCCTTCATCTCTTCCCTCCCAAAAGCAAATTGATATAGATTATAATGTTCAAATACGCAAAGCCTATTACCATATCATCAGTCATGTTGTAAAATAAGACACAGAGCTAAAGGGAAAAAGAAACATGAAAAAAGTAAACAAATAATATGTTTCAATTTGCATCCAGACTCCATCATTTCTTTCTCTGTAGGTAGATAGCATTTTTCATCATGAGTCCTTTGGAATTGTCCTGGATCATTGTATTGCTGAGAATAGTTAAATCATTCACCTTTGATTATAATACAGTGTTGCTTTCCCTGTATTCAATGTTCTTCTGGTTCTGCTCATTTCACTTTGCATCAATTCATGTAAGTCTTTTCAGGTATTTCTGAAATCTGCCTGCTCATCATTTCTTATAGCACGATAATGTTCCGTTACAATTATATACCACAGCTTTTTCAACCATTCCCCTCAATTGATGGGCATCCCTTCAGTTTCCAATTCTTTGCCACTATCTGCTAATAACTTTACATCCAGCCTCCGTTATTTGTAACATGAATGATATTTGGAAAGTCACTTCATCTTTATGATCTCATTTTTCTCATTTATAAAATAATGGAGCTGAAATTGATAGTCCCCAAGTTTGCTTCTGACTCTACATTGTATTGTAGTGATCAGCGGTCTATGGCTGAGAGAGATGTGCTCTAGGTGGCATAACAATTCCTGATTAGTTCAGGGTTGGTGAGGGAAGAGAGGGAAAGTATTGATTGGTTCTCTCCCACCCTACAGTAACTCTAAAGAAATCTCTAAAACAAAGGTTAGTTATAGCTCACTTCTAGGTTCGCCTCCTAACAGATCCAGCTGGATAAAGCAAGGACAAGAGACTTGTCCCCTGGGGAGGGCCTGGTCCAAGCTGGCTAACAAGCACATACCTTAGGAGCTGAGAGTGATCACTTTATTCAGTCTCACCCTTCAGAAACTGCCTTCCCTTCAAAAGTAGAGTCCAACATAATGAGCAAAAGGATGTATCACAGAGTAACCTTGATTATTAAGTAATACAGCACAACATTAATTTTCCTTAGGAAAAAATGCTGGAAAAAGTCCTACCAGAGAAGGATCCCCAGAAAGAGGTAGAACGCTTTCTTATTGATCCCTATATGAGTCATAGAGTGGGCATCTCCCCCAGACTCAATAACCAGTCATTTTTATTGCAATTGCCCAGTTGTGGGAACCAGTCGAGCATTTCCATGTCATTTCAGTAGAAAACAATGTCCTCAGCAAGAAGGTTACAGTCACCCCTGCTATATACTATGATCTTTTGTAGTTGTCTTTGCAGAATCCTAGGTAGGAATTTTTGTGCCAGGGACAATTTGTTGAATAATGAAGGGGAGATTTCTAGGACACCATCACATGTGGTAAAAGAGAATTGTCCAGGGTCATATTACCAATATGGGTCAATGGCAGGTCTTACTGGCTCCAAGGCTAGCAATATTGCCTTTTTACCTGATAATATATATATGAAACTCAGTGATAGGCCCTTGAGGACATCAAGGATCAATCAAATGAATTTATAATACAAACTTTTTCCTAGGAGTAGCAAATTCAAAACTCTAGACATGAAGACTCTTCAGGAAAAGATGCCAGTAGTATGTTAGAGGTAAACTAGAAGGAAATGTTGATGAATTTGAATGAAGCAGATCAGATAAGAGTACCCTCTGCTTTGCCTTAGTTCCTTACTCTGTGTGTGTGTGTGTGTGTGTGTGTGTGTTGGATGAAAGGGAAGGGAACAAGCATTTATTTACTAAATACTTACTATGCTAAGCACTTTACCAAGAGTAGGAAAATAACGTGCTGGGAAATTGGGGGTTTTTCCTCTTTCCTCTTTTTTCTTCTGTATTTTTGTATGATTTTGAAAAAAATATACTATGGGAAAAGATCTATTTGACAAGTCAGGTTTATTTGAAGAAAGAAGTCCCAGGTTTTCAAATTTTTTTTTCTCCATTCATGCTGTGTATTTCTTTCTTTTTTTTTTTTGAAAAAGAGATTTTATTTTACCTTTTGTTTTCCCATCACTTAAATTTCCTCCTTTCGTGCTCTGTCTCCTCGTAGTATCTGTTTCTTTCTTGTTTGTAAAACGTTATCGTCTTGCTTTTCAGTCCTGTATTGAGTGAGTTAGATGATACACTCCCCATCTAACAGATGAGAGAAATGAAACAAAGGATGTTAAAGCACCTACCCCAAATCACACAAACAACTGGCAATTTTTCAATAAGTTGACATTTCTTAAACAACTAATGCAAGTGCAAAGTGCTAGAGAGAAAGTGATTGAAAAAATAGTCTGCCTTCAAGGAGCCTACATTCTATGGAGTGGTGGTGATGGAATATAATATGAAGTATGGCTAAATTGAATATTTGTGGTTGCAAAGAGGATTGGTGGGAAAATGGAGTAGGATCAAAAAAGGCTTCATGGAAAAGGTGGACAATGATGTGAGCCTTGAAGGGAGATAAGTACTCTGAAAGGCAGTCATACTCTGAAAAGCAAAGGAGGGAAGATGTTCTAGTCATGAAGTATTGTGTTAGCCATAGGCCTGGAGAAGTACCTAGTATGGAAAGGCATCATGGCATGGTATATAGTTTGCCTTGGAATCAGAAAGACTTGGGTTCAAGTCCTTCTGTTGGCACCTACACAATTAATTATGATACAGAACAGAACAAGATAAGTTTGTAATAAAGATATAAATAAAGTGCAATTTAAAGTTCAAAGAAGGATCAATTTTTACTTAGCAAGGAGAAGGGGAAAGAGAGTCAAGGAAGACTTCATGGAGGAAGATACATATTGAGAGAGATGAACTACCATTCAGTTTGGTTTTTGCATATTTTCTGTTGCATATTGCTCCCATTAGGCCATAATCTCCTTGAAAGCAGGGAATGTCTTTTGTCTTTCTTTGTATCCCCAGAATTTAGCACAGTACCTGAGATAGACTGAGAAGGGATTAGAGTTTAGAGTTGTTGTTATTTATTCTTTGTCCTGAAAGAGGACCATAACATCATGGAGGTGATGCCATGACAGGCAAATGAGTTGGATTTAAGTGAGGGAGAGCTGTGCAAAGTTACCAGCCTCACTTTCTACTCTGGAGCCGTCTGGGTCCAATGACCAGATACATATCAGGATGACTGGAGATGGCCCCAGATTCAAAAGTTTAGAATAGAGGTAAGCTTAAGACAAAAGAGACTGAAACCAGAGAACCTTTTAGTGATCTCACACCAGTTACAACCTTCAGTGGTGGTTAGGGAGAGGTCCTCAGAGTTAAGAAGCCCTCATTCAAGTCTTGTCTGTGACACAGACTAGCCAAAGAGAGTCACTTAATATCTCAGTGTCCCCAGGCAACCCTCTAGGATTATGCACTAAAGAACAACAACTAACCTGAATTGACAGAAGGCATTTCCTTAGTAGGAGTTCCCTATATCAATGAAATCACAAGTCTGGTCCCAAAAAAATATGCTGTGCTATCTCTTTTTCCTTCCCCCAACTAATTAGGAGTTGGCTATATTTACCCTACAAAGTACTGGTCTTTCCCATATGGAAAAAAAACTCTTATCTTTGAAGGATGAATTTGGTCATACAGTTTCCTTTGGTTTCTAGGAATAGTTATCTCTAGTTCCTTACTTTTTTGATCCTTCCTAAAAGTCTTCCCTGGAGCCAAGATTAAAGAAGAGAGGTTGTTTTTGTATGATGCTTCTCCTGTCTTTTTGATTCTCTGACTCTTCTTTATGTCCTTCTGTGGTAGTTCCAGTTTAACTGAAAGGGAGCAGAATTAAGCCCTGGTTGTGACTGCAATGAATAATGCCAAGGATGAACCTTGGCTGGGGTCCTCTCAGTACTGATAATACTTCATAATATAGAGCCGAGTCTGGTAGAAAGCAACACTGGACTAGGAGTGCAGAGATTTGGGTCCCTAGCCAGATCAGTCATCAACTAATACCATGACTGTGGACAAGTTAATTCTCTCCTCCAGGTCTGCAAAATAAAGGGACTAGACTAGGTATCTAAGTCCCTTCCAGTTTTAGTGTTCTAGAATTCTTTTAACTGAAACTCATTTTTATTATGAACATTTACAAAGCAACATGTAAGACATTCTTATATATCCCTAAGTAAATTGTGAGCTCTTTAATGATACAGCCTTGGTCTTTTCCAGTATTTGAGCAATTCTCTATACCTTTGGGCCATACATATGAATAAATTGTCACAGGCTATAGCTTCTGACCAGGGGTAGACTGTCAGGACTCTTGCAGGGACTATTAATTCCTCCCCTGGCAGTTCCTTTATAAAGATAGCTGAGGAGATGAAAACAGTGTTTAAATATTGTTTCTTTTAATTTCAATTTTTAAAGTGTCCTTTGGCTTTCATGTATTGAATCCTTATTATGTCTTCTAAGTAATCTGGATGGAATCCAAGGCTTCCCAGTCCATTTCTGGACATTTTTATTGGGATATTACCTCCTACACTGTGACAAAATATGCCTCCCTGCAAGTTATATCCATTAGTGCTAATTTTGCCCTGTGGGTCCAAGCAAAATAAATGTAATCCCTTTCTATACAACAACAGTTCAAATATAAAAAAGGAAAAAAAACCCATGACTTCTCTTCCAAAACTGGAAGTAGGGGAATGAAGGTTCATGTGGCAGAAATTTTTAAAAAATTTAAAAGATTCTTTGTTTTTCCCCCTTGATTCTGACTTACCCCACCCATGTGTGCATGGTGTATATGTAATAGATCAACAGAGAAAAAATAGTGGATCTGAATCCAGAGTGGGAAGAAAGTGATCTTCCTGGCACTCAAAGTTTTAGGAGAATCTGTGGGAACATATTGAGCTGTGGCTGCTTTTAGTAATGAGCCATTAAAAATTCATTAAATGATTGTAGAAAGGAAAAATCATTATGGGTCAGAAATTCTTGCTGACTTCTAATCTTTGATGGAGCATAGATTAAATATAAATACGTGCCTGATTATGTGTTTAATGCAAATGGATTATAAGTACATCTTCTTTTTGAAGATGAGAGTAGGTTCATTTAGTGTTGTCTCAGAGGGGGAAGATGCTTCATTCCTGTAGAAGGCATAATTGGACAGAAAATGCCTTAGTGGTAAATAGCATTATAATATTTTCTTTTTCAAACTTTTTGCTTGCTTCCAGAGCCTGACATCCTTTACCTCTATCTCTTACCAGCCAATGGATTGCTCTGTATGTAACTTGTCCATTTTGCTTGAGTGTTTCCAAATGGGGCTGTAAATGGTTTATGAGTCAGAAGGGGCTGAAGTGTATATGAAGGCAGAAGCGAGAGAAGCTGGCTGGGAACTTTCAGGCTGTCATCAGACTTGCTATCCTCTTCTCTTTTTTCAAGTATAGAATAAAAAATCCTGTCTTGAAAGCTGTTTATTTAAAAAAGACTTGTGGTAATTTAGCTGACTACAAGGGGCCAATATTGTTGATGAGGCTGCACAAAAAACCAAAACAAAACTAATATGACTTCCAATACTTAACGAATTCTTTGTTTAATCAATGTAGTTGTAATATTTGCTTAGGGTTGCAGAAGTATAACTCCCTCTACTTTCAAAATGTTTTTAAAAATTAATTTTTACAAATAAGCATCTTAATATGTAAAGAACAAAATAGTAACAAAATATGTATTCTGTTCTGTGTATATAATACATAATAATTTATACCTGAACTCTACTATTATTAACAAAAATATTTTATATGCAACTATGAATTTCTATTACATAGTATTTTTAAGTGCATATTAAATTTAACACGAAAATAAATTGTGCAGTCATTTTTCAGTCATGCCTCATTTTGAGTTTTCTTGGCAGAGATACTGGGGTGGTTTACCATTTCCTTCTCCAGCACATTTTACAGATGAGGATACTGAGGCAGAGAGAGTTAAGTGGCTTGCTCAGGGTCATATAGCTAGTATGCCTCTGAAACCATATTTGAACTCAGGAAGATGATCTTCCCCACTCCAGACCCTGAATTTTATCCACTTTACCACCTAGCTAGCTGCCCCTGAAAAATCACAAAACTGACTGGCTTATATGTATCTCCTTCAAACATCCTTTTTGTCTCTTTCATGTATCTCTTAATGTTTCATGGGTATTTTCTTGTCTTATTTTTTATATCACTATCACTGTTCATCAATGCTCTCCTTGCCTCACCTCCTCCCTAAATATACACCTCAAATAAATATAGTCAAGGAAAACAAATCCTCATGTTGACTGTGTCCAAAAATGTCTGTCTTATTTTATGCTTCCACCTCCACTTGTACAGACAGTATTCACAAGTTGTTGTTTTTGGAAAAATGAATCACTTAATGGCCATCCTTCTGGTGATAAGTCTCTCCAAACCCAGTGAAATTGGTCCACTTATTCAGATTGGTCTTTGGATGGTAAATATCCAGGCTGTCTCTGGGACCTCACTCAATTGCTTTGCTCTGCTAGGGTCTGCTAGAGCTTTGCTCTGGTGGTATACATAGCCTCTGTGATCTCAGAGTCCCCTCCATGCCACAGTGAGTCATCAGACTAAGCTATCAGTCAAGAAATGCAATCTTAGATAGCATTAATAGAAATACAGTGTTCAGATGATAAGAAGTAATTCCTATCTGTACTCAGTGTGCTCAAAGTAGTGTTCCCATTTCTGGGTGCCATGTTTACAGATAGATATTAGCAACTGGAGCCTTTACAGAGGAGAGTAAAGAAATAGTTGGAGGTACTGAGGGTATTGAGTAGAAAATAGAAGAACACCTCATATCTTTGCAGGAAAGAAAAAGAGATAAAGGTAGATGACCAGGATGGTATCTAGGGCTCCCAGTCTATGCCAAGCAATTGGAAGAAACTGGGAGAGTTGAGCTTGGAGTTTTTAAAAACCTCAAGGGAAATGATATGTTGAGGCATGATCACTGCCTTTAAGTATCTGAAAGGCTATCTTGGGGAAATGGTATTATACTTATTTGATCTGGCCTCGGAGGGCAGATCCACGAATCATAGGCAGACATTATAAAGAAGCAAATATATGTTTGAAGTCAGGAAAACTTGCTAACAATCAAGTTAGAATTGTCCAACTATCCAAACAATAGAGTTAATAGAGCTGTCCAAAACTGGAATGGTCTACTGAGAGTAGTATGTTTGCCCTTGTTAGCATCTTCAAGCAGAGGCTATGATTACCTATCAGGTAACGACAACTAAGTGATGAAGGGGAGAGAGTATTGGATCTGAAGTCAGGAATACCTGAATTAAAATCGAACCTCTGATATTTGTTAGTTGTATGACTCCAAACCAGTCATTTAACCTATGTCTACCCTAGTTTCTCTATCTGCAAAATAGGGATAATAATAAAGCACGCACTTTCTAGGACTGTTTTTAGGGGGGAAAATGAGATATTTGTTTTGTTTTCTCTATTTTTCAATTTCCTTTATTCAACATCATCTATATCACATTTCCTATACTTTATGTGTGGTAATGACTAGTTTTCTCTCTATTTGTATTTACTCATCCATTTTAACAATATTTGTTCTTTATATTGAATTCCAAACTCTCTCCCTCCGTCACGGCCCACTTCAGGCAAGCAATATGATACCATTATATATGTGAAGTCATGCAAAAATATTTCCATATTAGTCATGTGGGGGGTAGGAAGGCAAGAAAGGTAAAGTGAAAGAAAGTATGCTTCACATATTTTTAGAATTCATTCATTCAAAGTTCATCACTTCTTTCTATGGAGATGGATAGCATTTTTCATCATGAATCCTTTGAAATTGTCATGAATCATTGTATTGATCAGAGTAGCGAAGTTCTCCACAGTTGATTATTGTTACAATATTGCTGTTACTGTATGCAATGTCATCTTTGTTCTTCTCACTTCACTTTGCGTGAGTTCGTCTAAGTCTTCCCAGGTGTTTTTGAAAGCATCCTGCTGGTCCTTTCTTACAGCACAATAGTATTCCAAAAAATGAAACAGTATATGCTTTTAAAAATAGCCTTACAAACCATATGATACTATGTGATTTTTAGCTTCTATTTTTTATGTTATATTAGGAATTCTTTTTTGAGTGTGAGTTGGATAGACAGTGGTTCTCAACCTTCCTAATGCCATGACCTTTTAATATTCTCGGATGTGGGCAGATCTGCATGTGGGCAGACCCTCCTGGAGACAGAGGAGCCGTGTCTTGGTTCCTAAGATCATCGGAAATATGTGTTTTCTGATGGTCTTAGGTGACCCCTGTGAAAGGGTCATTTGACCCCATTGTGACCCACAGGTTGAGAACTGCTGGAGTAGAGGTTCCTGAAATTTTTTTCCAACTCTAAAACTCGTTCTGTGAGGATTTGAGAACTTGACAGCTGCCTTCATGTGCATGGTATGACCTAATGATAAGGGATTAAATTGATTGTATTCAACTCCAGAGGACAAATCCTGATGAAAAGACCAGAGCTGAATAGAAAATCTGCCTTTCAAGTACAAGACTTAAAAGAAGCACAAAAGAGTTAATAGATAAGAGAAATCATAAGGGATTTGATACCATTAAATTGTTTATATTCCTACATAAGAAGATGATATTCCTAACTCCTAAGAACTTTATCATTATTGGGGCAGTTAGAAGGAGTATATGTAGACAGAAGGCATGGATGGGAGCTGATTATGATGGGATGATACCTAAAAGGGGTGAGAAAAATGGATGAAAAGGGAGAAAGGGGAAGGGAGATGTGGAATAAGGTAAATAATCTCACAGAAGAGGTGTGAGAGTTTTTACAGGGGAGAGAAAGATGGGGGGCCAATAATACTTGAACCTTATTCTCATTGGAATTCTCTTAAGGAGGGAATGCCATATATGCTCAGTTGGGTATAGAAATCTATCTTACCAGGGAGGCTAGGTGGCACAATGAATAGAGCACCAGTGCTCAGGAGGACCTGAGTTCAAATTCGGCCTCAGACACTTAAGGCTTATTAGCCCTGTGACCTTGGGCAAGTCATTTAATCCCAATTGCCCTCAAAAACAAACAAACAAAAAAGAAATCTATTTTACCCTATAGGGAAGTAAGAGGAGAAAAGGTGGGACTGATAGAAGGGAGGGTGGATGGGGGAAGCAGTGGTTAGAAGCAATGAACTTTGGAGGAAGGATAAGGTAAAAGGAGAAAAAATAAAGGATAAATGGGAAAAATAGGCTGAAGGGAAATACACAGTAATCATAACTGTGAGAACATTTTTATAGCAAGTTTCTTTGATAAAGGTTTCATTTTGCAGATATGTAGAGGAACAAATCAAATTTATGAGAATACAAGTTATCCCCCAATACAAGTCATCCAACTGATAAATGATTAAAAGATATAAAGAAAAGAAATCAAAACTTTCTATAGTTATACAAAAAATGTTCTAAATTACTGTTGATTAGATAAATGTCAAATTAAAACAACTTTGAGGTACCACTTCATACCTATCAGATTGGCTAATATAACAGAAAAGGAAAATGACAGAAGTTGGAGAGAATATGGGAAAACTAGGATAAGAAGGCACTGTTAGTGGAATTGTGAACTGATCCAACCATTCTGGAGAGCAATTTGGAACTATGCCCAAAGGTCTAGAAAACCATGCCTTTGACTTACCAATACTACTACTAGGTCTAAATTCCAAAGATAGTTTTAAAAAAAGGAAAAGGACTTATATGTGCAAAAATATAAAGCAGCTCTTTTTGTGTTAGCAAAGAAGTAGAAAGTGAGAGAATGCACATCAGTTGGGGATGGTTGAACAAGTTGTGGTATATGATCGTGATAGAATGCTATTGTGCCATAAGAATGATGAGCAGACAGATTTCAGAAAAAAATTAGAAAGACTTACATGAATTGGTACAAAGTGAAATAAGCAGAACCAAGAGAAGAGTATATATAGTGACACAGATCATACAATGATTAGCTGTGAATCAGTCTCAGAAATGCAATGATCTGAGGCAATTTCAAAGAATTTATGATGAAAAATACTATCCACATCCAGAGAAGGAACTGATAGAGTCTGAATGCAGATCAAGGCAAACTTTTTTTTTTACTTTCTTTTCCTTGTTTTTTCCTTCTTTTTTTTTGCTAGAGGATCTGGGTTTTCTTTCACAACATGACTAATATGGAAATATATTTTGTATGTCTGCACATGTATAATCTATATCAAATTGCTTGTCTTCTCATTGAAGGTGAGGAAGAGGAGGGATGAAGAGAATTTGGAACTCAAATTTTTTTTAAAATGTATGTTAAAAATGGTTTTTACATGGAATTGGGGAAAATAAAATTTAAGGTAAAAAAAGACAGTAAAGTGCATTTAAGTAGAGGTATTCATGTCAGGGAAGCAGGGGTGGAGATTGTTGCATTGGGAGGGATGTTTCCGGAGATTTCTTTACTATTTAAGATTCTATGATTCCTCTTTTCATCGTGTTGGCAGGTGCTACATGAACCCCTGATTGATGAGGACCCAGTGTTCATCGCTACATGCACAGAACGAGAGCTGCGCAAGAGGAAAAAGAGGAAATTTAGTCTTTGGGTCAGGCAATGTTCCTCCACAGGCTTCATCAGTCAGGTGAGCATGGATAGATTGACCAGATGGGAGGGAGAGAATGAAAGCTTGGCTTAATTTACTTACACTCAGATGGTTTTCCTATTTCTACTCTTGGTCTTGCCTTTGCTAAGCCTTTGTCTGGAGATCAGTGAAACAATTGGTGAGCCCAGTACTGTCCTTTTATTATTGAAGTGGACGGGTTGGTTGACAGATAAAGAATTCTAGCTGACCTACTGTCCAGCCTACCACTGTCATCACCCCAAGACTTTCCAGTATCCACTGAAAACTGACACCCTAATATTGCCAACATTAATAACTGGCTTCTCTGACTTTGGCAATGTGAAATCTCTAATCCACAGACCACTGGCAAAAAGTTTAACCAATAACTCTGCTCTGTAAGAGACCAGCTCTACATTTCAGTCAAAATGGCCTTCTTGTTGCTCCCCAGCATTCCATCTTCTTTGTCTTTGTCCTTGTGCAGCTCTGTCTTCCCCCCAATTCCCTCCAGTTCCTAGAAAACTCTTCCTTTAGGTCTCAACTTAAGAAGCATCTTACAAGGCCTTTCCTGATGCCTGTTAGTTGCTAACCCCTGTCCCCCATTTGTCCGTATCATGTATTAATTTATATGTGAGCATCCTGTTTCCTCCCTAGTAGAACATAAGCTCCTTAAGGAAGGGCAGGGATTTGGTACTCTATTTTTTTGACTTGCTATCCCAGGACCTAGAATGGTGCCTCATTCACACTGAGCGCTTAAATGCTCACTGAATGGAAAAACAAAAACAAAAACACCCTCCTGTCCTATATTCCGGTCCTATTCAGAAAGCACCGATAGCTTAAATCCAATTGGAAAAGTTGCTTTCTGGCCATGACCTTCACAGTGGTATTGTCCATAGAGCTAAAACTTTACTGGTCAGGTGTCTCTCCTACCTTACTCCTCCAAAGGAGGCAATAGGTTAAATGGGGACTCATCATTTTCTCCTTTTGCCTGCACTTAGCCAGGATTGTCCTCTGACTCAAATCCCAGCTTAGTCTTTCAATAAATATTTGTTGCTCTCTCTCTTTCCCCTCATCCCCCATTGCCATCTCTCTCTCTCTGTGTCCTCTCCCACCCCCTCCTGCACCTCACTTCTCCCCACCACACACATAATAACTATAATATGAGTTAACATGGAAAAGTACAATGGGAATTATCCAACATTTTATGTGATGAAATTGGTTTTTAAATTAAATTTTATTTTTTTAATTAACAAGCATTTAATTTCTTTCCGTTTTACTTCTCCATCACTGGAAAAGAAAATAAGAAAAACCAGAACTCTTATAACAAATTTCTATAATTCAACAAACACTTAAAGAACATCGGGTCAGGATAAGAAATTAAATGGGCATTTGGGGGGAGTTTTGTGGAAGCCACAGATGACACACGAAAGCCAGTAGATGACACAGAAAAAGTTTAGAAACTCAGAAATGCATAAGATATATGTATAACATTGTATGATATAAACCCAAATATTATAATAAACATGCCATAAAAGAAAAAGACAGAATTCAGACTTCTCTGGTATGAAGGGAGGGCCAAAATTTTTTACACAAATTTTCAAGTCATGGTGAAATCTCCAAGCTGTGGAAGAGATAATTGTATTATGTGCCAGGAACTGTTGATAGGACCTTGCCTTGTCCTCAGGGAGTTTTTGGTCTGGGAGAAAAAAACAAATATACACTGATAAGTATTATACAAAGGAGTTTGAGATGAGTGCAAGGGAAGAGGGTCAGGCAAAAGAGTGTGATAGTTTTTGAGGAAGGAGAAGTTATTTTCATCTGGAAAGATAAATGAAAGAATAATGGAAGAGGTGACATTTGAATTGGGCCTTGATGGAAGGAAAGGACTTAGGGAAACAGGAGAGATCAGGTTAGTACAAAGTGGTTAGAAAGAGAATGGAGGATAAGACAGTTTGGCTACAGTATGGAATACGTGAAGGGGAATAGTATGGAGATAAGGATGGAAGGATAGTTTGGAGTAAGACTGTGAAGGACCATAAATGTTAGTTTATACTTGGGAGGTGATAGAAGTCATTAAAAAATTTTAATAGAGCAGCTACATTAAAGTATTGTATTAGGAAGACTATTTAGGCAGCTATGTGAAGGGCAAAATTAGAGAAAGCATTGCCAGGAGGCAGAAAGGCCAGTTAAGTGTTTATTACAATAATTTAGGTCAGAAAAGATGAGTGTCAGAGGAAGACTTGTTGCAGTGGGAATTGAAAGGAGATAGATATGAGAAGTAGAAAGCCGAGGTAAATAAGAACATAGAGGTGAAGGGTAAGAGAGAGGCAAAGATCACCTTGATTTTGCAATTCTAGCTAAGTGAGAGTGTGCTGCAGCCACCAAAAGAAATAGAGAATTAAAGAGACAATTAAGAATAAACAATTAGAGGCAATGAATCCCAGTCTAGAAAGATAAGAAAAGAGAAAATAATCTGTACTGCTGCTAGTTAAAGCAGATAAAACCTGCACCCTGGTTTTGTTCGTTTCTCTTTCCTTGACTCTGAGGGGCAAATTCGTAGTGCTGTGGCCAGTTATGACACGCCACTTGTTCTCTCATGGTCTACTGTTTCTCCTAAGTTCTCAAAGGGACCATGACATCCAGGAGGTGATGCCATGAAATGCAAGTGAATTGGATTTAAGTGAGGTAGGGCTGTGCAAAGACACCAGCCTCACTTTCACCTCTGGAACCATCGGGGTTCAGTGGCCAGTTATAGATCAGGACAACTGGAGATGGCCCCAGATACACTGGGAGACTGCGTCCTCTTTAATCTGAGGTCTTTAACAGGTCTCATTTTGACTGAGGCAACACCCATTCAGTGATTAAGGGGTCTGGGAAGCTAATGGAAATGGTTTAGTGGGCTCTTCTAATGAGTTCCAGGTGTTTCCTCTAACCACAGTTAAGGTCATAATGTCTCTGAGAACATCATGGCAAGAAGCCTCATTTAAACTAACCTTGTATCTCCTGATCAGTGACTCTGTGAGGGTTTGTCTAAAGATCATTGAGGTGCAGGGCCTTGGTGTATGAAAAATTCACAATTCTTGGAGCTCATCTATTTCGCTCTGTAGCTTGGAGGCTGGTCTGATCTGTTCTGGTCCTGTTGTCTGTCTATTTGTACTCTCCTAGTGGGCAATTTGGAAGAATGTAGATATTGGAGCAGAGGAAGGAATTACAGATTGTGGGGCCTGTGCTCAAGTATTTTGCCTCATGGGGTGAAATAGTTTTTCACCTCTCACCCTGCTGCCACTGATGACCATTTTATATTAGAGTAGGTAAAGGTGATAATCCCTCACAGGCTGATTATCCCTCCATTCAACCAGAATGGGGAGATTGGATCTTGTCCTCTTCACATCTGGCAATAACTTAGTTATCTGATTTTTCTTAGCAAGTGTATTTTGAGGCAACTGGGGCAGGGGGGTGGGGAGGGTTGATGTAGTGGCTTGAGTGCTAGATTTGGAATTAGGAAGATCCAAGTTCAAATCTTCCCTTTTATAATATAGCTGTTTGCCCCTAGGCATATTACTAGCCTTTGAGCTGTTTTTCTTTCATCTGTAAAATGGGGATTATAGTAGTACACCCCTAACAGGATTGTTGTGAGGATCCAATGAAAGAATATATGCAAAGTGCTTTGCAAGCATTCAAGTGCTATATTAATGTCAGTTCTCCCTCTCTTCCTCATAATAATGGTCCCCAAATGGACCACATCAATCAATCCGCAGCATCCATTAAGCATTTCTGATGTGCCAGACATGGTGCTTAGTGGGGACACAAAAGATAAGAATGGAAAGTCAGTCCCTGTCCTAAAGGACTTTACATTCTGTCGGGGAAGGATTATCTAAAACAGATACAAAGTGATGTGGGGGAGGAGGAAGGACACTAAGAGCTGGGAGGGGGGGGGTCCAGAAAAGCTTGGGAATAGAAGTTGGCGCTTCATAGCTAGTATTTCTATAGGACTTTAAGGTTTGAACAGCCTTTTTTACTTATGTTAAGCTGAGATTTTAAGAGGTGGAGATAATGAATGGATTCTAGGCATGGTGTATAGCCAGCACCAAGGGTTGGGAAATCCTCTTGTATGTGAGGCACTTGAAGTCCAGTTTGACTAGACTGTAGGGTAAAAGAAAGGGAATGATGTATATTTAAGCTATAGCTAGGTAGTGCAGTGGATACAGTACCTGACCCAGAGTTTGGAAGACTTGAGTTCAAATTTGGCCTCAGACACTCACTAGATATATGAAACCTTTTTGCCTCAGTTTCCTCATTTGTAAAATGAGCTGGAGAAGGAAGGGGCAAACCACTCCAATATCTTTGCCGAGAAAATCCCAAATAGGGTCCTGAAGATTCGCACACAATTGAAATGACAAAACAACAAAAATATATATTATGGCTGAAAAGGTAATTTGGGACTGGATTTTGAAACATTTTAAATATCACATAGAGGAGTTGTATTTGTTCCTAGTGGTAATTGGGAGCCAATGGAGTTCATTGAATAGAGGAATGACATACACCTACCCTTAAGGAAAAGAATTTTGGCAAGAATGTTTGCGATAGATTGGTAAAGTGAAATATTTAAGACAGGAGATCAATTAGTGGGTTTTTGTAAGAGTCCAAGCAAGAGGAAATGAGTGCCTGAACTAAGGTGGTGGCCACATGAGTAATGAGAAGAGGCTGGCTACTAGAGATGTTGTGGAGGTAGAAACAAGATTTGGTGAATGATTGAGTAAGTGAGGGTGAGCAATCAAGGTTAACCTTAGGATTTTGAACCTGAGTGACCGAGAAGATGGTGGTAGCCTCAACAGTAATAATGTAGGGATTTGTGAAGGGAAAGAAAACGAGTTCTGTTTGGGGCACGTTGAGTTTGAGATGCCTACAGGACATCCAGTGTGAAATACCTGATAGATAGTAATATAGGTCTTGAGCTTAAAAGACAGAGATGGATTGGATATTTAGGTCTGGGAATCATTTGCTTGGAGACAATAATTAAACCATATGCCAACTTTATAGAGAGAAAGCTGAAGCATGGAATGGGGAAAATGTTGATTGTTTTTGTCTAATATGGTCTCTATGGAGTAGGACAATACTTTTGGATAGGCCTGGCAGGATCTGTTTCCAAGGTTGAAATTATGCTGGCCTCCCACTCTTGTGTGGGAACATTAGGTTGTTGCCTGGGTAAAGGTCGCCAGTTAGTTTTCCAAATTCCTTTCCCACCCTGAGACATTCAAGTTCAAAAGGCATTGCTGCTGAGCTGAAAAAGATTCGTCATCATGACAAATCAGGTGTATGACCTCTCTACCTCAGCAAGATGGTAAAATGTATAACAAGAGAACTGAATTTAGATTCAGGAAAGACCATGATTCTCCCCTCTGACCCTGGGTGAATGACTTGATCTCACTGAGCCTTAGTTTCATCATATATAAAATGGGAATAATACCTATTACCTCCAAGCATTGTTGGGAGGAGCAGTATCTCTAAAGTAACAGCTCTTAGCATCAAATCAAGAGAACTGTCTGTGTAAATAGGATGATAGATTTAAAGCTAGAGGGAAATTTAAAGATCATCCAATCCAACTTCCTAATTTTTAGGGTTTTAAAGTAATTTTAAACTGAGACATACAGCAAGTAAGTGACTTTCCCCAAATCACAAAGTAAAAGTTTACACACAAATCCTATGACTCCATATTCAAAATTCTTTCATAGTGACCTGTACGTCATCAGACTTTTCATGTAGAGACTACTTGCTAGACCCCAAGGATTTGGGGTTAGAGGCTAGGAGTAGGTCAGAAATCCAGCCTTGCCCTGGGTTGTAGGTCTAAGGAACATGCATTAGAGAGGTCCGGGTGTATCTGAATTGGAAAATCAAGCTTAAGCAGACATTGTGCTTTCAGGTAAGCTCCAATAGCCATATGAATGAATGCCCTGGAATCAAATCAGTCTGTATAGAATAGCTTTTCCTTTTCTGGATCCGTGACCCCATATTTATATTCACTGTTTATTATTCAAGTCTTTGCATCCCTTAAGAGGGATGTAATGGACAATTTCATTCATATAATGCAATAAACATTTATTAAATGCCTATTAATGTGCCAGGTCCTGAGCTAAGTATTGGAAGCACTATGCTAAGTGATGGATAAAGACTTGGCATGAGATTCAGAAAAACTGGTTTCCACATCTGACTGACCGATGTTGCATGTGTGATATTTAGGCAACTCACTTAATTTTTTCAGTGACCCAGTGTCAAACATCAGGCCCACTAGCTGCATTGCCGCCTGCAGTACTTCCCAGTGCATCCTGAACCAGATTAAAATGTAATTGGAAAATATTTAACAAAATAAATAAAAATACAAGAAAACATAGATAATGTTCATATATGGTTTTCTAAATCCCATCAGGATTCTTCTGTATAGTTTAATGGTCCCTGTTTCAATTGAACTTGATACCATTGCCTGAGTCAAGTCTCTAAGACAGTAAATTGCAGAGCACAGGTTGATCTTCATGTTAGAGGGAGTTTCCTTGTTGGGAGTTCCCTCTACTGATGAAATCATAGATTCAGTCAGAAAAATAAAAGGATTGTCCCCCTTAAGTTGCACTTTCTAGAGGGCCATCTCTGTCAAATTAGCTTCTCTGTATAGCTATAGTCATGTGCAAGTCAGAACTTAGGGAGATAGCATGATACAATAGAAACCTCAACAGGCTTGATGTCTGAGGATCTGACTTCAAATACTAATTCTCCCACACACTTCTGTGTTGTTCATTCCTTTCAGTTGTATCCAACCCTTTATGATTTGGGGATTTGGGGTTTTATTGATAAAGATATTGGAGTGGTTTATCATTTCCTTCTCCAGCTCACTTGACAGATGAGGAAATTGATGCAAACATGGTTAAGTGACTTGTCCAAGGTCACACAGCTAGTAAATGTCTCAAGTCAGATTTGAACCCAGGAAATAAGTCTTCCTCACTCCAAGTCCAGCATCCTAATCCACTGTGGCCACCTCACTGCCTTACTCCTTGTGTAACCTTGGGCAAGTCATTTTGATGGGATTCAGTTTCCTCAATCAAAAGTTTGGACCAGATGAGCTCTGAATTCTCTTCCATTTCTGAATCTATGCACTCACTTTGTGCTTGATGAAAGTATTGTGACATCATCTTTTGGGTTCCCCATCTTTAAAAGCTATTTCAGGGGTAGCTAGGTGGCGCAGTGAGTAGAGCACCAGCCCTGGAGTCGGGAGGACCTGAGTTCAAATATGACCTCAGATACTTGACACACTTACAAGCTGTGTGACTTTCGGCAAGTCACTTAGCCCCAATTGCCCTCCAAAAAAAAAAAAAGCAAAAAACAAAACAAAACAAAACTATTTCAACTGAGTCTTGAAGGAAGTGAAGGATTCCGTGAGGAAGAAGTTTAGGAAGGACCACATTCTAGGCACAGGGGTAATCACTGCAAAAGGCATGGAGACAGAAGATGGAGTATATTTTGAGAAAAGCCGCTAGAACATTAGTTTTACTAAGCCATAGAATGTGAGAAGGAAAATCCTGCATAATTAGGCTGAAAAGATAGATTGGGACCAGCCAAATAGAAGAATTTGTCTATTCTCCAGAAGGGAAGATGAGGCCACTGGAACTGACTGAATGGGGAAGTCACATGTGCTTAAAGAAAATGGTGTGGCTGCTATATAGTGGATAAATTAGAGAAGGCAGAGTTTGAGTCATGGAGACTATTTAGGAGGCCACTGCAATAGTCTAAGTGCAAGGTGATGAGGGTCTGTGGTAAGATGGTGACTGTGTTAGCTGTGAGAAGGGGACAGATGTAAGAAGTACAGAAGAGGCAGAAATAGCAAAATTTGTCAATTGACTGGCTGTGTGGAGGGATGAAGAGTGAGGAGTCAAGGATAACACCAGGATACAAATTGGGAAGGCTGAAAGAATGGTAGAATCTTTCATAAATATTGGAAAGAGGGGTGGGAAGTTTTGGGGGAAGGGGTGGATAGTCCAGTGCTTTAATGCTTAATAATGCTTGTTGAATTCAAATGAGTGAGTCTTTACTTAACATTTGGAAGTCAGGGGCAAGAAGGAGAGAGAAGAGTCCATCATGGTCAGTGACATAGAGAAAGTAACAGAACAAGTCAATAGGAAAGTCCAATATAAAGCTTTCATTTTAATATTGATGGACTCCATCTGATTGCTCCTACTTGGAAACTTGGCTAACTGGTGGAGAAGAAAGTTGGAGACATTTTGCTAAAGTAGTTTACTAAAAGATAGAATGATTTTTACCGGGGTAGTGGTAGGAAGGCCTCTGATCTTTTACAGTCTGAAGTTTTCATGCATGAATGATCTTGAATTCATTTCTAGAGAGATGACTCTTGATCTTAGAGTCAAATAAAGGCAGTTAAGTCTCCTGTGCCTTGTAATATGCTGAGAGAGCATGAAGTGAGAGGATTAAGTCAGCATGATGGCTCTGAAAAATAATGAATTAATGTCTTTAGTTTCAGAGAGTTTAAAAAAAAAACCATGGTGACATTATGCTTTAGTACTTCAAGTGATCTTTGGTTTTATTGACGCTTAATAAAAGCTTGTTGGTTGATATTTGGTATTCCCTTTGTACAGAAGCAGCTCACATCCATTTCATATTTAAGTAGATATAGTAATCATCAAGAACTAATTAAGCACCTGATACTCAATGTATCAGACATTGCTCTAGGCACAAAGACAAAATAGTTCCTCTTCTCAGGGAGCTTAAAGTCCATTGGCAAAATAACATGCACTCACATATACAGTATATACAAAGTAATGCAAAGTAATTTCTGGGGGAGATGTAATTATAATATTAGTAAACATTGATATAACGCTTTAAGGTTTGCAAAGCATTTAAAAAAAATATTTTCTCATTTTTATGCCTACAACCCCGGGAGGTCTATGCTATTGTTATCCCCATTTTACAGATGAGGATGCTAAGGCAGACAGAGGTTAAGTGACTCACCCAGAGTCATAGAGTTAGTGTTTTAGGCTGGATTTTAAATTGTCTTCCCAATTCCAGGTCAGGTGTTCTATTCACGTTGCCACGTAGCTCCCTATAAATGGGGTTGGGGTAAAGTATCAGAAAAGGCCTCATAGAGCAGACAGTGCTGGAGCTGAGCTTTGAATGGAGAATAGGGATTCTAAGGTGTAGAGATGAGGACAGAGAGCATTGTGGATGTAAGAAATAGCCCATATTAAGACACTGAGATGGAAGATTGAATGTGACCATACATAGACCCTGTGAAAGGGAGGTAGGTCCAGTGAGTAACCAAAAAATTTATCAGCTGGTGGTCAGTACTTTGATAATTAGTCTCTTTGCATGCACATGAAGCCTTTTCATGTTACAAGAGTTTCCAGGGCCTGTTCTCTACTAGTCAAATGTTTGAAAACCTAGAATCATTTAGGGTCCACGCCCCAGTGAGAGTAGAACTGATGAATTTATCAGAGGTTTTAAAAAAAAGAATTAGATATGAGGTCATGAAATTCATTTGTATAGGAGTTATGAATTCCAAAAACATTAATGTGCTTTTCCTGCAACCCCTCTTTTTAAATTTATGGTGTCTTTCTCCTTATTCAAATTTCTATCCAAAAGTTTCTTCCAACAATCCGTATAAAAAATGGCTTGTACACTTTGATATAAATCTCCTTGTGTGGCATTATCTCATTTGTCATTTGTGGGGCTGTTTGTTCATGTCTAGTGGGATGGTGTGGACCTGGATGAATCAGATAACATTTACCACTTAATACAGGCCCAACCTATGTTAAAAATAAGAATATGTAGCTGCTATGAGTTCTCGACCAGGAATCCCATGTCATCTACAAAAAGTAGTGATTAATGGATAGGGGACTATGTTCAGATCTCACCCTTGATAAGTACTGATTGTGAGACACTGGACAAGTCATTTAAATTTTCAGTGCCCCCAAGTTATTCTTTAAGACTACTAGTAGAATTAGCATTGAATATTATTATTATTACTATTAAAGAAAGGTGCCCACTGAGATCTTCCTAAACCAATGAAATCACACATCTAGTTTTTTTTTTAACTGTGTTGCTACTTTTCATGATGAAAAAGCCTTGTCTTAATTTCTGCTCAATAAAGTCTGATAGCATTTCTATTCAGGGAAGAGGAAGGATAAAAACAGACATGCTAATTATTTGCATCCTTGTATGTTGGTCAATTATATACCTTCAAGGAGTTTATAATTCAATGGGAGAAGACAAGTAACATACACATAGCAAGACTCTGGACGTTGCCTTTCAACCCACACTTACCCTAGCAGTTTGAGTTCCCAGAGCTGGCTAAATCGCCCCTTTAAGGTTCTAGGGCTGTACCCGTGGGGCTTTGGGATTCTTCTAAACTATCATCTCCAGTTCCCATTCCAGTATATTCTGCTTAATATCAACCATAAGTGATCATTGTCCTCAATATCATTTACCAATACCAGTTATTATTTCTTCAGTGTAATTTAATCCATTGATATCTCATTGGTATCACTGATAAATGATTAATATTGAATAGCTTTTTCAAAAGTAAATTTACTAAAAAGCTATAGCAAGAACCAAAGTACAGAAATACCTCCTCTGAACTAGGGGTTACTTTAGCCTCTCCTATCTCAGCCCCTAGGGAGAGTGGGTCCAAACTTAAATTGGTTGATAATACAAATGTGTTCCAGCAAAATGTTAATTCCTGGCATTGCACAACCCTCGATCACAACACGTGACTGTTGAGTTAATACAGTGCTAGGGTGCAGGCACTATGGCCATGGCAGTCTTTACCATGCACTCCTATCACTGGACCTCTGGTGACTCTTCCACCCTTTCAGAGCTCAAAAGGTAGAAGTTTGGTCTGCTCTGTCTTGACATTCATTCACCTGAGAGCAAAAATGAACAAAAATAAGGCAGCAAAGAAACAGAGGCACCATGTCTTCATGGCCACATGTTAGTACCAGTGGAGGGAGAATTTAGATGTTTGATACACCCACATAATTCTCTAAGACTGTAAGTTGAACAACTAGAGGAAGTTCCTCACTGAGATCTTCCTAAATTGACAAAATTACAAACACATTTTTAAAAGTGTGTTGGTGATGAACAGTCTTTGTTTTCATTTTTGTTTATTATAATCTGATAGTACTTCTGTTCAGGGAAGAGGAACGTTAAAGACAGAGATAAAGGCAGTCAAAATATCTTCACCTGCTCCACATAGAAGCTTACAGCTGTTCTTCCTTGCTCACTACCAGAGAAAAGAATGCTCTGGTTTCCCCATTGGAACCTTGTGCATGAACGTGTACGTCTGGATTAGTAGCCAATGAAAGCGCTTTTCATTGTGGATTAAGAGGACAAGAAATAGTTATAGAATACCAATGCTTGTTCTTGATGAGGATTGGAGGTGACTCCGTCACATATCATTCATTTCCAGTAGCAGGCAGAGACCCCTAAACATACTCTGAATACCATCAGCAAGTCCCCCATTACAAACATAAGAAAAATAGCTAGCAATCCAAGGGTCAACTTAATGTTACAGACACAAAGGGGCTGGAATACTAGACTTATACTCAGTAAGAAACTGGCTTCAAATCTCATTTTTGGGGGGTTTCCATTGGCCACCCAGGCCTTCTATAGGAATAGTCACTAATATATTTAGCTTCTAGAGCACTCGAGCCCATCTGTCATAATGCAGCCTTTAGTTCTGGCAGCTTTCTCTTTCCCTCACAGTTTGACCAAAGATTTCTGGCTGCACTTCTCATGTTGGCAACATGCTTTGGTGATTTGGGGAGGGGGAAGTGGTGAAGAAATTAGATTTGGAGTGACTGAATTGTTGGTTTCAGTGCTGCTGTTGGCCCACTTGAACACTTGCTGTTTCTGGAGCTCCTAATTTTCTTTATATATTGGTCTTTAGTATGAATGCCCTTGGCCATGCCTAACTTTTGAAGTCAGTGGCTGTTGGAATCTCCATCCTATTAAGACTGGCAAAATTCCTCATTGATATGGATCATATATTCTTTAGAGCTGGAATATGTGTGTGTATACATATAGACATATAGACATGTGTGCATTACATATAGATACAAGTATTTATGTATATCTACACATCTATTGAATACCTATAATATTCCAAAGATACTTGTCAAATGACTAATCAAGATTGCAAAAGTATGTATTCAGAAAATTCCTATTTATCCAATGATTAATATGGATATATTCACTGCATATCAACAAGGATGATCCAACAGAAGAGATAAAATTATATAATATGAATTTTAAAAAAACAATCATCAAAGCATTTACACATAGAAAAGAATATTGTCCAACCAATGTTCAAAGGAGTCACCTTGGAAGGTTATAAACTTAATCCAACATTTCTTCCATTGCTCCAATCCTTTGTGAAGCAGGTCTATAGAAATTGCTTCCTGGGTCTGCAGCAGAGATTTTTTAATACCCTTAATGGTAGCTGATCTTTGTCCATTGAGGATGAGTTTGATTTTCTGAAAGAACTAAGAGTTATTTGGAGCCATGTCAGAGGTCATTGTCTGTCCTGAAGGTATTGCCCAATTACTCTTTTGTATCTCCTTGTAACCATTTTCTTCCTAACTCCTGGATCTAAAACCACTGTGACTTCAGCTCATTTCCAGATTCCCTAGGAAGAACATGTAACCTTTTGATTAAAACCCTTCCTCTCCTGCAATGCTGAGACATGCTGTTTGCTTACCTCTTTGTACCAGGCTGGCTGGAACCTGGAAACATGCCAATGTTCAGAATAAATACATCCAAAGACAGCAGCAGTGTTATCTAGCACAGTGGTCTCCAGAACGTTTTGATCACAAGCCTTATCAGTGAATATGCATATGTATATATGTGTGTCTATAGACACATTTTTTATCGTGCATCTCCAGCATGTGAATATTTACTTGTTTATCTGTTATATAAATATTTTACTCATTTATATGTTATATAATATATACTACTATACCAAAAGTTATGTGCATTTAAAACTTACCCAAAATAGAAATTAAAGGGGATGAAATAGATATGAAATGATATTTGATCCTAGAGTTGATAGGGAATGATAGGGAATTTATTAAGTAGGAGAGCCGTGGTCAGACTTTCACTTTAGGAAGATCCCTTTGGGTGACTAATGCACTCTGCTTCTTCACCTCTTCCTCTTGATTTCTCTGGCTTTCTTCATTACCATCATTTTCTATCTGCCCTGCTTCTAGTGTCTTCCCCTCTGAGATTGCCTTCTGTCTATACTCTGTATGTACCTAATTATTTACATGTCATCTCCCCCATTAGAATGTGAACTCCTGGAGATCAGGGACTGTTTTTGCTTTTCCTTGTATTCACAGTGCTTAGCACAACCTAATATCATAGTAAGAGCATTTTTTATTGGCAGACCCAGAGACCTGAAGCAGGAAGACCAATTAGGAGGCTGTTTCACTAGTCTAGGAGATGATGAAGTCCTGAAATTGGGATCTGATTGGATATATCACTGCTAGGTGTGGGGGAGCAGTTGATATCTGGGGAGAAGGGAAATGAGAATTGTGGATAATTCGTGAGCCTGAGCAACTGAAAGGATAGTATTACACTTAACAGAAATAGAGAAATTCATAAAGAGGGATGGGTTTTGGAGGAAAGATAATGTAATGAGATCTGCAGAACAACTCAGAACCAATCCATGCCTGCTCATTCTGGGGAATTTATTCTATCCCACTCAAAAATAGAAAAGTAGGGTCAAGGATCTTTGGAGCAGCTAGGTGGCACAGTGAATAGACCTGGAGTCAGAAAGACCTGAGTTCAAATCTGGCCTCAGACACTTACTAGCCTGTGTCACTTAACTCTGTTTGCCTCAACTTCCCTCATCTATCAAATGAGTTGGAGAAGGAAATGTCAAACTACTCCAATATTTTTTTTTGCCAAGAAGACCTAAAATGGGGTCACAAAGAGTCTGATATGAATGAACAACAACAACAAGAAAAATCTTACCAGCTATGACCTAGAGTGCAAAACCCAATAACTGTGGCAATCATGAGAGAAGAAGGGGCAGGTCAGGTTGTGGGCATCCTGGAATGGAGAATTTCACCCATCCAACAGCATGTGCCTGGATTGTGGTTAGGTTATATTGCCCTGAGGGCCTGACGTGGCCAGGGGCTGCCAGTGGTATGAGAGAATATGGTGGGAGGAGGTGGGAAGAGGGTTCAGTGCTGAACAATCATGGATGAGGCATGTAGAGTAGTTGTTGGAAAAAAGTTCATGATTGGCTGTTGTCAGGAGGAAACCCATCTTGCCATTCTCTGATTAAATGATCACACACCCTTTGGAACCATACCACGGTCCTGCACTTTGGAGACCACAAATCTAGCATTTGACTTCACACAAGAAGAGCTATTCCCTTCATATCCTGAGGATCATTGACTATCTCATGCTAATGCACTCTTCTCCTAAGAGGGAGAATTTGCCCAAAGTCACTGGCATCCCCAAGAAAGCACTTTATAATATGTAGATTTCAGCATATTTGAGTGATTCAAGGATAGCTGAGGGAATCAATTACCAAGGTATACAGATGCCAGAAGTTTCAAAGTTGGCCGGGCCATTCCCACTAGAGAAGTTTTTGCTATCAGCTGGCCTCTCTAAAAGGGAGTTTATGTTGGTTCATTTCCCAGAAACCAGATATTCGCAATGCCACTCCTCTGCTGGTCCTAATTGATTGGGGCTAATTAGAGCTCTAAACTTAATAGTCTGAGAGTACTGTGGTGAATTTAGTCCATCCCTTCCCTATAAGCCAACTGATAATCATTGTAAAATCATAGGAGTTTTAGGAGGGGAAGAAACCTTAGAAATTACTTTTTTTCCAGACCTAAGCTGTAAAAGAACTCAGAAACCATCTATTTCTATTTAGGCAGCAAAGTCAGTACAGTGGATAGAGTGCTGGACTTGAAGCCAGGAAGACCTAAGTTCAAATCCTGCCTTGGACACTTGGTAGCAGTTTGACTCAAAGCAAGTTGCTTCACTTGTCTGTCTCAGTTGCCCCAGCTGTGAAATGGGGATAATAATAGCACCTCTCTCACAAGGTTGTTGCAAGGATCATATGAAATAGCATACGTAAAGTGCTTTGCAAACCTTAAAGGGATATATAAATATTGCTGGGCCACCGACAGTCATTTCGACCTTTGTCTTGCCACTGGACTTTGGTGATTGGAGGAGAGAGGGAGACTGATGACTTTGCTCAGCCCTGCCTCCCTTAAATCCAATTCACAGAAAAGTCAAGACATCACTTTCATGATGTCATTGGTCCTTTTTGAGAATGAAGGACAAACAACACTAGCTATTGTTATTCCAATACTCTCACCTTCCTACATGTGGACATGAGCCAGGAAAGTGAAGCAGCTTGCTGAAGATCATATAGGTAGTAAGCCATTCAATTGTTTTTGGTCTTTTTTAGGGGGGGAAGGCATGCAAATTAGGGTTAAGTGACTTTCCCAAGGTCACACAGCTAGCAAGTGTTAAGTGTCTGAGGTTATATTTGAACTCAAGTCCTCTTGACTCCAGGGTTGGTCACCACTTAGCTGCCCCAATAATCCATTCATTTTACAGATAGAAAGACAAGGCTCAAAGATGCATTATGCATAATCAGGGCTTGAACCCAGCTCCTCTCAATCACAGTCCAATATTCTGTTATCCCACTCTACTTTCTTGATGACTCCTGTCTTAGAAGAAAAGACAAGTCTTTCTAGTTGGGAGTCAGGTGAGCCTGGGGTGAACACCCAAAGTGATCCTCGGGTAGACAGAGCCATTGTTGCCATTGCTATTCCAGTTCTAATTCTGACTCTTAACCACTTGGCTATGTGATCTCAGACAAATCACTTCTGGTGCCTCATCTATAAAATAAGGGGCCTGACCAAAGGATTGTTTGGGGCTCTTCCAGCTCTAAAGTTCTATAATTCAAGTTTTGAAATCCAGTGTAATTTCAAAGCAGATCAGCTCCTGGAGGTATCCAGGAGACTGACTCAGCAAGGACAAAGGCTCTTCAAAGTATGTTCGATTCAATCAAATCTAAAAGGCATTCATTAAGCACCTACAGCGTACATGGTAAATTGGCAGGTCAAGGGGATTCAAAAATAAGAAGGAAGCAATATCTACCCTAAGGGATTTATGTTCTACTTGGTAGGAAGAGCATTTAAACAGATTAATAAATGCAATATGGTCTTCAAAGAGAGTATTAATGTGATAAGAAAGATGAGGATTGAGAAAAGGTCATTAGATTTGACAATTAACATTGATAGCTTTGGAGGAGCAATCCCCATTGAGTGAAGTAGTTGGAAGCCTGACAGTAGAGAGTTTAGAAGAGAGCGAGAAGTAGAGCATGGATGCATCAACTATAGACAACCCTTTCAAGGAATTTAATCACAAAAGGGGGGAAAGACTTGAAAGACTAGCTAGTAGGTATGGACGAATCAAATGAAGTTTTTTTTAAAGATGGGGGAGACATGAGTATGTTTGTTGGAAATATATCCAAGAGACGGAGGGAAGGATTGAAGTTAAGTAAAAGGTGGGGATGGATGATAGAGGGGACAATCAGTTGGAGATGATGGGATGAAATGGGACCACTTGTACATGTAGAGAAATTTTCCTTAGCAAGGAGAAGGGCTATGTCTTCATGTGAGACAAGGGTGAAGGAAGAATTAGTAGCAAAAAGCATCGGAGTGAAGTGAGATGAGGAGGGATGAGAAGGTGCTCTCAAGTGAATGACCTCAGTTTTTTTTTCAGTGAAATATGAGGCTAGACTCAGCTGAGTCGGGGGTAAGGGAGCTATTAAAGTTTAAGAGAGGGGATGAAATGTTTGGAAAAGCCACTGTGGTGACTTGAATAGAGAGTCAGGGTGGCAAAGAAGGATTACCTTGCTGCAGTGAAGTTCTGTTGAGATAATGTAACATAAGTTTGTAGTGGATCCAGTCAGCACAGTTTTTCTAATTTTTATCCAAGTTCATTCAGAAGCACATGAGTAGGAGTGAAGGAAAAGGATGGTGAGAGAAATCTTAGGCTTGGCAGAGCAATATGAGTGATAGTTTAAGAGGACAAGGTGCTTAGAAGAAGACAGATGAACTGGTTCACCAAAGGGTCAAGAAAGGGCAGGGAAGAGCATGTAACTAGAGCAAGAATGATTTTTCCCAGAAAGAAGTGGGTAATCAAGAGACTGGATGTTGAAAAACAAGATTTGAGGTTGCAAGGCAGAGGGAGAGATGAAATGGCAATAGACTGTGTTCAGATCAGGGAATTTCAGAGTTAATAAATACAGAAATGACTGTTGATAGAGGATGATAAGATCAGGAGTTTGACCAATGAGAGTTGAGGAACTTGGAGATTAGGTTGTTTGAGGGAACATCAAGTATGTATATTGAAGTCTCCTAATATGAGGGTGGGAGTTGGAGAGGAGAAAAAGACTGTGAACTAGTCATAGTCTTTAGGAAGTTCTTCCTGACACCTATTGGCCTCTTTGCAACTCTAGCCTTTGGTCCTGGTGTGGCGTCCAGTCCTTCTTCCATGTGATAGCCCATCAAATTCTTGAAGAAAACTATTAAATTCTTCTCAGTCTTCTTTTCTTCAGGTCAAACATGCTCAGTTCCATCCAGGATAAAGTACATTTATTAAAGAACATTGTTTATAAATGGTTATGCGATACATAGTTTTTTGTTAATATTTGTGTGTGCAAATTTAAAAATCATAGAAGTTACCTGTGAGTTCATCCAGTTCAGTCCCCTCATGTTTCCAAATGATATGGCATGTATGATTCAGTGTAAAGAACAGGAGACCTGAAGCTAAAAGTCCAGGGTTTGACTCATGGTCCTACCATTTATCATGGATAAGTCACTTAATCTCTGAGCCTTTGTTACTTCATCCCTAAAATGCAAGTAATAATTTGCTTTACTTAGAGAACCTCATAGGGTTGTTTTGAAGCTCAAATGAGATATTGTATGTGAAAAGTACTTTACAATAGCAATGTTGGTAGCATTTATAGAGTACTTTAAGGCTTACAAATATAAAGTATTCAGGGTGTAGAAGAAAAATCATGACATTAGCACCTGAGAACCTCAGTTCTAATTCTGTCTGTGATATGGTCTTTATCTCACCTTTGTGGATCTTAGTGCTCCTCCCCTCCTCATCTGATGAGGTCAAATGAGTTAAGGTCTAAGGTTCCCCCCAGAGTTCTAAGTCTTATGATCTGCCATATAAACAAATTGTCTGTTGTTATTAGAGGCAACATGGTTTGGTAAGAAATGCCAGAGACTTGGGTTTGAGTCCCACCTTAGACACTTATTAGGTGTATAACCCCAGGCAAATTGCTTAATTTTCAGCCTTGGTTTTCTCATATATAAAACAATCCTCAAACTAGTTGAACCGAATTATTATGAAGAAAGCTTTTGTAAACCATAGTGTGCTTTCTAAATGTGAATAATTGTGTCCTTATGGCCCAAGGTCACCCAGCTCATTAGGGACAGAGACTGAGCCCCAATCCATTATTCCAAGGCTATTGTCATTTCTTTTCATCAGCATAAATAGCTGCATTTTAAAATGTCTTTGCACGGTGTTTGTTCTCTGGAAGAACAATTTTGTACTGCGTAAGTGCAAGGAGATTCTAAATTGTATCCCCCAGAACCTTAGGGCTCCTTAGAAGTTTGCTTGGGCCCTGAAAGGGCTTTCCTAAGTGAAGCTGAGCTTTCTCTATTTTTTTTTTTTTTTACTAAATTCCAACATCTTCAACTACTACAAAGATACTAAGTTTCTGAGGCAGCTTCTCTTCTCTGATATCTGAATTGCAATCTCTCTTTTGTCCTGAAGCCAGAGTCCATGCACATAGACCACTCCCAAAATGAATGGCCCAGGTGCTGCCTCCTACAGGCTACAAATGTTCTAGATTTGTTTTACTGGGACAGAATAAGAAATCATCTGAACAGGAAAGAAAAAATGGCACCTCCTATCTCAGGACCCTGTTCTTGTCACTCTTTTTCTCCACTGGTTCCTTCCCACCTGGCTCCAGACTAAGTTCTTCCCAATTCACCAAAAACTTACAGTAACTTATTACATCATATAAATTACATATATGTATGCACATATAAACATATAAAACACATTATTGCATATTAATATAAATCATATGTAATGTTATTTAATATATTAATGTGTGTGTATGTGCATGACCTCTTGGTGGTCAACCTTTTTGTTGATAAGCCAGGGGGCTTAGCTAGGCTGGTCCTAGACAAAAGGCACAGGGCTAGTTGCCATACTCATACTTGAAGCCCTTCTATTTGGTAGACCCTGCCAGAAGCTATGGTCCACTGGCAAAGATGATGATGATGATGATGAAGAGAGCATTTATATAGCACCTTTGCATATGTTCTTTCATTTCATCCTCCTGACATCTCCATACTCTATATGGTAGGTGCAATTATTATTCCCTCTTTACAGATGGAGAAACTGAGGTGGGCGGACACAATGAGTGATGGAAGCAGGATTTGAATTCAGATCTTCCTGACTTCATATCTAGTATTCTAGTTCCTGTGCTATCTGGTATATAAGAACCCTTGCCACAATGAGGTGTCAGAGTCATAAGGGATTGAGAAATGGAAAAAATTCAACATGATTTGGCAACAAATTAGATATAATGAATGAAGGAAGAGGAAGAATCAAAGATGGCTCTGAGGTTTTGAGCCTGAGTGATTGGGATGTCATCATCTGAAACAGTTTATTTGGGAGGAAGCACAGATTTAGGAGGGAAGAATAATTCCATTTTGATCATGTTGAGTTTGAGGGGTCAGTGGAACATGAAGGCAGAAATGTCTTGTGGGACTGGAATTCAAGGGGAAGATTAAAACTCAATGTATAGTGGGGCAGCTAGGTGGTGATAGATTCCTGGAGTCTGGAGGACCTGAGCTCAAATCCAGCCTCAGACACTTACTACTTATGTGATCCTGGGCAAGTCACTTAATCCCAATTGCCTAAAAACAAAACAAAACAAAAAAAAACCAAACCCTTACTAAATTAAATATATAGGTTTGGGAGTCGTCTATTTAAAAATGACGATGGAACTCATGGGAACAGACTAAATGAACAAAGGAATATTATAAAGACAAAAGGGAAGAGGTCCTAGGACAGAATCTTTCAGGAAACCCTTTCAGGACACCCATGCTTAGAGAGTGGAAGGAGGACAACAAACTGGCAAAACAGGCCAAGAAGGATGGGGCAGAAAATAGGCAGAGGAAAAGGAGACCACAGGAGAAAAGACCACTCAGGAGGAGGGGGTGGCTAATAATGCAAATGCTACAGAAAAGTCATGGGAGATGAGAATTCAGTAAAGGCTATTAGATTTCAGGATTAAGAGATCACTGGTGACCTTCAAGAAAACAGTTTCAGGAGAGCAGTGTGATCAGAAATCAGATCACAAGGAATTGAAGTAGGTAGATGGTGAGGAACTGTGAAAGCTCACCTTTCTAGGAATTTTAATAAGAGGTAAGAGGACATGAGGGATCTAAAGCCCATAGAGTGGTGAAGCAAATACCCCGAATTTTGCCCTTTTTTATTGTTAGTGGTTATTCAGACAATGCAGATCTTAGCAATTCCAAATTTGTTTTCCATTCAAGGACAGTCCTAAACCTTGGATAGAGTAAGGTGTGATAACATAGGCCTCTATAGGCCTGGAGAAACCTGCACAACCTAGAACTGATTTTAAACTTTTCAGTGTGAACAATTATCCCTCAGAAATCAGCAAAAAATGCAAAATCAGGTCTTGATTTATTGATTTTTTGGTTGTCTAGACTTAAGAAAGTGATGAAAAATGTAATTAATGCAAATTAAACTTTAAAAGTATCTTATATTTTCAGAGAACCAGTTATTAAACATTTACAAGCATATCCCTGCTTGTCTGTGTCTCTGGGGTGAAAGTGAGACACCAGAATTTAGGGTAGTGGATTTGCCTTCTTCATAACTCCAAGTTCATTTCCCATTTTCCATTTTGAGGTAAGGCCAAGGGTGGTGGCTGTGAATCTTGGGAACTATATAGAGCTGGGAGGGGAGAAGCAAGATTAACTAAAAAATGGGAGAATTGGGAGATCGTTCATGGACTACTATAAATCTTTTGTATGTTTTCTGAATGTTCAAATCAATAAAATCTGCCCTGTTAACTGACAAGCACTGTTAAACTAGTTTACAAAGGCAATAGAGACATTTTACACACATCTATAGAAATCTAGACATGCTAGCAAGGGTGGAGAACCTGCAACTCTAGGCTGTATGTAGCCTTATAGGTCCTTGGGTGCCGCCTTTTGACTGAGTCTAAGTTTTACAGAACAAGTCCTTTTATTAAAGGGATTTGTTCTGTGAAGATTGGATTCAGTCAAAGGGCCTTGCATGAGGACCTAGTTGGCCACATGTGGTCTTGAGGCCTCAGGTTCCCCACTCTCATATCCAAGCTAATTACAAGGTTCCCAGGGAGGAGAAGGAAAGAAAAACAGTAAAGTGAGCCAAAGAGATTGGACTTTTGGCTGTAGCCAAGATTTTTTTTTTCCTGGTCAAAGCCTTTATTGACTTAACTAGCAACAACCATTGCTGAGAGTTTTCCTAAGTTTCTAAATACCTGTTGGTTTTAAAGGACCTTTAAAAAAACAAAGAGAGAAAACATCCCACACACTATATGGAATTACACAGAAGTTCACAAAGGATGTCATAGGCAGCCCCTGCATTCCATCAAAAATGATGGATAATGAAAAGAAGGGGAGTAAAAGGCATCAGTGAAGTCACTAGAGACACAAGTGTGAGATGCTACATTGCCAAGATTTTTGGCTGCTGCCAAGATCAAGTCTAGTCGACTGTTTATCCTGTGGATAGCTTGTGTGTGTATATATGTATTTATACATATACACACATATGAATATACAAAAATGCACATACACACATATGTGTATTTGCTTGTTGTCTCCCCCATTAGACTATAAGCTCCATGAAGGCCAGAAATGTCTTTTGCCTTTTTGTATCTCCAGTGCTTAGCATAGAGTTTGGCATATAATAGTCACTTGAATGTTTACTGACCGACCAACTGCCTGTCTTCCTCTGAGCCTCTGGTTATAATTTACCTGAGGAAATGGCAGGGTCAAAGGAAGGTTATTAAAAAGTATGTGTGTGTGTGTGTGTATGTGTGTGCGTGCGTGTGTGTGTGTGTGTTTTAAGATAAGGAAGATATGTGCATGTTTTTAGAAAGAGGCAAAGGAGACACTAGATAGGGAGATGTTCATTATGAGTATCCAGGAATTCATGGCACAAGTAAGCCTTGGCAAGGAGATAAACCACCTCATTTCTTGAGACCAGATAGAAGGAGAAAAGAATATGTGAGATTTTTAGTTGTAAAGGAAGAGAAGGGAGAGAATTCACCATGGAGGATCTCAGTCTTCTCAATGAAGTAAAGAGATGAGGTCATCTGCTGAGGGAGGGGTGTGGAACTGGGAGCTTAAGAAGGGGCTTGAATGTCATATTGTGAGCAGTATGACAGGGATAAGAGGAATAAACTTGAGAGGAATAAACAGATTGCCATGCAGTGATGAGGACCCATTTGACATTAGATAACAAGAATTTGTAGTGAACTTGGCCCTTATGATTTTGTGACTTCCCAGGAGTAAGAGCAGAGAACAGATATTAGGGATGACCTAGGATTGAACTTTAAACAGGGTATGAAGAAGAAAAAGCAGATGAAAGAATGGAAAACAGTGCTTTTTCTGGTTAATTCTAGTTTTGAGACTGAATGAATGAAAGTAAGGCCAGAGCAAGGTTGATATGCTAAGAGAATTGAGAGTGATTATGGGACCCAGGTTTGCTGTGAGGATAAAGAGCAAGTTTAGGGGGTGTATTGCAATGAGAGAGAATGAAAGGAGATTGTGAAAAGAGAATTCCAGTGTTCAAGATCTTGGAAGGAGAACAGTTTTGGCTGATAGTGAGGTCTAAGGTATGATTATGCTCATGGGATGTTGAAATAGAATGAAGATGGGACTTGAGGATGACGAACTTGGAAACTAGGGTGTTCAGAAGTCAACATTAATTACCAAAGATGAGGGTACAGGATGAAGGAGAGAGGAAGACTGTGAACTAGGTACTGAACTCTTTCATAACCTGTGGGCTATAGATGGTCTTAACAAGGAGTAATACAGACAGATATAAAGAGATATTGTGAACTTTGAAAGAGAAAAGGTTAATAAGTGGGATGTGAGAGCAAGTTCAGCAGCTCAGAGTAGGGTGCAAAGAGCAGAGAGAGAGAGAAGGTTAAGCTAAAATTGAAGCGCAAGAGATAGTGTCTTCAATATCACAAATCTACAACTAAAAGGGACCTTTATAATCCATCTAGTCTAACACCCTCTTTTTACACATGAAGAAATTGAGACTTTAAGAAATCATGGCTTAAAAAAAAAGTTGTGACTTTTCCAAGGTCGCACAAGATGGTATGTAATCGAAGTAGCATTTGAACCCAGGTCCCCTAATTTCAAGAGTCAGTGTTCTTTCTGCTGTCGCATGCTTCCATGCCTAACACAGGTTTCAGTAAGTTTCAGAAGGTGGAAGGTGTAGCAGTGGGCTAAGGAAAAGAAAAAAGCGGAGAATGCATCAATAAAATATTTACTTTTAATAAATAAAAATATTTAATAAAACAACTTCTTAGAGGGAAAAAAAAAGATGGAAGGTTTACAGTGGAAAAAATCTCAGTCAGAGGCACTAAGGAGTATAGAAATTAAAGTATGTGTATTGGGGGCAGGATGGAGATAGAAGATGAAAAGCTGCCTCAACTAGGCAGAACATAGTTTTGAATCATAAAAATTAGTGTAGCATGAAAAAGGAATTTGCTAGCTAGAGAGCCAGAGGAGTACCAAGTACTGAGACAATTGTAGATTAAATTAGCTTCAAATTAGGATATTGGCATGAGGTTGTCTCTGAAGAGCTCCTGGTCTATGTGGATGCTTCCTTATTTGCTTACTAATGGGGAGGGGAGCACCAGCCCAAGACTTTTGTCAACAGTCTATTATGCATTTTGCCCTATTATCGCATGCCTTGTATGCCATTTAATCTACATTGCTTGATCCTACTGTCATAAATGTATGTTCACCATAAAGATTCTGAGACTGCAGCAACTCTGAAAAGCCCTATGCTTTCTCTGGCTTTAACTAATTCCATTGTCTTTCATTAAGTATTAAACTATCCTGAGATTATGTAAATTCAATATAAACAAATATTTATTAAACACCTGACATGTGTTTAGCCCTTGGTTAGGGTATGGAAGAAAGAGCTTCTTAACCATCTAAATATAAGATGTTGGAATAGGGCTGCTCTAATTACCCTTAAAAAGAAAAAAGGTTATCCTCTATCCTATAAAGTAAAAAATGCACAGCAGAGTAAACCAACAAGGAAGCAAAAAAAAGTTAGGCAGCTTTGAAAATAATGTAGTATTTATTATATAAGTTTTCTTGAAATTGAAATGTATTATTTTATATTGAATCCTCTCTTATGGTCTGCTGTGTACATGGCAATGATTTTTTTTCTTTTTTTCATTTTGTATTTAAGTATAAAATTTTAAAAATTACAAAAAAATAAATTCAATGGGACCTTTGGGGAATAATTTTTTTTTAAATATTGAGCCAGTGGCATTGACGCCATCTTTCTAAAACTTGACCACTCTATTGGAATTGATTTGAGTTTTTACTTAAATTTTTTAAAGCCTTTTAAGTCTTGGGGAGCATGGAGAGGGAGGAAGGTTCTTTTGATAGGTGGCTTTCATGAATGCCTTTTGACTAGAGTTCTGGAGAATTGCACAAAGAGCTTGTCATCTGAAACTCAGATTTCCCTATATTCCAGTTGCTTGTCTAATTACTTTGATAAATGCTTAAAGGGCGTACCTAAGAGAGGGAGCAGTAGAATAGGGTAATTCTTTAATCTTTATTAATAAATCTGATGTTTATAGGTAGCTCTAAGGATCAGAGAGTGCTTTCCTCACAATTATTCAGTTGAGTAGGCAGTGCAAGTGTAATTAGCCTCACTTTATAGCTGGAGAATTGGAAACTCAAGGAAGTAAATGGCTCCCCCATGATCAAATAGCTAATATTAGAGCCAGGTTTCAAACCTGTATCTCCTGACTCCTCTTCCCAATGCCATATGCTGCCTCTCAGAGAAAGTTTCCATTGATTTAAATTAAATAAAGGCAGTTTTACCGTATGAGGTCAGTTCTTTAATCTGTTCAGGGAATCTGGGTATCATTTAGTAAATTACTGTCCGTGGAGTCTCTAGAAGGAGAGCTCAGCTTCTCTGTACCTTGCACAGGTCAATCCTGGTGTGGAAGGAAGTTGTCCTTTGTGACCAAGTATGCAGTTTGGGAGGGGCACACAAGGACTCGCAAGAGAAGGTGACATCCCTGTAACTAGATATATCAGATTGGTCTGCTGATTACGGAATTTCAATTTTGGAAGGAACTTGCATCATGTAATTCACTCAATACCTAAATCAAAATCCCACGACAAATGATTTACCTCACTTTGAAGACCTCCCTTCAGGGAGGGAGAAACCATTTACCCCCAAGACAGCCCCATCTACTTAGGAAATCTCTCTTGGTTAGGAAATTTTGCCTTACGTTGAACCCCAAATTTTCCACTCCAAAATTTCCTCCCATTGCTCCTAGCTTCGTGCTTGAGGGCAAAATGGAACAAGTCCTTTCCTTGGCATATTGGCAGGAACACTGGACTTGGCAACAGAAGAGATGTGGGTCTGAATTCTTCCTCTGATATTCACTATGAACATGAGCAAGGCACTTAGGTCCCCTTAAGCTTGTTTCTTCATGTTTAAAATGGAGGTAATGACACTTACTATTGTATACAATACACAGGTGTATTGTAAGAATCAAGTGAAATACTATGTAAAGCATTTTGCAAACTTTAATGTGCTATAGAAATGTGAGCTATAATTATCAATCCCTCTTCCACATGAAAGCCTTTTGAATGCTAGTAGATAGCTATTATGTTTCATTTTGTATTTAAGTATAAAATTTTAAAAATTACAAAAAAGGATAAATTCAATGAGACCTTTACAGTTTTTAAGTCTCCTATTCTCCAGGCTAAACATCAGTCATTCCTTCCACTTGATCCTTGTATGGTATGATTTTTTCAGTCCCATCACCATCCTGGTCTTCCTCCACTAAATGTTGTCCAAATTGTCAATGCTCTTCCTGAAGTGGTCCTCAGAAACTAATCCAGCATTGCAGATGTATAAACAGGCCATGCTACACTGGAACTATAGCAACTTTTCTTCTGGCTGCTGTAGCTCATTGAATGCAACCTAAGACTATGTTTATTTTTTAGCTATCAATCGTGTCATATACTGTTTTGTTTTTAATGTTTATTAATGTATTTATGGGTTTTTACACAATTATTTCCCTATAGATCTTCTCTGTCCTTCCCATGAACCATCCCTTGTTGCACACAGAAAAAAAGTCAAACAAAAGTAACACAGCAGCTGTCCTTGGCAACATCTACCACGTTTGACACCTGTAGTCATTTGACATTTGATGGTTGCATTTATTCTGAGTTCTGTTGCTTTTTTGAGTTTTAAAAATCACATTATTCTATATATATATGTGTATATATATATATATATGTATAATTCTATGCCTTACTTCACTCTGTGTCAAGTCTTTTCATGGTTCTCTGTCATTTCTTGTGGCACCACAATATTCCATTGCATCCATGCAGAACAATTTGTTCATTCATTTCCTATCTGATGGGTTTTTCCCATTTTTGTTTTTTTTTGTTATCACAAAAAAGCACTTCTATTAACATATTTAATAACTTTCTTTTTGTTTGAATTCCTAGTGCTGGGATTTAGGGGTCAAAAGTATGAAAAGTTTAATAACTTTTTTTGTATCATTCCAAATTATTTTTCAGAACACTTGGACCGATTCACAGATTCGGGCAGCTGGTGATAAAGTGACTTGAGTGGTAGGCCTGGAGTCAGGGACATTTGAGTAAAAATTATGGCATCAGACACTCACTAGCTGTGACCTTGAGCAAGTCACTTAACCTGGTTGCCTCAATTTCCTGAACTGTAAAATGGAGATAATAATAATACCTTACAGGGTTGTTGTAAGGACCAAATGAGGTAACATTAGCCAAGTACTTAAACACAGTGCCTGTGGACAGAGTAGGGACTGTATAAATACTATATAAATACCTTCCCTGTCATATCCAAAATACTCCAGGGGCCTTCAAATGAATAAAACTCCTCCCAAAAATGCTTAACAAGGAAGGATAGATTTACACGCTGAAAAACTCTAACTCAATATGTGTCACAGCTAGGAAATTTAATGGAAGGAGGGAGGATTATTTGCTGTTAAATATGTAGCTGAAAGTTTCTCTAGTTCTTCTTTGTATTTATTTTTGCAATTAAACAGGTCATGTACAGATAGTGGATATCCCCTAATTTAGGCTCAGGAATTGCTTGCTGTTCTTACTAGGATAAGTTGAACCAGAACAAAGCACTCAAGGGCATTGTTCCATATTTTCTTACTTCATCTCTTATTCTTTCCATCCTTTTTTCCTTCCTCTCATCCTTCTTTCATTTTCCCCTCCTTTGTTCTTTTTTCTTCCTTCTTTTCTTTTCTTCCTTTTCCTCCCATTTTCCTTCCTTTCTTCCATCCATCTTTCCTATCATCATTCTTTGTTTCTTTTCCTTTCATCCTTCTTTTCTTCCTTCCTTCTTTACCTTCTTACCTCCTTCCACTCTGCCTTCCTTTCTCCTTCTGCAAAATGAAGGTAGTGACCCAAATACAAGAACATAGGATTTGGGGTTGGGAGGAACCTTAAGCAATCTGTAAACACAATCCCCTTATTTTGAAGTTAGGAAATTGAGGTACCAAGGTCAAACAGTTATTCAGAGCCAATGTGAGGGGCTCCTGTGAAGAAATACTTGGGCTGGCTGTACTCAGCATATTTTCCAATGACCAATTCATTATTGCCAAATTATTGCAATCACAAATGTATTTTGTCTGAGAGCCAGGGCAGTTCTGTGGGACTCTTTTTATGTTAATTTTATATTTATTTGAATGGTGCCAGGCTTTGAAATGTTAACTTGTCTTTCTCTTGTTTCAACCATTTTTTCCTTACTAAGTTCTCAGACCTCTGAGTTCTTGACCCCAAAGCTTTCCATTCCCCCACCCACCCACCTACCTGCACCCCATCCCATGATGAACCTGAGGCTTAGAAACAGTTTCACTGCAGAAGTTTATAGAGATGTAGGAGCCACCATAATGGATCATTTTCATGTTCCATTCCCCTGACATTCTGTTAGCAACACAGAACAATGGGAGATGCCATGGATGGACATGAATAGCCTATTTTATAGCAACCTTGAAGGTTAAGCTTTTTTAACCCCATTGGCCATTTATGGTTCTATTGTGAATTCATCTGAACCATTAAAAATCCATTCCGATTCCTTGAGAGGACCACATTTTATAATGGATTCTACAACTTTATTGTCTGCTATGTGAAATAATACAATACTTCCTTTTATTTTTTCTAAAAGGAAGTTTTAAAGTTTGTAAGTTTTAAAAACTTATACAAGTTTTAAAGTGCATCTCACTTCCCCAAATCTTAGTTTTTCAGAATTAAGTAAATGAGTATCTGTCAGCCTTTTCCATATTAGTCACTGTTTTATAGATTTCACTCATATCCCCCCAGATTTTTATGACAATATCTCCTAATTATATTGCTTTAAGAGGTTTACAAAGAACTCTCCTTACTCAACAATAAAAAAACTGGTAAGTGGTACAAGAATTCATGATCCCATTTTTTAGATGAGAGAACTAAAATTCAGGGAGATAAGTCTCCCTGAGTCAGGGAGTCAGGTGAATTGAGTCACTGAGGGGATGCAATGGACTGAGCCCTGAACTTGGAATCAGGAAGACCTAGTTCAAATCTAGACCTCAGACACTTACCATCTGGTTGTGAACAAGCTGTTAACTTCTACCTACCTCAAGTTCCTCATCTATAAAATGGGGATTATAATAGGGTTGTTTTGGGAGTAAAATGAGATAATATTTATGAAATGCTCAGCAAACCTTAAAATGATGTATAAATGCTAGTTACTGTTATCATTAGAAATTATTTTCCCATGATCATACAATTACTAAGTGACTAAGATGGGATTCAAACTATGGTCTTTCCACACCTCAAAATTAGTATCCTTTCTACTGTGATTCATAGAGGCTCGATCTATGTTTTATTCTTGTAGAGGTTTGAGGAAATGAGATATTTCTGTCCTGAAAGACCATAGGAATGGACTTTCCCATGGGAAGCCTTGCTTTATTCAGGACAATAGAAGCACTCTATTTGCTGTAATCAGTCATTTATAAGTGCTTTACATTTTCCTCAGAACACCCCAATAATCTACACCACCCCCATCTATTACACCTCAGTAATTGCACTTTGTATGCCTCCATTATCCTGTCTACTTAAATATCTCCATTAATTTCTTCCCTTTGCACATATCCATTCATCTTGTATAAGACCCTTGTTTGATTTCTTTCCTTCAGAGTGCAAAATTGTTAAGCCTTATACTGTTGCATGAAAATCTCCACAGAATTTCTTATGTAAGAGGCTCCTTCCTTATGACCTCAGCTATAACTAATATTGGCTATGCCCTGATCAAGCTGGAAATTACCATGCTGTGGATTAATCCTTCAACTCTAGTGTCTTCCAAGAGTGAAGAAGTAGACTCTGAAACATAAATTGCCCAGGCTGAGTAGTGGCCCACGCTATCTACGAGATCAATTTTTTATTGCTAGCATACCTACATGAGCTATGCCAAGGGATGGTGAGGAGAGGAGGAAACTTAGCCTCAGGGGATAACTTACTCATAATTTGGTAGTGGATTCAGAACATCCAAAGCTTCTTGTCACCTAATCATTCTTAGGCTGTTGTGATCAAGCTGATTTTTATCTCTCTTTCTTTGTATGTGTCTTTCTCTTAAAGATTTATGTGCACTTGAAAGAAGGTAGTGGTGCAGATGGACTGGACACTCTCAAGAATAAGCCCCAACTCCACAGCATGGTGGCCAAGAGCCTCTGCAGGAATGCAGCAGGCAAGAACTACATCATCTTCACAGGGCCCAGCATCACCAGCTTTCCCCTGTTTGAAGAGTTTGCTAAACAAGGTTTGTGGTAGCGTGACAGGCTAATGCTATGGGTTTGCTCTGAAAGCAGTTGCTTAGAAATTATTAAGTGAAATCTCTGGGAAGAGACTTGCGAGGGGTACAAATGCCCCCAGATGATAAATATTTTGGTAGTAGAAGCTACCTTCAAGACCATATGGATAACCAACCCTACCCAAGGTTCCAGTGCTATTTCTCCATGTGTGTTCTGTTCTTGGCAACTCACCACCAAAGAATTGTCCTCTAGAAATAGTTGCTTGTTGTTGTGGGGGGTGAGGGTTATCTTTTTCACAGTTACAGTTCTTTACTTAGCCTTTGGGCAAATGCCCATGAGCTTCCACCAGGCTGCAATGATGATCCCTCCCAATATAGAAGACATTGTGTTACTACACAGCAGAATGCAGTTTACTGCAAGGGCTCAGTGAAAATGGTTTCACAAAAGTTTGGGGAAGATGGTGGCTCTTCTCCATTGTTGCAGTGTATGAGAATAGAACTGTCATGGCTACTGGGGTAGGGGAGAGAGGAGAGGATTGATACTGTAAGAAGTTCCATGGACAGCTGGAAAATCTGATGGTATCCTAAAGCTGGTCCACTCCACCATAGTCCAAGGAGTCTCCATAGCAGCTACTAGAATATAAACCATAGTAGAAATAAGCGTTTATTAGGATAAGGACTTGCCTTGTGATTTCATTGGTATGAACACTTCCAAGGTGAGGAAACACACCCTGTCACTGTAGGCTTCCATATTCTCTGCAACCCCCAGTCTTAGAGAGTTGCTTAGAGCATTAGTGATTAGAATAAGTGACTAGTCCAGAGTCACACAACCAGTATATGTCAGAGGCAGGTCTTACTTAAATCTGGACTATCTATTATCCCATGTCTCTTCTCTCAGGAACAATGACTGGGTAGAAATCTTTAAGCCTTTCTAGAGAGCTGGTTTTACAAACCCTAAATTATTCTCTTACATAGGATTTCACAGAAATTACAACCTCAATAGAAGGGCAATGGAAGACAGGAATTGGGGCGGAGGAGGGGGGGGGGACTGTCAAAAATAAAAGAAACCACACAGAGTTTTTTGAGAGGGATTTGAAAAGGGAAAAGTTTGAAAACTTCTGAGTTAATGCAAATTGATGAAGTGTCCTTTGAAAATATCTACTTGGTTTAGATCCTGAGTGGAAATAGTATCTCTTGTTCCTTGGGAGGTGAATGAAGGCAGAGGTCTGCTACCCCCTTGCCCATATGCACAGAAGCATGCTTGGAAAGAGGGAAGGTCAGCAGCTGGGTTTCTTTTTAACTCGCTTCGATCTAGCACTATGCATTTATAAAGCAATACCCACATGGGTTTGCTTCCCACAACAACCCTCTGAAGTAGGGGGTATTATTTCCTTTTTAGATTTAAGGAAGTTGAGGGACTGAGAATGACTTCTCAAGTAGAAGTGAGACCCGAACCCATGTTTTCTGACTCTTAATCCAGGATATTTCCCATGATGCCCCAAGGCCACCCTCCCTCTTCCTATTTTTCATCCCACCTTGCAAGAGCTAGATTCCAATTCTATATTCCTTTTGTCAATTCCTGAAAATATTATTTCATCAGTGTAGCTACTTGACATGGATGTTAACCTTTTATTATCTTGTTAGACAGTCTGTAAGTTGCAGTGGTCAAAAACTTCATTACCTGGATGCCAAGCTTCTGATGATGTCTCTTAGACCTTAGCTGGGCTGCTCCTTGTCAACATAGGATTGTAGGCCAATATAGAAACATAGGTTTAGGGCTAGAAAGGACTTTAAGTATCAATTAGTCTAGGGTTTCTTAAATTGGGGGTTCAAGAACTTGTTTTTTGTAATACAGGGTATTCCAAAAGTACAGTTTTAAGCTACTTAGGCTTCTGGACTGCATTAAGAATTTTGGGATGCCTTGTATTTTGAGAACTGTGTTATAATTGGTTTTCTGTGTAATCTTATGTATTTTACTCATGTAAAATGAGTAAATACTCATGTATTTTACTCATTTGACTCATGTATTTTTAAGAGCATTATTCTGAGAAGGCATCCTCAAACTTCTCCAGACTGCCAGAGGCTCCATGATACACAAAAAAGGCTAAGAACCCCTGATCTGGTCCAACCCACGTATTTTACAGATGAAGTAGCTGAAACCCAGAGAAGTTAACAAATGTGATCAAGGTCACAGAGGTACCAAGGAGAAGATCTATGGTTTAAATTTAAGTTCTTTAATTCAGTGGTTCAGCTTCTCTGGAGTTCTTTTTGAAACACTGTTATTTGCCAGAACTTCTATCAAAGCTTTTCTAACTTGGTAAGTAGGGCCTAAGAGGATGAGCAATCCACTGGCGTGGACAGGCTTTGAAGTTCAGAGTCATCTCTGTAGCGAGATGACGCACTGGAGCAGGAAGAGTTTCATGATAGAAATATATATCATATACTTCCTTCACTAATACAAATATAGATTGTCTCAAAGTATTGGATTTTTTAAAAGGTAAAGCTATTTTTCTTCTGATCACCTCCCATTATACCTCTTCTTTCACTAGGTTCAACTATGGATTGGGAGCCAAATATTAGTCTTTTTTGCCCACTTATTAGTTAGGTATGTGACTCAGCCTCAGGCTCCTTGTAGAGAAGGCCAAGTTGAGATCTTATAAAAATGTCATCTTCTTTAGGATAGTCACAGAATGGTCTTATGGGTCAATTTCAAAAGCAAAGCCACTGGTGGATGGAAATGAGTGGACAGAATTGCAATGCAGCCGCCATCTTCCAGAGAGCTCGTGCCAAAGCTGTACTGGTTCTAGGAAGGAAAAGAAGCGGGAAATCTTACTTAGGATTATGGGCATATTAAGCTAAGTTCCCAGTCTTGGCTTGGTCAGTAACCCAGAAAGCATGCTAACTGGTACCTGATATTGCCCTCAGCCATTGGGATGTTTTACAAGTTTTAGTGGAAAGAATGCTGGATTTGAGGTCATGCAACCTGGGTTATGAGACCTGGTTTTACTATTTATAACCTATGTGAAATAAGTTAATAGGATCATAGAATCATCAGTTTGGACGACTAAGTAGCTCAGTGGAAAGCATGCCAGGCCTGGAGTTAGGAAGACTCAGCTTTCTGAGTTCAAATCTGACCTCAGACACTTACAAGCTCTGTGACCTGGGCAGGTCACTTTACCCTGTTTGCCTCAGTTTCCTCATCTGTAAAATGAGCTGGAGAAGGAAATGGAAAACTGCTCCTGTGTGTGTGTGTGTGTGTGTGTGTGTGTGTGTGTTGGCCAAGAAAACTCCAAATGGAGTCACAGTGAGTCAGATACAACTGAAAAAAGACTGAACAACAATCACTGATTTAGAATTGGAAAGCACCTAGAAGGCCATTTAGAAATCTCTGGGCCTCTGTAGAATGAGGGGGATTGTAGGATCTTAGATACAAATCTGGAAGGGATTCAGAGGCCATTTAATTCTGATTGTCTTTTATGGTTGCCCAAACTGAGGCCCAGGGAGGATGAATTAATTGCCCAAAGTCACTCAGGTAGTGAGCTTCAGGAGCGGGATTTTGACTTGGTTCCTCTGGCTCCTGAGCCAATGCTCCTTCTGGTTTACTAAACTGCTTCCACAGTCAGACAGCATCACTTCTAAGCTCTAAATTGATAGTCTGGTAGCCTAATTTCAGTGGCTTAGGTGGGATGCCTAGGGTTTCCCTCTTTGAAACAAATTATAAGTTTTAAAAATCTGATGTTTCTAAGAGAAAGCTGGGAAACAGGTAAAAATATCTCAGGCCTCTTTTGGGAAGCCCCTAAGACTGTCCAGCCCCTCACTGAGAAATCATACAGCTGTGTGTCAGTTAGCCTCTGTGGCCTTGTGTGAGAGAAGAATGTATACCTAAAAGTTTTGTTCCTACTGCGGTGCAAACAGGACACCTTTAAAACAGGCTGAGGCAACTTGCAGACACATCTGTCCTTATCCACATAAAGGAATATAGTGATAAAGACAGACTCTGCTAGGCTTGACTTTTGCCTTTCCTCTAGCATGAACATGAACCCTAGTTCCCTCATGTTTTGTTTGTTTTGTTTTGTTTTCCTTTTTGGAGGGAGCAGGCAGGGCAATTGGAGTTAGGTGACTTGCCCAAGGTCACATGGCTAGTTAAGTGTTAAGTGGTTGAGGCCAGATTTGAACTCATGTCCTCCTGACTCCAGGGCTAGTGCTCTTATCACTGCACCACCTAGCTGCCCCCTCCATCATGTCTGAACACTTTTCAGATTGGCCGTGACTTTGCAATATTTTCAAGCATCAGGTGTTCCTTAATAGAGAAGAAGAATAGATTCTCATCTCCTGGATACTTTGTCATTAAAAAAATTAGAATTTTAACTAATATCATATATCTCCTCCTTTTTTCCCTTTTAACAGATATTTTCCTACTGAAGGGGGAGGAAAAAATTATTCTGCATAAATTGTTCCAGCTGCTGTTATATTTATAAGGGTGCATCCTGGATTCATTTGCACTCTGGGGGGTTTGGTAAGAGCAGTTGAAGAGGTATGAACAATGATTAAGCACTCATTCACTCTTACTTTTATCAAGCAGGCTCATTCATACTTCTTCCTCTGCTTTTACAGACGCCTACCACATCTGACAAACTTGGTAGAGTGTGGGGGAACTTATTAGAATAAGAATACAAAAAAGACGCCTTCTTTTGGCCTCAAAAATAGTTGGGTGGAGGAAAGATTCCTGAGTGTGTATTTATATCTATATCTGTATTATATCTATATATCTATATCTGTTTATCTATCTATTGATCTATCTATCTATTGATCTATCGATCTATGTTTTCGTTTTTTAAGTTACTGACCTATCAACTGATGGGCTTAAAATGAATAAGCCCCGTTCAGTCTTCAGTAACCTAAGGAGAAAACAAGGATATGATAATAAAATCGCTAACATTTATATAGTACTTCCCATGTGCCAAGCACGGTGCTAAGTGCTTTACGCATCTTATCTTATTTGAGAAGCTTTCTCCAAATTCTAGTGGTGGGCCAATCTAAAGTCCCAGAGGAGAGGTTGTGGAAGAGCAGGTGGAGTCTAGAGGTTTGTCTAGAGAATATAGGTTTAGTTTCATAACAATTGCATTTGTTATTAGTCTTTCCATAAGGTAGGTTAGTATTCTCCCCTTCTCACAGGTGTTGGGTCAAGTAAAAGCTGGAGATAATGTGATATTCATAAGGTGCGAAAATATGTATTGATTCACACAGCAAGTGATTATGAACAATCTGTGCAACCTTAGCTGCTAATTTCCACTGTTTTTTCTAATTACTTAAGTAGGCTCTTAATAAATACTTGACAAATTTAAATTATTTTTAACAGCTAAACCACTTCTCTCATATTTGCTTATATTCCACTATTACATCAAACTCTTCATGTCTTAAACCAACTTCGTAACTTTTCCGAAGGACCCCTGCCCACTGGACTTTGCTATTTCTGTGAATGGAACCAGCATTCTCTCAGGATTCTAGACTCATTTGGCTCTGAATTGTATTCTGCCTTGAACTGTTATTTAACTGCTTCTTGTTAAAATGAGTCAATCTGGTATAATGGCTTCAGAGCCAGCAACAGCTGACTAGACTGTAGCAAGTCCCTGAAACTCTTTGGGATCCAGGTGTGGACCTGACCAGCACCAGTAGAGAGACTTTAATTGGGGTATTCTCTTGTGTGTGTGTGTGTGTGTGTGTGTGTTTATGTGTTTATTTTTTCCAGAATTTATTCATTTATTTTCATATTATTATTTTATATTTATATTTTATATATTTTATATATTAATATTATATTTCATGTAATATTTTCATATTATTTTATTTATCTTTCATTTATTCAAATATTATTTATTAATAATTTATTCATTAATAAATAAATTTATTCATATATTTTTCAACAGTCATTTCCACAAGATTTTGAGTTCTACATTTTCTTCCCATCTTTCCCCTACCCCCACCCCAAGATAGCAAGCATGCTGATTACTCCTTCCCCCAGTCTGCCCTCTCATATATCCCTCCTGTCCCTCCTTTCCCCTTACTTTCTTGTAGGGAAAGATGAATTTCTGTACTCATTGGGGATGCCAACAATTAGTCCCACAACAGCCCTGAAAGCAGTCCCATCCAGATTAAAACATAATTAGGAAAGATTTAACAAGATGAAAATTTAACATGTGGTTTTCTAAGCCAGTATATACCAGTATATATCCTTATATGTGGATTAGTGCCACCTTCCCTACTACTTGAGTTTGACACGGTTACTCTAAATCACTAAAATCATAGATCTAGTCCCTATCTGTATGTTAAAGTAGAATAGTTTGGCATTTCTGGTCAGAGTTGAGCTTCCTGACCTTTCAGACTTACTTCTACCTCTCAAGTTCTATGACTGTGGGTACAAATCCTGTCACAATAAAGCTATAACTTTGTGAAAGGACAGGAACCATGCCTTTTGTTTCTGTTGTGTCCTTCTCAGTGCTCAGTGCAGTTCTGTGCAAATGATAACTTTACTTATCAAATTGTAAGTGTTATTGAATGAATAGAATTCTATTTCCAGTGGACGCCTTGATAGGATCCATTGCCCCTCCTTTTCTACCTTCAATCACCTGATATGTTGTTGTCCTTTTTTTTTTGCTATTTCCATTGCTAGCATCCTGGTCCAGACCCCCATCATTAATACCCAAATTCAGTTCCATAAGCATTTATTAAGCACCTATATGTGCAATGCACTGAGTTAGACCCTGGGATTCAAAGACAGGCACAAAACATCCCCTGCTTTCAAAGAGCTTTCATTCTACATAACTATTGTATTAATCTCCTATCCTGTCTCCCTGCCCCTGTCTCTCTTCTCTCTAGTTCACTCTAAATACTACTTCCATATTTATTTAATCTTTCCTAAAAAGAATGATTTGCACATTTAAATTCTCCTGCAATGCCCAGCCTCCTCTTTCCCAGGTTGAAAACACCCAATGGTGTTTCTCCTGTAGGAAAAAAACCCAAATCCCTTAGGCTGACATTCCTAAAGAAGTATTTACTATGTGGCAGGCTTTATGCTAACTAAGCACCAATATGTACAATACAGTGAGTTAGACCTTGAATTCAAAGGCTGAAGCAAAACATGAAACACTTTACAGTTGTCTCTTATGATCCTCACAACAACCTTGGAGGTAGGGGCTATTATGATCCCTGTTTTACAGTTGAAGAAACTGAGGCAAAGAGACATTAACTAGGAAGTGTCTGAAGCCAGATATGAATTCAAGTCTTCCTGATTCCAGGCCCAGTGGTCTATCCACCATGTTACCTAGCTGTCTGAAATCATACTTGGATTTTGAAGACATTGATTCAAATCCTGGCTCTGCCACTTTCTAAACTTAAGCTATCTGTGCCTGTTTCTTCATCTGTAAACTGATGTAAACTGTAATATATATATAACATGTATATATTTTAAAATTGTTTTTCTCCCTACCCACACAGAAATTTATTGCTGTGGATTGCTGAGTTCCCGAAAAAGCGACTGCACTGGCCTACCTCTGTCTATGCTGAATAATTCGGATGTCCCCCAGGCTCGAGGACAATACCGAATAAAGATGAAAGGAAATATGTCTCTGATCTGCTGGTACAACAAAGGACCCTTCCGTTTTCTGACAAATGCCTATTCACCAGTTCAACAAGGTAAGGGAGATAAATCATCTCAGTCTCCATAACTGGGGTAGACCAAAGAGCTGAATGGAAGAAATGGAAAGTCGGGGAGATTTTGATGATCTGAGGGCAAACTCTTGACAAAATGAATCTGGAGGCTTTTTATAAGAGGTACAATTCCATTGTTCCTGTAATCCTTGTGATTGCCAGGGTTAGTGTTCAAGAACCATAATTCTCTCTCTCTGGCTGATAGAAATTTCAAATTAGGAGATACAGAAGGTATTTACTCAGAGGACAGAACACCTTCATACTGTGTTACCTCTTGAACTGCCAAGAAAGGAGAGGATGATGAGATTTTTTTCTAAGGTGAATTGACAGAACTCATTAAAATCTCACTGTTTCACATAGGTGGGGCTAGGAATCACAGAATGATATATTGGCATGATCCCTTCAGCATCTTGGAATCTGTGAAAATCTATCCTAGCTTAAAACAAATCACCACTCTCTGCTTTCTTACACCTTCAGAAATAAATGCCTTCTTTGGGTTAAGAACCAATTTGAACCACTTCTCCACTGGCTTCTCTTTGGGATTAAAAAAAAATTTACTCATATCCAAGGGGATTCTTTAGAGAAAAGTCAGTTCCTTTCAAGTCTTCCTACAGATCAAGTTTTATGAAGCTGCTCTAATGGAAAATGAAAAGGAACAGGGCAATGCAAAATTATTTACTTTGGTGTTATATTGTAGGAGCAGTTGGGTGGCACAGTGGATTAAGTGCCAGATCCAGACTCAGGAAGACTCATCTTCCTGAGTTCAAATCTGGCCTCAGATACTTACCAACTGTGTGACCCTGGGCAAGTCATTTAACCCTGTTTGTCTCTGTTTCTTCATATGTGGAATGAGCTGGAGAAGGAAATGGCGAACCATTCCAGTATCTCTGCCAATAAAACCCGAAATGGGGTCATGAAGAGTCAGATGCAACTAAACAACAACATCGTAAAGAAAATGCTTCAAGTTTTTCTTGTTCTGAATCTGCTACCTTTCCATAGTTCAGGGAAAGCTGTCAAGGAATATTTGCTTGGATTTAGGCTTAAAACACATACAATACATTGATAATTATTAAGTATCTGCCATGTGTCAGACACTATGCTAAACCCTAGAGATACAAAAAGAGTCAAAAGACAGTCCCTGTCCTCAAGTTGCTTACAATCTAATGAGGGAGACAAAATGCAAACAGGCTTTATACAGGATAAATAGGAGATAAGTAAAAGGGAAAACATTAAAATTAAGAGAAGTAAGGAAAAGTTTCCAATAGAAGATGGGATTTTAGTTGGGACTTTAATGCTTTCATTGTGTGTGTGTTTCCTTAGCCATATTGTTGTATTTTATATTACTTTGCATTGTAAAGTTGTGTTGTATATTGCTTTACACTGTAAAGCCACATAGTGACTATAGAATGTGCATGTAGTTCCAGGATAACAGGATTTTCCCTAAAAGGACTAAAATGGACCCATCTAGCAGCACCATCCAAGCTTTATTATAGATTTATAGATTTAGAGAGTACAAGGATCTTGGATACCACAATTCCCTCGTTTTACAAATGCAAAAACTGAGTCCAAGGTAGGTGAGGTGACTTACCAAGACTTTCCAAGACAGGAAGTGACAGAGCCAGAATTCAAACCCAGGTCCTTTGACTCCCAGTTTGGCATGCTTTCTCTTCTACCAGTGGAATATTGAAAGAACTCAAGAGACAACTCTAAAGAGGAGTAGTCAGAGAAATTAGAGGAAATGTTGCAATTAAAAGAGGCATAGATGAGGATGTTTACAAGCATAGGTGTATCTACTGCCCATGTAGCTTCAGTGCTTGGGTACTCAGAAATTATGGGGCATCCTACATATATGTGATAAAGAAGTTTATGGGATTTGGGGCAGAGATGGCTGAAAATTAAAGATGACAGTGGGAGAAGTAGTTGTCAAAATGAAGATATTGTAAGTAACTGATTCTGTTAAGAAAGAGAAAAAACTGTGCCTCAGTGGCTATTGAAGTAAAGGAACCAGAAGAACAGAGAATTGGTACTAGAAAATGAAGGAGTGCTCCTCCCCCATGCCAGGGACAAGAAGATTGATGTGGGAAGAGGAAAAAGCTCACAGATTGGTTTTCAGCATGCTCAGATTCATGTGTGTTTGAGGGTTGGTGCTGAGGTGCACATAGACTTAATAAAGTAGTAATTCATCCCGGCAAAGTGCTGTATGTGTGCACGTGGTTGGCTATGAGTCATAAAATCCCCAACTCAAGAATCTCATTAAACTTTAAAAAGAATGACCATGAAACAGCTCCATGACTAATTTCCAGCAGGAACCAAGATGAAAGAGTTAGAGTATTCTCAGATGCAGACAAGTCATTACTGTGAATGCACCAAATGTGCTGCGAGCCAGCCCACCATTTTGTGACGTTCCTGATGTAGACTGATTCTACACAACACTAAAACAGGAAAAGAGGAAAGGTGTGAGCATTTACTAAATGTCTGCCTACTGTGTGTCAGGCACTGTGCTGAGGGATTTACAAATTTTTTCTCATTCGATCTGCACAGTGATCCTAAGAGGAAGGTGCTATTATGATCCCCATTGTACAGTTGAGGAATCTAAGGCAGACAGATGTTAAATGACTTGCCCAGGGTCACACAGCTATGAAGTGTCATAAATGTAACTCAGGTCTTCTTGACTCCAGGTTCCAGTGCTCCATTCACTGCACCATGCCTCTTGACAAAAACAACTAGATTATTTGTGCTAAAAATTAACCAACTTAATAGAAATAAAAATGGACATGTCAGCTTTGTAGAGTGTAGACAAACCATCTACTCTTTTAAGTTTTTCATCCTTCATCCCATTCGGGGTTTGCAATGTGCTTTTGGTACACAGAGGCAGGAGGATGTAGTGGCTAGAGCATTGGGCTCATATTCAAAAAGACTCCAGATCACTGGTGATACTTCCTATCATTGTGATTCTGAACAAGTCACTTAACTTCCTTTGTACATCAAGCTGTTCCCTAGGATTTATCTACAAAGTTGGTACAGTGGAAGGAGCTCTGGAGTAAGAGGACCTGAGTTCAAACCCTGCATCTGATATGTGTTACTTATATGACATTGAGAAAGTCATTTCAAATACCTGGGCCCCACTTTGCTCCTCTGCAAAGGGAGGGTTGTACTAGATTCCCTTTGTGGCCCCCTCCAGCCTAGGATCTATGATCCTGAAGAAGTAAATGATGGCAATCACAAATGCTTTGAGTGAAGGGTGAAGGGAATTCTGCACTGGGTTTCCTTCCCTTTGGGTAGTCAAAGATTGTAACCCAAGTCTTCTTCAAGTGAATAGGCCAAATTTTTTTTTTTTTTTGCAAAGGAGGAGAGATATTTAAAAGGGTCAGGAAAGAGAGAAGACTATCTCCTGACAAGCCTTGAATAAAAAAAATCTAAAGGAAAACTCTAGAAATAGAAATAGCATTAGAGAAGCCACATGATCCAAGTGTACCAAACGAAGACAAAAAAAGGAACTCACTGTTGCTATGAACACCAAGGAAGGAAATGAGTCCTCAGAGACAACGCAGGAATCCAGAGAGATTTAAAAATAAATAAATGGGGCAGGATCAGGTGAGGACAGTTTTTAACTTGAGACTTAAAGGAAGAAAAAGCGGTGCTGGAATTTCTAAGTTCATGATATGTGTAGTGGTGGACAACTCTGAGGTCTTGTGGTAAAAATGCCTTCCCCCCACCAAATTAAGAAGGTCAAAGAGGAAGAAACATTAGTTCTGTTTTTTGAGGCAATTGGGATTGAGTGCCTTGCCCAGGGTTATGTAGCTAGTGCCTGATGCCAGATTTGAACTCGGGCCTTCCTGACTCCAGGGTCACTGCTCCATTCACTAAACCACCTTGCTAAGAAGCATTAGTTCTTATGAAAAGATAGAATATTACATCAGGAAAACCTTAGAAGTTGTCTAGAACATCCAACTTATTTCAAAGTTAATAATGTATATCATATATAATATATATGCAATATATAATATATTGTGTATATAAATATAACATTATATTATATCATACTATGTTATATAATAATATATAACATACTTTAAGATTGTATGAGTGTTTTGTAAATACAGTACAAATTTATAAATATTGAACTTCACAGCAACCCTGGGAGATAGTTACTATTGTTATCCCCATTACACAGATGAGGAAAATGAGGCTGAATGAAGTTAAGTGAGTTGCCCAGGGTCATATAACTAGTGTCTATGTAATCTATATAATTATATCTATATAACTAGTTAAGATTCAAAGTCAGATTTTCCTTATTCCAAGTCCAACTCAACAAGAATTAATAATTACATTTATAACATGCTTATTATGTGCAAGGCACTGTATTAAATGCTTTTCAAATATTAGCTCAGTTGATCCTCATGAGAACTCTGTGAATTAGATATTGTTATCCCCTCCCCCCCCCCATTCTGCAGAGGAGGCATCTGAGGCAGTGGCAAGGTGACTTCCCAAGGATCAGACAGCTGGTAAGTGTGTGAGGGAAGGTGTGGGCTCCTAGGCCAGCACCTTATCTCCCGTGCCACCCAGATACCACAAAAGAGGAGGGAAATCATTCATTAGAATGCAAAAACTGCTGAATTTGGATTTGGAGGTGGCTGTTATTCCTTTGTGCCTGACTTTTTGTGAACTCTGTCAACCATCGCACGCCAGTATTGGACGTGGGGTTTTCTTGGCAAAGATACTGGAGTGGTTTCCATTTCCTCTTCCAGTGGCTTAAGATAAACTGGTTAAATGACTGACCCAGAGTCACGCAGCTACTGAGAGTTGGGGCCCAAATTTGAACTCAGGTCTTCCTGCTTCCAAGCCCAGCCTCTGTCCTCTGAGCCACTTAGCTGTGGATTCAAATCCTTACTTTCCCTCTTAGGGCTGTTGTGACCTTAGCAAGTCTCTTTACCAATTTAGGCTCCCAATTCATCATCTCGACATCCTGCTCCAGCTTCTAGAAAGGCAACAAAATCAACAGACACAAAAACACCCAGGAGACTTATACTTACCTTCAACTCTCAGTAATCTTCCTCAGCAAATTCTCAGTAGCAGATTTTAAATCTCAGACTGTTCTGTCCCTTGCGTCTCTGACATCTGGCCAATGCCTGCACTGCTTCTGGGTGAGCTTTCCCCAGCAGAACTGAACGTTTATTTTCAGGGGTAACTGGGTAGCACAATGGATTAAATGCCAGTCCTGGAGTCATGAAGATCTGAGTTCAAAATTGGCTTCATATACGTACTAGCTGTGTGACCCTGGACAAGTCACTTCACCCATTTGCCTCAGTTTCCTCATCTGTAAAATGGAGATACTGACAGCACCTATCTCCCGTGGTTATTGTAAGGATCAAATGAGATATTTGTAAAGCATTTAGCACAGTGTCTGGCACTATATAAATGTTAGCTATTATTATTATTATTATTGTTTTAATATTAGCCCAAGCTAAATGGAATTGATTAGGTAAATTTGAAGAACACATCCACACCCACAACCCTCCTACACACATAGCTGCATAAACAAGCAAGGAAAAAAACCCCTCAAATTTCAATAAATTTCAAAGCTATGCATAATAAATAAGGCAACTGGCTATGACCATTTAAGGAGCCAAGCTGCCACTTGAGAAGTGATTCTGGATGGCAGAGGGAAAGGAAACTCCCGTAGTGTTGTTGAGCGTCCATAGGCTTTCTGGAAGATTTTTTGCTGCTGAATGTCACAACACCCTCCTCAAGAGCAAAATCTTTTTTGCTTTGCTTCTGGTTCCCATTTTGAGGTCAGTACTCCCCCATCAAAGCTTTGGCACATTTAAGCTTCACAGATTTATGAGGCTAATGAGAACGCAAAGCATTTCTCTATGAAACTGCCAGAGAGCCATTCAGAAGTACGTGGCATCCAGTGGTAAAGACTTAGGCCAAGTAACCAGAGCAGGGAGATGGGAGACAAGTGGGTCCTGAGATATAATGGAGATCATTCACACACACACACACACACACACACACACACACACACCAGAAAATTCCAGTGTCCTCATCACATCCAATATCAAATGTAAAATCTTCTATCCTTAAAAACCTGCTACCCCACACCCCTCCAGTCTTCTTAAGCTTCGATCACCTTACATGCTATCCAGTGACACTGGCTTCCTTCCTGTTCCTTAAACAAGATTCCATCTTCTGACTCTAGGTTCCATCTTCAGACTCTGAAAGGAATGATACATTTCCTAATGTTATTCAGTCATTTTTCAGTCATGTCAGATTCTTCATGACCCCATTTGGGGTTGTTTTGGCAAAGATACAGGAGTGTTTTGCTATTTCCTTCTCCAGCTCATTTTGTAGATGAAGACACTGAGGCAAACAGGGTTAAGTGACTTGCCTAGGGTCACACAGCTAGTAAGTGTCTGAGGTCAGATCTAAACTCAGGAAGACAAGTCTTCCTGACTTCAGGCCTGGCACACTATCCCCTGTGCCACTTATCTCCCACTCAGAGTATATTTATGTACCTAGAAACTCTATGTCATCAGACCTGGCATTCAGGGACCTTTTCTACCTATTCATTATTACAGAAGCTTTCCTAGAAGATGGAGAAAAAAATCTCTTTCTACCTAGGTTTTCTTTCCCATCTGACTGATGTACTATCACAGGGCACTTTCAATGTTATGAGTTCTCCCAGGCTCTGTTAATCTGACCAGAAGCATCTTGAAAGTTTTTTTCTCTTTTAATGTTTTCCTTGTACCTGCATTGATTGTCCCAGAATATCAGGTGGCAATCCAAGTGACCTTGGCCACACCCCTGTAAAGCCTTCTTGGCAGACAGGCTAAACCAGGTTGAGGGTAACCAATGGGCCACAAACCCATCAGTGAGTTAGGGGATGTTTATTCGAAGCATGTGAAGACTTCCCCCAGCAGAATGGGTGAATGAGAGCATATTGTTGCAAAGGCCATGGGAGACAGCTAAGCAGGCTCTGTGGAGCGCTTAAAGCTTGGTCAGACATTGAAGATGCCAAGGTGATTCACTATCTGGACCATCCACAGCCATCCTGACTTTTTTCTTGTCACTGGACTTCAGTGACTCTGGAAGAAAGAATGAGGCTGATGACTTTGTGCGACTGCTTCACTTAAATCCGATTCCCACATGAGTCAAGGCATCGCTCCATACTGTCATTGATCCTCTTTGAAAACGAAGGACAAACGGCACTAACCCTAATGGCCTTTGAGGAGGAGACACACAGAACTTTACACCCCAAGGGGATGTCGGGATGCGGAACCTGGCCTGATGAGCCATTAAAGGGTACAGGACATAATTTTGGTGGAGCTGGCCTCTATAAAACAGGTGCCGAGCTTAATTAGCTTCCATTTCATTAGCCCTAGGAGGTTCTGCCAAGTCTTATAACAAGCCAGTCCCTTCCAGGAGGCAAAGGACGCTTGAGAAAGGAAAATTTATACCTAAACTCTTCTTTGGGCCTGCATTCTCATTCTTATTCTGACCATGTACATTTAAGCACAGCTAAAGGTGGCATAGTGTATAGAGAAGGAATTAGGAAGATCTGAGTTCAAATCTAGCCTCAGACACTTCCTAGCTGTGTGACCCTTACAAGTCACTTAAACCTGTTTACTTCAGTTTCCTCATCTGTAAAATGAGCTGAAGGAGGAAAGGGCATACCACTCCAGTATCTTCACCACAAAAACCCCAAATGGGCTCATGAAGAGTCAGACACGACTGAACAACAACAATGAAATTTTCAAGCACAGCATTGTGACAAGCTCAATAAATTCAACAAATATTCATTGACCCAGATTCTGGAAAGATACACAGACCAGAATTTTTAAATCTCTGCCCTCTAGGAGCTTGTAGCCAACTGGAGGGATGCGACATGCTTAGAGATAAGTAAATATAAAGTATTTTGAGGAAGAAAGGGCAACAGCAGTTTAGAGGATCATGAAGAACTTGACACAGGACCCGGCAGGAGTCAGCTAAAGATGCTCAAGAGGCAGAGGTGAGGGAGAAGGCATTGCAGGCCTGGGAGACAGCCAGGAAAAATGGAGATATTAGAGGCAGGATGCTGAGAGTGGGGAAGAGGGAGAAGGCCAGGCTGATAGAACACAGTGTGTGTCTGGTAATAATATGAGACACTATAAAAGACCTTTAACAAACAGCTATGAAGACAAAGAAAAATATTTTAGTTTTCTGGCTTCTTACTTGTGATTTTTTTTAAACAATAGAATCTCTTTAATAATCAAAATGTAACACTAAAATAGTCCTAAGCCCATGTCCAATCAAAACTGAAAAGTCATATCTGTACAAAAATATTTGTAGCAAAAAAAATGTTTCTCACAAGAAAAAAATATTTGTAGCTGCTCTTATTGTGGTGGCTTAAGAATTGGAAATTAAAAGGATGCCCATCCATCGAGGAATAGCTAAATAATCTGTTGTATATGATTGCAATGAAATATTATTGTGCTATAAGAAATAACAAGCAAAATGATTTCAGAAAAACCTGGGAAGACTTACGTAACCTTTGAAGGGAACAGATGCATAGTGAAGTGAACAGAACCAGGAGAAGTTGTGCACAGCAACACGACACAATGTTGTTTGATGAAGAACTGTGAATGACTTAGCTGTTCTCAGCAATACATGATCCAAGACAACCCCCAAGGACTGGTGATGATATTGTCTACCTCCAGAGAAAGAAGTGATACTGATTGAATGCAGACTGAAGCATGCTTTTCATTTCTTTTTTTCCTTTTATTTGAGGTTTCTTGTACAAAATGACTACTGTGGAAATGTTGCACATATATAACCTATATCTGATTGCTTACCATCTCAGGGAGAGGAGAGGGAAGGGAAGGAGGAATAGAATTTGGAACTCAGAACTTTAAATAAAAAAATGTTTAAAAATGTCAAAAGTAAAATTAAAATTAAAATTTTTTTAAAAATTAGAGCAATTAATTAGAACCTCTGCTTTACGACTATAAGATGCAAAAGGGTTCTGATCTACATTGATGGAGAAAGTTGCCTCACTGAGAGTTTCTTACATTAATGAAATCACAGGCATGAAGGAGACAAGAGACAGACAGACAACACAGCTTAAACCCTTGAACTACCTACCTCATAGAATTGTTGTTAAAAACATGCTTTTAAAAAGCTTTATTTGTATATATATATTTGAGCTATTATTAATTTTTCAGTAACTAGATAAGTATCTGTATCCATGTAATAGAATGTATTTGTGTTCATTTGTGTTGATATGGATGTTTATGGTTTGTTGTGGGGAAAAGGGTTTGGTTGGGATTGAGGAGAGAAAAGTACAAGAAAGTTTATTCTATTTTATCTAATTATGTGGGAATATCCAAAATCTCCCTGTGAAGGAATAAAAAAACACATTACCAGCCCAATTGGAAGTGAGATAAAAAGTACAAATAACTCCTCTTTGCTGCATGGAAACACGCTTTCCTTTAGCTCTGCCATCTCCTCAAGCTATCATCCCGTACCTTTCCTGCCTTTCGTTGTGAAATTGCCAAAAGAACTACCTGCTGTCATTGCCTTCACTGCTTTACCACGTACCTGTATCTCAATCCCCTTGCAGTCTGGCTTCTGATCTTACTGCTATCCTGAAATTGTTCTTTCCTGTGCTATCAGTGTCTCTTAGTTCCTAAACTCAATGGACTTTTCTTAGTCCTTTCCTTCCTTGATCTCTCTGCCATTTTTTATAGATACCATTACACATCCTCTTTTGACTTTCATGGCATTGCGTTCTTCTGGGTTTCCTCCTATGAGGAAGAGAACATTTCTGATCCTGTGGGTCTAATCACTTCTGCCAGTGTCCTTTGCTGGGTCTTAGTTCATCTACCGCCAGTTGAGTGTGGATATCCCCCAAGATTCCATCCTAGACCCTTATCTCTCTTACATTCTCTTAGCAATCTCATCAGCGCTCACAGGTTTGCTTATCAGGTCCACACAGCTGACTTCCAAGTGTCTCTGTTTAGTCTCCCATCCCAGAATTCCCTTATTTGTTGCCAACTGCTTTCTGGACATGTCTACTTGGATGTCCTATTAGCCCCTCAAAATTAACATGTTCAAAATTGAATTCAACATCTTCCTAACCCCTACTTTTGCCAGTTCTCCCCTCTTCCAACGTTCCTTCTTTCTGTGGAGGGCAATGTCATCTTCACATTCTTCCAGGTAATCTTAATTATCTTCAATTACGTCTCCATCTCTTACTTTTGTTGTTGTTGTTGTCGAGTTGTTTCAGTCATATCTAACTCTTTGTGACCCCATTTAGAGTTTTCTTGGCAAAGATACTGATGTGGTTTGCCATTTCCTTTTCCAGTTTATTTTACACAACAGGAAATTGTGACCATGGTCACACAGCTAGTGTCAGAGGGTGGATTTGAACTCAGGTCTTCCTCACTCCAGGCTTGGTGTGCCTTCCCCCCATATCTAATAAACTGTTAAGTCTTATTGATTATACCTCCATCCCTTTCTCCACTCATACAGCCTCTACCCAATTTCAGGTACTCACCCCCTCTCACTTATATCTCTTAATTGGTGTCTCTGACTCTACTCTAGGGATTCTCAGATTCCCTTTGGGAGTCTGGAGTCTTTGGATTTTTTTCTCAGAAAAATGTTTTTAAATGCACAAAATAAAATACATAGCATTGCAAAAGAAACCAATTTATTTAAGTACAGTTATCAAAATATTTTTAAAACAATTTCACAGTCTCTAGGTTAAGAACTACTGCTCTAGTCTATCCCCTCTCTAACCCGATTTTGTCACAATAATCTCCCTAAGGCATAGATCTGACCATATCACTCCCCTGCTAAATTAGCTCCAGAGGCTTCCAGTTTCCAAGACAGCAGTATTCAACCTTTTTCAAGTGAAAGAAGCCTTTTTTTAGTGTCTAAAATTTTCATGGTCCCTTACATGATACTAGCAGTTTGGTTTTTTTTTAAACATTTTTATTTTTACTATGTTTAACAGTCATCAATGGTATACACACTTTTTTCTTTTTTTCCCATTTATTTACTTTTAGATTTATGGAATAGCATTTCTGTAACATAGTATAATAGAAAAGATGATTGTACATGAAACTGAAAATCTATTATGTACAACTTGCTGTTCCTTTTAAACATATAATAAAGTTAACATTAGCAATTTATTTCTATTGAGAAAATATGTCATGGCAAAAAGCTACTATCCTTGTTTTGATGCTTTTGGATGAATTTTTATTTTATTTATCCTAATGGCAGCTGTATGCATTTGAAAAAGGGTAATAAGTATATACATAAAACATTTATTTGAACTAAAGAAGGCATTGGGTTTGGGGGTGTTTATAATATAATAGATTCTTAGATTTCTTGTAATTACTTCTTGACCTCCATCCCTGGGGCATCACAGGTTCAGAGACTGGAAATGGCTCTAGAAAAAATACAAATTTTTTAGCCTAAGACTCAAGGCACTTCATGATCTGGATTCAACCTATCAATGACTCTCCAGAGTCATTCCCCATTGCCACTCTTTATGCATACTAGAATCTAGCCACATTGGACTACTAAGATATTCCCCAAACTTGATGTTGCAGCCCCTGTGACTGTATATTCACAAGAATTCTCTCATACTCTGAATGCAGTCTCCTCTTCATCTCTGCTTTTTCCGAATTCTCATCTTCAAGACTCAACTCAGGATCTCCATGAAACTCTAATTCCCAGTTTTTAGTAAACCCTAATATCCCCTCTGAGTTATTGGTACCCTCTCCCTCCTTAAATTATCTTGTACTACGCTTAGCTGTGTATATGTTGTACATCTTTCCTCTTCTCTCCACCCCATCCCTACCTCCACAGTAGAGTATACGTGCTTTGAGAAAAGGTGCTGTTGCATTTGAATTGCCTGAGCCTTGCACAGTGCCTTGCTCATAGTAAGTGCTTAATAAATGCTTGTTAAATTCAATTGAAACATGTAAGGTCAGAGAAGGAGGCAAATGGAAGAAGACATCAGTAATTCTGGTTCACTTTTTCAAGTGCTATTAGCATTGGATTTCCACCTCTTAAGAGAGTGCTACCTTTGTTGCCTCTTCCATTGCCTAGCCCTTAGTTATTGAATGGGTGTTGCCCCCAGACAACCTAAGGCCTGGGAAAGACCTTAATTTAGAAAGGTCAAGGTCACCCACTGCGCCCTGGGCCATCACCAGCCCTGACTTTTGTTTTGCCTCTGAACTCTGATGACTCTGGAGGAGAAAGTGAGGTTAACAATGTTGTACAGCTCTGCTTCACTTAAATCCAATTCACACACGAGTCAAGACATCACCCTGGTAATATCACTGGCCCCCTTCAAGAATGAAGGACCAACAACAACAACAACATTGAATTCTATATGTGGTGGCTGTTTTGAGTATCTACATGTGATGGATGGGGAAAGGACGAGAGGAGGAGCCCTTGTTATTGTTGCAATGGTAGATGGGAGGGAAGGGATGGAATTAACATGAAGGAAGGATCTGTGTGTGTGTGCATATGTGTGCGCGCACACACACACACACACACACACACACCTCAAGCCCTGATTAGAGAACACATGACACTCCCAAACACTGTTTAAAGCACAATTTATACCTCTCCAACCCCTATTGTGTTTTTATATCACAGTTACCATTTACCTCATATCTAGTCCATGTTTTCTCTCCTAGCTTGCTGCCACCTGTCTCATCTGTCTTTCATTTTTCTCTTCTCCACAGAATTCTTTAGTGATGGGCTTTTCTTTTAACCTTTTTATTTTCCTTTCTTAGGCCTGTTGTTTCTAAGACTTCTTTATGATAAGCTGACCACAGTTAGGGTCCTCTACAGAAAACATGACTCCTCCCCCACTTTGAAGTTAGGAAACATTAAGAAAAGGCATTATTCTTTTTTCCATGCAGGAGTGATCATCAAGAGGAAAAGTGGAGAGATCCCTTGCCCTTTGGCTGTTGAAGCTTTTGCTGCTCACCTTAGCTATATCTGCAAATACGACGACAAATACAGCAAGTAAGCAAAAGAGGGAATTCTTAGCCACGGTGATATGGGGGCGCTAACTCATTTTTCTCACTACCACTAATGCAGTAAATCAATGGAAATCCAGCTCTGGCACTTGCCACCTGTGTGACTTGAGTTAGAAAAGTCATTTAGCCTCTTATATATTGTTTCCTCATCTGTAAGATGTGTGGGGGGGGTGTGGACGAAATGATCTCTTCCAGATTTAAATGTGTGATCCCTGTGATAATCATTATGCCTCTCTATCGATAAAATGGGAAAACTGAAACTCAGAGAACTGTGCCCCTATTGCCTCCAACTTTTTTAAATTTGTCATTCATGGCTTCTTATAAGATAATCCTATCTTACCTCCCCAATTTTGTCTCTACTACCAAGTAAAAAATACATACCACCCAGGTATGTGTCTGCCTTCTACCCTATTCACATCATGCTTGTACTCAATTCTGAACCTTTGTCACGCTGTTCTTCACATGTACACAGACCTCGTCCCCCGGAGCTGGGCAAATACTTCACTGCCTCTCCTTTCTGCATAGCTAACTCCTACCCATCTTTTAAGACCCACTAAGCATCCCACTTTCTCCAGAAAGTCTTTCTGACTTCTTCAGCTCATATTCCATCACCTCTTTCCCTTGACTATAGGTAGTATTCATTGTCTAGACCAGTAATCCTCAATGTTTTTAGTCTCAGAACTCCTTTATACTCTTAAAAATTATGGAGTACCTCTCAAAGAGCTTTTGTTTATGTGGGGCTATATCTATTGATAATTCCTGTTTTAAAAAAAAATTAAATGTGTTGGTATTTACTATGAAAATACTTTTAACCTCATGGACCCCTTGAAAAGGGTTTTAGGAAGCCCCAAGAGGTCTTTGGAATACACTTGGAGAACCCTTGCTCTGGGCTATTCATCTTTGCAGTCAGCTTTTCAGTGCTGTTTCTTTTCATTCCACATGTTATATCCTTCAAACCAAGCTATAAGTTAGTGGAGGTCATTTCTCTGGCACAGTCCCCTCCTCCCATACACACACACATGCTATCCCTAGTATTCAACACAAAACTTTGATATTAAAGGAGCTTTTTGTTGTTTTTTGTTTCAGTCATGTCCTACTCTTGTGATCCCATTTGGAGTTTTCTTGGCAAAAATACAGGAGTGGTTTGCCATTTCCTTCTCCAACTCATTTTACAGATGAGGAAACTGAGGCAAACGGGGTTAAGTGGCTTTCTCAGGGTCACACAGTAGTGTCTGAGGCTAGATTTGAACTCAGATATCCCTGACTTCAGGCCCAGAACTCTCTCTATGGTGCCACCTGCCTACTCTTATTAAATGAGCTAAACAAGTATTATTTCTTGAATATTAACATGATAGTGAATTATTATGGGTATGCTTCTAAACTCTACTTGAGGTTGGACTGCCCCAAAGAACAACTGATCATTTACTGAACTAGCTAGGGCTGGGGAAACTTGAATATTTTGTACTTTGTTCCGAGTGAACTGGGGCTAGCAAGTGTCCTGATGCCCCCTAGCACATCTGCCTAGGGTCGTGAGTATATGGGAATTTCCTAGACAGACTTGGTGGAGATAATCTGATTTTAACCAAAAATGAGAATACATATTCGTTAGAATATAAAAGAATAAATTGGAAATCACAGCTTAGAAAAAGTTGCTTTCTTGTTTAATGATTCGTTCAATGAGTATTTATTGAACACCTGCTGTTTACCCAGAATTATACAAGGTGTTTGAAAGAATACAATCAATAACTATTTATTAAGTGCTTACTATGGGCTGGGCACTGTACTCAAGACTGGTGGTCCAGAAACAAATATGTAATAGTCCTTGCCCTCAAAAAGCTTATATTATTTTTTCCTGATTTTTTTATTACTAAAATTTAAATACACTATAAGAAAAAAAAACCATTATAAACTTAAATGTTGAAACTTAAATACAAAATAAGAAAAGAAATAAACATGTCATGTGAACCACAGGATGTAAGAGATTCAAAATATATAACAACAAATGTCCATTTCAGAAAGCCCATATGATAAATAACATACATTGTGTTGAGAGCTGTCCGTCTTTTTTTGCTGCCTTGTAAGTTTTCTTTTGTTCTCTGCTGTGCATTTTTTATTTTATTCAGAAAGCTTATATTCTTATTGGAAATATATTGAAGTAGGATCGAAGGATATATAATGCTTTTAAATCATTTTGTAGAAAATTTAGCACTATATAAATCCTCACTATTATTATAAAGCAAGGTTTCTATCCTTGAAAAACTTGAACTCTCTTTGAACACTCCTTTCCCGATTATGTGACCAAACCCATCAATCTTTGGCTCAACTTTTCTTGTTTGCTTTTTCAGGTATTTCATTTCTCATAAACCAAACAAGACCTGGCAACAGGTATTCTGGTTTGCCATCAGCATTGCGATCAATAATGCCTACATCCTGTATAAAATGTCTGAGGCCTACCATGTGAAGAGATACAGTCGGGCACAGTTTGGGGAAAGACTCATTAAGGAGTTGTTGGGCTTGGAGGACACCTCACCATCCCATTGACACATCGTTCTTGTGCCTCGAGGCCTGGGTAAGGGACCCACGTCAAGGGAGAGGGAATCAGGATTTGAAGAAGAGAATCTGCAGCTCTGGATGTCCAATCAGGGACCTGGTGACACCCACCCCCCCTGCTCGGAAAATGACACTGTGAGGCCTTTATAGGGACAGAAATAGAGACTTGGTCAGGAGAAGTAGCTGGTTATCTGGGGCTTCCACTAAAGAGTGTCCCATCCCACCCCACCAAGAAGTCGCATTCCCCTCCCCCAGCTGCATTGTGAGTGCTCTGCCAGTCCTTCGTGCACCAGCCCTGGGTTTTTTAGGTTGCTAGACATTTATACTATCAGTTGTATCTGTTCAATAGGGTGTAAGGCTCCTTATGACACCCATTGTGCTCTGGCTCCGAATAGAGGAGTCTTCACAGACATGGGGGCCCCTGCTAATACTAAGTGCTGCTAGTTGTGGAACATGTTGTCACATTACATTAGAAAATGGGGAGGAAATTTAGGGAAGACTGTGACATCTTTTGACATCATGGCATGTCGACTGATGAGGCTGAAACCAGCCAAAGTGTCATGTTCATTCTTAAAACCGTTTAGATCTGAATGGAAGACCTTTTTGTTTTGTTTTGTTTTTTTTCCTAATTTGTCCAGGCAGTTCTTAACCTGACAATTTAGGAAATGTCTAACGAGGAAAAAAAGAAGAAAAAGAAAAATTAAATTGGTTGCCATTGAGATAAAAGCGATGGAATGAGCAGCAGTTGAAAAATGGTTTGCATAGTCTAATTAATAAATGAGGTATTACTAATGACTTTGGCGTCTTTGCCTCATGGGAAGGGGAAGAGGGAGAACACACCAATTTAACTGGAAGTGGAATGTAACCACTGTATTTTTTCTTTCCTTATTTTTAAATGTATCTACGTGTTGCTTAAGATCTAGCATAATGGGTGATGTTTCCCTCCATTTCTTTTCCTCCTTCCCTACTCCTCTCCCTGCTCTGCATCTTGGGCACGTGTTAAACAACTTTGTGACTGTACCCAGCACAGGAAAGAACAGTTCACTTTGAGAAGAAACATATTGCACTTGCCAAGTACCATAGGAATGCCTTTTAGAATTTAAGCTTGGTCACTACTATTGTCATTTGCAAAAAAAAAAAATCACAAGTTTAAATATAGATCTATATATACATGCATAAATACACATGCAACATTATTGAAACAGACAAATCTCTTTAAGGTTAAGATGACCATGAGCTGAATCTCTTCCACAAACTGGGAGTCCCGCCAATCTCACTTGCCTTATTTTAAATGGCCCCTTTGCCTAATACAGTTATCTTCTGCCAGACTGTAAGAAGCGGGAGTAGAGAAATCTCAAGATAATATTTTTTGTAGGAAGTGCAGAATGTGGTAAGAAGTGGTTCTTTCTTGGACCCCGACCAGAGGGATTTAATTACTGAAATAAGGCCATGTAATAAGGCAGGCCTACAGCATGGAGCCAGCATAGGGGTGACATTAGAATAGAAGATCCAATGCATTTTCCAGCATAACTGGCATATTCCACTCAGGTGTGTGTAACACCCATTCCCCTTGCCTATCCCTGGAAAGCCTCAGAATAAGAAAAGTGGGCTATTCTGCTCACCACCACCCCCACGCTAACAGTAAATAAGTGCTGGAATTAAATAATCTTCCTTCATCTGACTTTTATATAAACTTTCCATTTTATTTTTTCCTTCTTCCATAAACCACTCATTTAAAAAAAATATAGAATCTATTTAACTCAGGCTTTAGGATTATTGTTTTTCCTCCTGATTTCATATTCAATGAAACAGAAGTATCCCTAAAAGTGTGTTCATGAACATTTAATCATTTCTGTATTCTCAATAAAGGATTATAGTGTCTTCTAGTTTTGATTGGATGCTTTGGATTTTAGACCCAAATTTAAATTGTTTTTTAAAAGTCTTTTCCCTGTTCTTGTGAAACCAATGAAATAGTGGTTCATGCCAAATTTAATTAGAAAAAGCTCTATTGCATGAGAAAGAGGGATTTTTAATTTATTTTTATTAGGCTTACTATTTCTGAATTGAACCTGTTTTCAACACTTAGTAGGGGAGACACTAAGGAAAAGTGGTTAGTATCTCTTTTTTGCCCCAGGAATTAGAAAATCAATTTCTGAAGGTATTTTTTACTTTTATTTTTGCTATGATTTGAAAGTTGGGGGTGGGAAGAGATAGGGTAAGAAATCAAAGAACTAAAATACAGATTATTTTAATGCCCCAAAGCCAACTAAAGAGTTGATTTGTGTGTGTTATCTCGTCTGCATGACTTCAATTAATTGTCCAAAGATTTGTGAGGTTCTTAGGTCTTTTTTTTTTAATTTTCAAGTTTTGACCAAGAGCAAATTTATCAAACAAACCCCTTGCTCACCCCTAGTCTAGTTGGATTTAGGTGCCTGTACCATTTGAGGGGAATAAATACACATCTGCCTTCTAAACTGATGATTTTCTAATTACTTTTACTTTGTACCTTGTGTCATTCCCTATTACTGTGAAATTGTATATGCTATTAGATTACCAGATAATTAGAGAGTAATTAGATGATATTAGTGCCCTGTAACTGAAATGATAGACAACTGATTTCTCATGAACTGATAGTTTAAAAAAAAAGAAGTTAGGCAATGTGGCCTATACCACATGCCCTCTAGCAGAGGTTGCAAATAATGCAGTCAGTTTCCTTAGGGGATTGGTGATTAGGAGAATTCCCCATTGGGTATCCTAGCACAGGGCTCCTCTTTAAGGAATTGTGTCTCCCTTCCCCACCCACACACATACACATACCTTTGCCTTATAGGCATTTTGGGGTGACTTCTAGAATTTCTCTAGCTAAAAATCTACCTGGTTCCACTGTTCCCTAGGGCTGACAATAGTCAGGTTGTCACTTGAATTTGCTTGTGGCAGAGTCTGACACAGTAGTGGATGATTATTTGTGACAGGAAAACAACCTGGTGACTGATTTTTACAAAAGGGATCAAGGATGTCTGGTTGGCAAAGGGGTAAGAGACAGACATACTCTATTACATTTCATGACAGTGAGTTCCTGTGCTCTGGATGGGTGCTGCCACCATGTTGTTCTGATTTCCTTTGGGATGGTTTTGTCACTTGGTCTAAAAAAGATTGACTCATGAACTTCCCAGACCACTTGTCTCCCCCATCCCCGGAAAAGCCAACACAAAGAAATGTGAACAAAGCTCCTCCACAGAAAATTTCTACATTTAGTAGAAATACTAAATCACAATAGGCAAGAATTGCACCGAATTATGCTTTAGTAATTCTTAGTAATAAATTTGCTTTAATAATAATTTGCTTTAAATGAATAAATTCCTAATTACATTTTCTGTCTCCTTTGTTGTTCTACTCCTTATTAGATTTGTGTGTACTCCCCATAACCAACTAAAATTCTTTACTCTGGTCAGTGGAATGTTACATAATATTTCAAAGTTCCTGTTTTAGAGGAAAGTGTTGGTGACTGGGCTGTTTTGAGCAGCTCAGCAGTGACTCCAAACTGGTTGCAAGGCCAGGCTACCAAAATAGATCCAACTTTGTAACATGCAAGAAGCAAAAAGAAAAGTCGATAAGAGTTGGGAAAAGTAGCAGTGAGTCAGGAGTGGAAAAGGTCTACATGTGTGGGATGGGTTCTGTAGTAACATACCTCATACCTTGAAAATGTTTCACAGCTTTCCTAAAGTCAAGCTGTGGTGCCACTTAGCTAGAGGAGAATCTGTGTCCTGGCCTTTTCTTCTTCCCTGAGGTAGTGATTGTTAAGGTGTGTGTTTTGACCAATACATTCATATCAGGAATATTCAGGCTTTGTTGAGTTGGAAATATGAATGATTCACCATTTTATGCTGATGATGACAGGAGAAAAGACCAGAAATATCACCCATTCCCACCCCCATATTTTCTTTGGGAGTGAGTAACTTGGGAAATACAAACTTAATTTTAAAGGAATTGTGATATCTCACAATCTATTTAAAGTTCCTGTAGTTTGCCTAATTTTTGTATAAGGTAAAGTAGGGAACTAGAATCACTTCTTCAGCCCCAAAACTCAAAACCAGCATATTGGTAACCAACAGCAGCACTACTCACTTTTTTCCTTTTATTTACTATATTGGTGTGTGTGTGTGTGTGTGTATGTGTTTGTGTGTGTGTGTGAGTTCTCACCAACTCCCACCTAAGAGTTTATTTGATGAATCAATTTTAGTTTTTACCTATAGTGCCCTATTGCTAGCTAGTCACTGCTAGAAATATGTATGTGCCATGAGCACCCAGGGAATTTTATTTTTTTAAGGGAAACATTTATTAAATACTCAATCATAAAGGATATTATTTTTATTCATGAAAAATTCTATAGAACCTAAAACTTCACTAAATGTAGTTTTTAAAAATAATTAACAGCTAGACTTTAGTTTTGCAATACAAACTTTTAAAATGAGACAAAATATTACATTTTTTCTTTTGTCTGTGATGGAGATTTTTGTACTGGTTGAGAGGTTGAAGTATGAAACGAGAGAGAGAGAGAAAGAAGAGAGAAGAGGGGTGAAGGGAGAAGAAAGTTCTATACTACAATAAGCATTGGAATGTAGCTATCAAGTATTTTCAGCTGAGAGAATACAATTTCTTAGAGTTAGGGTCAGGATGACTTCAGGAAGTGTAAGACACAGTTGTAGGACTATCATCCAGATCCACTGGGACCTGTTTCCCAACATGGCAAAGCAAAGGGTGTGGAAATTTTTTTTCTGTTGACTGTGGTTCAAAGATGAGTCAAAACTTATTTTTATTGACCCCAAATGGCCAGGATTCGAATTGACCCTTCATCTACTACCAGCTCTTTTTCTATTCTTGTGGAGCTGCTACATCCCAAAGCAGGGCTCGTCAGAGTATTAAGTATGAAAAGCTATAGCTTTAAGTATTCATGTTACCAAAGTAGAAAGAGAGAATAGCAAGGAAACATGCGAAAAATAACTAAACTTGTACTGTAGTATGCATGTGTGTGCCTATGTGTATATATGTATGTGTGTGTGTATATATATATGTATATATATACACACATACACACAGACATAGCTATAGAGATATCCATGTAGCTGTATATCTTTCTGTCTATATAAACAACCAGTCTTTTTAGCCTGCTTTGGAATAGGCAACTCTATATAATAACCCTTACATAATTCTGACCTGTTTTTTCAGTATAGTCTTGGCTACTGTTCTCTCCCTTAACTTCTATTTCACCAGGTGTTAGTAGACTCTAGTACTCTTCATTCCTGACTCTTTTTGTTATTGTTTTTGGATTTAAGAGGGTTCATATTCTTTCTCTCTACCTCTCCCCTGCCTCTCCCTCCTTCTTTCCCTCTCTCCATACCTTTCCATCCTCTCCTCTCCATTTCTAAGAATCCTACATTGTTCTTATCTGGTCTTTTTTTCAGTTGTGTCCGACTCTTTGTGACCCCATTTGGAATTTTCTTGGCAAAAAGAAACTGGAGTGCTTTGCCATTTCCTTCTCTAATTCATTTTACAGATGGAGAACGGAGACAAAAAGGTTATGTGATTTGTCTAGGGTCACCCAGCAAGTAAGAATCTGAGACTGGATTTGAACTCAGGAAGATGAGTCTTCTGATTCTAGGCCTGGGGCTCTATCTACTGCGCCACCTAGCTGCCAAGAATCCTATACCTCTTCCCAATTTGTGGAACAAATCAAGGTATCATCTATAAAAGCTATTTGATTTAGATTTATTACTATACAACACTTCTATAAAACAAAATAACTATAGTAGGGCCCTCAGCAGGCCATTTGGGTACCATGACATTCCCAAGGGAAACCACTACAGCTGTGTATATCCATCTAACCACCCACATGTAGCTTTCTCATATTTCATGGGTGCTAATCTTTTTATCTCATTCCATAGAGACCTTACAACATGTTCAGATGGCACATGCTCTGTGGCTAGGTGCCATATTTGAAACCATACTTCTGTTATATTAACGGTGCCCTATAGGAACGAAGCATTGATATGCCTTTAGTACATGTGTGGTATGCATGCATGTATGGAGGTACAGTAAAAAAAAAAAGTGATTCCTATAAGGTGCCAAGTGTGTAAGGTATCACCATGTGAATTTTTTAACACAGTTTTTCATGTTACATGCAGCCTTAAACCTTTATGCACATGTATGGGGATTTGGTTGCTTCATTATTTCAGTGGATCATTGAGTTGTTCAATATAGGTACTCACCCCCATAATGTAGAGAGCAAGTAGGCAACTCTTTTTCATGTTCTCCTGTACATACTCCACAGTAGACCCACTCAGCATTTTGGAGAGCTTCCTCTCTATCTCTTGACTTAGCACAAATAGCAGTGGAGCACATGGGTGGTCCACCTGTTTTCCCTCTCTCTTTCTCAGTACTTGGCCTGCCCACCTTCTTTTCTGATCATATATTTATCAAAACATCCATTATCCCACTTCTTCTGCACAGTTCTTCATTGGTAATTTCTTAAAGCCTACCAATGCACACCATATGTCCTTTGAATGCCCTTCAGTTTTAATTATTTGATGACTGTGGTATTCCATGACTCAGACATAAAGTATTACAGGAAGAATAATGAGTTTTTTAAGATATCCCCTCCTTTTTTTTTCTTCAGCAAGAACTTGGGAGTTATTACAAGCACTGCAAAGTTCCCGATAGACAATCCAGCTTGCTATCCTCCAGTTCAATCCTAGGCCCAAGTCATTGTCTATGTGTAGTGTCTGTCCAAGATATATACTTATTGACTAACTCTATGAGTGGTCCATTCTACTGTATATCTTGGCCTGGACTCTGTGCACTCTCCATTTATTTGACTTTTCCAGTATAAGTAATCTGAACTCTTCAGAGAAGATATGTATCTGACTTAACGTAGGACTGTAGCATTCAGAGACTTGATGCAGTCAGCAAAATGCTATCTGAAAACAATGGTATCTAGAAAATGTCACCATTTATAAGGAAGCTTTCTTCTAATAGACTGTACTGGTCACCTTCCACAACAAAGGCAAACACCCTCGGTGAATGCACATTTCTGTTTTATTACCAGTTTGATGTTAGGAATCTGAGAGTCACTAAACAAAATTATCTTTGATGTTACATATTTCATGGAATTGTGTATAATTTTGAGGTATACATGGGAAACATCTTGTTGGACAGTGATTTCCTCTCTTGATTCAAATACTTTTTATAGTCAGCAAACATTAAACACTGTGGGATCTTTTCATTGCTCTTTTCAGTCAATTATAGACTATAAAAATGTTGTCTGCTATAAGACTATCAATCTGCCTGTTCCCTTCTTGTACCTTCATCAAGGATGTCTTTGAAATATATTTAGGTCGGTCTCAATCTGTGTGTGTGTGTAGAGATAGAAAAGTAAGCATTGATGGCTAATAGTTACTAATATTTTCTCAGTCATCTTTTTTTATAAATGTACAGTGATATTAAATATGCTTTCCCATTAGTCATGTTGTGAAAGAAGAATAAGAACAAAAGGTGAAAACCACTAGAAAGAAAAAGAGAAAAAAATAGTATGCTTTGATCTGCATTCAGACTCAATAGTTCTTTTTTCTGGATGTGGATACCATTTTCCATCATGAGTCTTTTGGAATTGTCTTAAATCCTTACATTACTGAGAAGGGCTAAGTCTATCAAACTTGATCATTGCTGTTACTGTGTACAATGTTCTCCTGGTTCTGCTCACTTCACTCAGCATCAGTTCCTATAAGTCCAGGTTTTTTCTGAAATCTTCTGTCATCCTCTTGGCAATGATAAGGTCTGAGATCTCCCCCCCCCAATTTTGTTATCTTTTTTCCAACATTTTAATAATAGATAATAGAGCCTTCCATCCTCTCAAAATTATGTTGCTTCTAGCACAGGCCTCCTTTCTTTGTACTTCTTGTTTCTGTTGTTATTTAGTCACTTTTAGTCATATCTGACTCTTCTTGACCCCATTTGGGGTTTTCTTGGCAAAGATACTGCAATAGTTTGTAATTTCCTTCTCTAGCTTATTTTACAGATGAAGAAAAAGAGGCAAATTTAGGGTCTAGAGTCTAGACTTCAGACTCTAGACCAGTGGTTCTCAACCTTCCTAATGCCACGACCCTTTAATACTCGTATATGGGCGTATCTGCATGTGGATGGACCTGCCTGGAGATGGAAAGAGGAGCAGCGTCTCAGTTCTTAAGACCATCAGAAATATGTGTTTTCCGATGGTCTTAGGCGACTCCTGTGAAAGGGTGATTCAACCCCCAAAGGGGTCACAACCCACAGGTTGAGAATCACTGCTCTAGACTAATTTCTCTCTTTAGTTCTATTTCCATTTTCTTATGAAATGGTGTGAGAATCCAAATGTGGTATTCCACTGTTACTGATGAAAAAAGGGTTTGTTATAGAAATCTTGACAGATTTTTTTTCCATTTTTCATTTGTTTATTGTCCTTCCAATTTAGTCCCTAAATGCTCTTGTAATGAGGTTACGTATTTATTTATTTGGTGGAAAGGAAGAGGCACTACAGTTATCTAAGTATATGGGAAAAAACAATGTTAATTGGAGGCTAGGAGTTTTCAGCTAGTATTACAGCAGCAAAGAGAAGGTCAATTTCTACCTACTCATCCCGAGTAGACCCTTGGTTTGGGTCACTGAAAGATAACTTCATCAAAAGCCCAAGCCATCAAGCTTGGCTTCAATAATTATGTCATCCTTGTAGAAAAAATGAAGAAATATGGACTGGGGTGATAGTATTTCTGGTAGGATAAGTGGATTTGTAGTTGGTTGAATCACTATTCTGAAACAGTATTAATTACTTGGTTGATAATGAGGAAGAAATTTTCTAGTAGCATGCCACACTCCGCTCTTGGTCCTGTCCTAGAAACATTTTTTTAATGATTTTATGAAAGATATAAAAGGCAAATTGGTAAGTTAAATAAAATTGGGCAGGATGGCTAATGTATCGAATGACTGAATTAAAGTTTTAAAAGATAAAACCTATTAGGCTGCCACAGTTCTCTGACACCAATATTATGAAATTCAACAGGGATAATGTGTTGTATTTAGGTTAAAAACTCAGTCCTGCTTTCTTGATAACAAGATCTGGATTGAAATTAGTTTCTGTAAAAAAAAATTTACATATGTCTATAGATACATACATATATGTTTATATGTATGTGTGTGTATACACACACATATAGGCTAAAAATGTCCACAGGCTCAGCATAAGCTAATGCAAAGGAAGGGAAGGGAAAGGAAGAAAAGAACAAATGTTATCATACTTTGAAATACTTCGATTAATGATTGTGTGTATGTGTATGCGAGAGAGAGAGAGAGAGAGAGAGAGAAAGAAAGAGAAAGAAAACGAGAGAGAGAGAAACATTTACTTCCAACAAAGGCTGCAACCCCTCCACTCCTTTTCAACATATGTGAATTTTTTTCCTTGTTTTTCCCAAACTGCACTGTGCAGGGAAATTGTCAAGAGCATTAGATGCCTTCCTTTTGTTTGTACTGTGTCTAAAGGACAGTATATTGCACTACATGGACTGTCTATGTTGTCTTCCATTATTCATTATTGTTATGTGACTGGTTCATATCCTCTTCTAATCATATATATTCTTTATAATGTCTTCTATTCCAAAAAAAGAGAGAAAGGACTATTATTACTATGCTGTAATCTCCTTGTTTTTTCCATTGCCTTCATGACTATTTCTGATTTAAATTCTTCTGAGATCATTGTATTTCATTGTATTTGTAAGTCATAGCATTATATCATCTCTTGGAGCATCTGCAGAAATGTCCAGTTTGGAGTCACTGCAAGTACCACCCCATTTAATAAATATGACCCAGTCTGATGTCTTACTTCTACTAAATCAGTCCTGGGTCTAGCTCTTTATTCATCTTCTTTGCTTACCCCCAGTACATTATATTGATGGATTAATTCCATGGGCTGCCCCTTCCAGGCATATTTCCATAATGAGCCTTCTTATCCCCTGTGTCTCTCAAGTCCAAATGGTTAGACAAATTTCTTTTGTATTCCTATGTATTTCACTGAGAAAGCTTTTAGGGTTCTGGGGCCCAATGTAATTCATATGATAATATCAAAGATTAAATTTTGGAGAAGTTCATCATCAATAGGATTTTTAAAAATTTGAATCCCTTGCAGGACATCTTCTACGATACTCAGTGTGATCTCAAACTACATTAATAGAAATATGGTATCTAGGCCACAGAAGATACACCAGGATCAATGACTAGAAGCTGTAAGAAAGCAGATTTGGACTTACTACAAAGAAAACCTTTTTTCTGTCAGTTAGGGCTGTCCAAAAATGAAATGAACTTCCATGTGATATAGCAAGCTCCCTATCACCGGGTATATTTAAGAAGAGACCAGATGACCAACTGTCAGATTTGTCATAGAGTGGACCTAGGAATTAGGAGAATGGACTAGATGGCTTCTCTGCCCCCATTCTACTCTAAGATTTATTATTTTAGACAGAACATCTGCTCTGGTAACTTGTGATCTCCCCCTACCCTAGGAGCTATAAAAAGGCAAAGCCTTCAAGGGAGTCTGAGGAGTAACTTGGATATGCTAGTTAGATGAAGAAGGGAGTAAAACTTTGAATAGTTGGCTTTCTCCAGCAGAGGTGAGGAAACTGTGGCCTTGAGACTGCAGGTTCCCCATCCCTACTCAAGGGGAAATTCTGTACCTTCCAGTTGTGTACCTTTTCCCCTTTGGAACCATTTTCTGTCAAAGGAAGTAACTTGTGTTCATAGAATACAGGGTTAAGAAGGTAGAAAGATGGAGACCTTTTTTATGAATGAACCTTTGCAGAAAAAACAGAAACTAACTGCTTATTTAGTTGCAGACTCCCATTTTCCTCTAGAAAGCTATTACATGGAAATTATCTGAATAAAGTTGATTTAAGTTTCTGGTGGATTTTTCTTCTCTCTGATTTTCACTTTGGAGCCTTTAGGAGAAATTGTCTATACACAAGTCTAATCAGGAATCATACATACACACCCCACGTAGGGGTTGTCACCCAATCGCATTTCCAAGCTGGTGCCATAGAACATATCTCTGTGAAGCTTTGATTTTACACTACGGCACGCTTGCAATAAATTTTTATGAATTTTGTACACCATGAGCTAAATTCTGAGTTGTGAAGTGTGGCCAAAAAAAAAAAGATTTATAGTGTCACTCAGATATCTTGTCATGTGGTTTTATTTCTTCAACAAAGTTTGTTTACAGTCAACAACTTTGAAATACAGTTAAATATATTACCACCGTCTTCTCTCTGGTGTCATCTTTTTGGGTGGGTTGGGTTTGTGGAGAGACATTCACGCAACTTGGGGTGAGATGAATTGGCAGTGTCATGCACAAGAAGAGAGATTGGATTAAGCCCAGGAAATGCATTTAAACAGATCACATTTGGGAGGGAAAAGAAGCAACAGGAAACAAGGGTATGAGAGCCTTCCTAACATACCCACCCTCATGATATTCCACTATTCTGGCCTTCCTCACTTTTACTGCTCAGTCTAAAGAAAAAGAAAGAAAGATCCGACTATCCCCAAGGATCTCACAGATTTTTCTGTTCATCTTTTCCACTGAATGGAGATTGGAGTCAACCATGGCCAGAGGCATTAGGGGAGCACAACCTTCTCTCTACTGTCTACTTTTTAGATGACCAGTACTGTCCTGCAGATCCCTCCATTTAGGGTGAGTGGGATAAAGAGTTTGGAAATAACGGCAAATATCTAGCATTAGAAAGCCCTTCTGCTGCTTTTGGCTTTCATAGGAAAGGAAAAATGTCAAGAATGAGTGTGGACCTATGTGTGTGCACAGAGCTGCCACTGAGCAGGTAGCTATGCATGTGACTTCTTGGGGTTATTTATATCAATATGCACGTAGAGAATGTACAGTTCTTCATACCCAATAGCTCCATTCCTCTAAGAAGCAAAGGAAAGGATAGACAGCACCTACAGACCTCCTTTAGCTTCTGTTTGCCTCTAGTTCCTGAATCCTGGGGCGTCCTTCCACAACACATTAAACACAGGAGTGAAAGGACCAAAGCATTTCATGAGGAAGATTAGTTTTCTGCTGCTGTAGAAGTAGGGGAAGGAAGCAGAAGAGCCATAAGGGAGTCAGAGAAAAAAAACACCTCACCATCAAAGGAGTAGGTGGGCAACCATGTGTCACAGAATCTATGGGAAGAGAGACTGAGCCACTGTCTTGCATGCCACAGAAAGATCAGGGAGGATGAAGACAAAATAGGCCTCTGGGGGGCAGCTAGGTGGCACAGTGAATGGAGCACCAGCCCTGGAGTCAGGAAGACCTGAGTCCAAATCCAGCCTCAGACACTTAATACTTACAGCTATGTGACCTTGGGCAAGTCACTTAACCCCAACTGCCCTGCCCTCCCCCCTCCAAAAAGCAAAAAAAAAAAATAGACCACTGGATCTCACAATACAAAGTTGTCCTTAGATCAGTTTTAGTAAAGCAGTGACACAGGAAGCAGACTGCAAGGACTGAGGAGGGAGGATGGCAGGCCACTATTCATTTTAGAAACCTGGCAGTGAAAAGGAATAGAAAGATATGGGAAGCCTGAGGGAGTAGTAAGAGAAAGAGAAATTCAGACAGATGGATCCCTGTGGAAAAAGCAAGAGGAGAGGAAGACAGTGGGAGGGGGGCGGTCATTAACTTTAAAAAGGATGTATGAAGTGCTTATGTTTGAGAGAGTACATACATCTAGTATGTGTCATAGTGGCCAATATTTGTCAGGATCAAAAAAGCCCATCTCTCTTTGGCCCTTTTCATTTCTCTCTATGCTGTCTTACTTGGTGATTTCATCCACTCCCATGGCTTCAGTGATCACTTCTGTATGAAGATAAACCCCACATTTACACATCTGTCCCCCAAGTCTCCTCAGAGACCCAGTTCCACATTTTCAATAATCTGTTGGATGTCCTGCATCCAGCACCTCAGACTCAAATCAGTGTCTCGTTTTCCCCTTAAAACTTGCCTCTGCCTCTGTGTCTTCTGTCTCTGTTTTGGTCTCTCTATCTCTGATTCTCTGTCTCTGTCTCTCTCTGTCTCTGTCTTTGTGTCTCTTTCTCTGTCTCTCTTTCTCTCTGTGTCTCTGTCTCTCTGTCTCTCTCTGTCTCTCTGTCTCTGTCTCTGTCTCTCTGTCTCTGTCTCTGTCTCCCCCCACTATGATTTCATCTCTGTAGGGAAGCCACAGTATGGAAACTCCTACCAATCATATCAGTAATTCAATAGCAGCTTGCCATCCACAAGAGTGTCCTGTGGGAGCTGAGAGGTTCGGTGACTTGCTAAGGCCATAGTTAGAGCATGTCAGTACCAAGGTTCGAACCAAGGTTTGACTCCCAGGCCAGGCCTTTATCCCTGCTCCCTCTTACCCCTTAACTTCTTTCTTTCTGTAAATGGCACCTCTCACTCACTAGCCTCACAATGGTGGAGTCTTTGACAGCCATCAGTTGTCAGATCTTATTGCTTCTAACACCACTCTCGCCTCCTGACTCCTGCTACAGCTGCTTTTTGTTCAAACTCTGGTCTCTTCTCTTAGAGGTACTGTGACAGTCACTGGCTAGTGCAAAGGCCCTAGAGTCAGGAAAAACTAGGTTCAAATCTCACCTCAGCCACTTGGTAAATGTATGACCCCGGGCTAATCATTTAACCTCTCTGTTGCTCAGTTTCCTGATCTGTGAAATAGTAGCAACTACCTCACATGGTTGTTCTGAGAATTAAAAAGAAAGTTTTGCAAATCTTCAATATAAATATGCGTTATCACCATTCTCAACTGGGCTATTATAATGATTTCCTAACCCGTCTTCCTGCTTCTACGCTGTCTCTTACATGTTCTTACTTTTTTTGTATCACTGACACTTTGCACGGTGCCTGGTATGTCCTTTATAAAAAATTTTATTTTTAACTTAAATACAAAATAAGCAAAGAAAAAAACATTGTCATGTACACAGAAGAACATAAGAAAGGATTCGATATAAGTTTCCAAAAAACCTATATAATAAATACTATACATTGTTTTCAAACCTGGCCAGCTTTACTTCCATGTAGGTTTTCTTTTGTTCTCTGTTGTGCACTTTTTACTTTATTTTTTTCTCTCCCTCCCTAAAAGGCTACAATTAAGCATACACACACACACACACCTATACACACGCATACATATGCATGTACACATATATATATATACATACACACATATGTACATACATAGATATATATAAATATACACATATTAATATGTTCTTTTAAAAAATATGTGGAGATTGACTGGTTGGCTGCCATTACACATTGTTTATATACTGTTTCTAATTCATTGCTCAGATCATGTCTCTCCTATGCTCAGACACCTTCTGTGGTTCCCAGTTTCCCGCAGAATAAAATATCAACTCTTGGCATTCAAGGTGCTCCATAATTGGGCTTCAACTTACCTTTCTAGCCCTGTTTCATACTGCCTTTTTCCCAAATAATTTCCCTTCTAGCCCGACATCCCCTCTTGTGATGCTCTCACCCACCTCCACGCCCTAGGTTCATGTTACCTTGCCATGTCTGAAAAGGACCTCACTCCATCTGTACTAATCCTTTCTTGAAAGCCCACCTTAGGGGCAGCTTGGTGATGCAGGGAATAGAGCACCAACCCTGGAGTCAGTAGGACTTGAGTTCAGATTGGGCCTCAGACACATGACACACTTGCTAGTTGTGTGTCCTTAGGCAAGTGATTTAGCCCCAATTGCCTTGCCTTCACCCCTCCAAAAAAACCCCAAAAACCAAAAAAGGAAAGGAGGAGCAGATGGACTTCACAATAACCTAGAGGGGTTATTATCAACAAGAGATTATTAATCAATAAGACTTAGCAACTGATTAGATTTCAGGATAGAAGAGAATGAGGAATGGAGGAAGACACTGGATGTGAGAATCTAGGCAACTAAAAGAACAGCATATCTTCAATAGAAATAGTGTAGAAGCAAAGAGGAACAGGGATGATGATAAAGAGTTGTGTTTGGGACATGTTTGAGGTGCCTATGAGACAGAATTTGAAAAAAATCCAGTACATTGTTGATATGCAAAACTGGAGCTCAGGAGAGATACCAGTGAATGAACACACACACACACACACACACACACACACACACGCACATCTGAGAGGGAGACAGAGAGAGAAAGAGAGAGAGAGAGAGAGAGAGAGAGAGAGAGAGAGAGAGAGAGAGTTCTGGCCTTCATCTGCATAGAGATAATCACTGAACACCATGGGAGCTATTGAGATCAAACAGTCAATAAATATTGATTAAGCTTATATGCTAGGCACTGAGCTAAGCATTAGGGATACAAAAAGAGGTAACAAGACAATCCCTTCCCTTTAGGAACTGACTAATGGTCACCAAGAGAAGTGTAGAAAGAGAAGAAGGCCCAGGGTGGAATTCTGAGGTATATCCACAGTTAAAAAACAGGATATGGATATTGATTTTGGGGAGGAAAAGACAAAGGAATAATCAGAGAGAGAGAGAGAGAGAGAGGAGGGAGGGAGGCAGGTGGGGGGAGAGAGAGCAATGTCACAAAAACTCAGAGAGGAGAGAATATACACCAGGAGATGATACAATAGTGTCAAGGGCTGCAGAGAGATGAAGAAAGAGGAGGACTGATAAAAGAACAAATTTGGCCATTGGGAGACCTTAGGTAACTCTGTAGGGAAAAGTTTCCATTGAATGATGAGGTCAGAAACCAGATTGCAGAGAGATGAGGAGGAAAAGGAAAGGAAGTGGGAGTAATGAATTTAGAACTTTCCTTTCTTCCTTCCTAGGACCCCTAGCTCTCTTCAAGGATCACAAGCGCTGCCTCCTTTAATCCCTACTTGATTCCCCTAGTTGTTCATACCACGCTTGCTCCCCCCTCAAATCACCGTCTCTGTTTTGTGTATATTCTGTGTTTATTTTTCTGTGTACATGTTATGTTCTTCCCCACCCCTCACACCCGGTAGAATGTGAGTTTCTTGAGGATAGAGACTGTCTCACTTTTGCGTTCCTATTACTACAACCCATCACAATTCCTGGCATGTTGTAGATATTTAATAAATGCTTACTGATTGATTAGCAAGATACAAAGTATAAATGATGGGGTCTTTGATCTAATGGACTTACAATCTTATAGAAAGAATTGCCACAGGCCAAAATAATTTGGCTGGCTTGTCAGGGTCCTTCCTCCTATGTGGCACTCAGAACTAAACACAGAACTGAAACCGAAAGTGTGGTCTGCCTACACTACAATGAGACATTCCGGTATGATTTGAATGTATGATACCCCATTCACTCTAGTCAGTCGACAAGCATTTGTTAAATGTCTGCTATGTTCTAGTTACTGTGCTAAACTCTAGGGATACAAACCATTTAGTGATGCATAATTTCATCAGTGTGGATATTCCTTTTACTGGTGGAGATGTAACCCCTTCTTCATTATCATAGATGGTATTCATACATTTTGGTGGCCCAGTAGTACATTCTACCATGACCTAGCCTTCTTAGGATTAGCTTTGTTCCCCAGACTTAGCTAAGGTTGACCTTCAAATAACCAATGCTCAGTGCTAAGCCAGGAATTGCTTGAAAAATTCCTAGTTTTAGTAGGATAGACCAAAACTTATACTCTGCTCATACAGCCTTGTAGCCTTGAAGACCCAACAAAAGTCACAGAATCACAGAATTTCCAAGATAGAAAGAGATCTTAGTGACTAGTGACTTAGTGACTTAGAGTCCAACCCATCCCTGGAAAAGATCCTCCCCATGCCACATATGTGACAAGTGGTCATCCTGTCACTGTTTAAAAGACCACAGCTAAGGAGACCCTCATACCTCCCCATTCCACATTTGGATAATTCTAGTTGTCGGGACGTCTTTCCTGATAAAAAATGTAACTTTGCCTTTTGGTGACTTTTAACCATTGTTCCTACTTCTTTACTCTTGGGATAAATCAAACAAATTAGATGCCTCTTCCACATTATATCCTTTCAAATACTTGTCGACAGAACTTTCACATCTCCTCTAAGCCTTTCCTTTTCCAGGTTGAACACAAAATCATCAGTTCTTTCTATCTTGATAAGGCTTGACCTCGAGGCCATTGGCTATCACGGCTGCCATCCCCTGGAGGCCCTCCAGCTTGTCAGAGTCCTTCCTCCTATGTGGCACTCAGAACTAAACACAGAACTGAAACCGAAAGTGTGGTCTGACTACACTACAATGAGGCATTCCGGTATGATTTGAATGTATGATACCCCTTCCCTCTAGTCAGTCAACAAGCATTTGTTAAATGTCTGCTATGTTCTAGTTACTATACTAAGCTCTAGGGATACAGGCTATTTAGCGAGAGGAGTTAAAAGTAGGTTCATTGGGATTTCATATCCCTACCTCTTTTCCTTTAAATGGGGATAGAAAACATTGATTCTAAACAAGCCATTTGTACTCCTTTGCAATGAGCAAGTGCACATAATATCAGATTCTTCTCAGTTTTGATAAAGAGTAGGAATTAGAGGGCAGGAAGGTAGTGGAAGAGGGCTCCCCATGATGAAGGTTGGAAATACCCAAAGAAAAACTTGAAGTACAGAAGACAAAAATAGCTAGATTTTGCCCAGGGTCAGTCCTGTTTACCTCCGATGTCACGGGGACACAGACAAATAGAAAGTATGCCAATCTGCGTTTTTGTTGTGTATTCCCAGGCCAACCTGTTCTGCTCTCAGATTGCTCACCCGCAGTGTCCATTAACTTGAATTCTTCCCTTTACCCCTTCATCATACTGGCCTACATTTGGAGACCAGGCAAAGCTTATCCAATTCAACCCAGCAGATGGCAGCAGAATACACCTTATGTTCCCTTGCTTGGGAAGGGAATGCTTGACAAGACTCAAAAGAGAGAATGAAAGAGTCACGATCCTGTGAGAGGTCAGTCTAGACCAACCCCTTCCTCATTTCATAGATGAAGAACCTGAGTTCCAGGGACATCAAGTGATTCGCCTGCAATTGCAGACTCCAGGAATACTCCCAAATGGATACAGTTTTTGCCAAAGGCTTCCCCTTGACATGCCCTTCCCTTCCCCATCCATGTTGGTCTTTTCTGTTCTGAAACATGAATAGCACATGTCCTTCTGACATGTTCTGAAAGGGCTGGTCATGCTTGTGGGAAACAGAGGTGGTTCCAAAACATCTCCTCCAGTCCTGGTGCCAGAAATTCCTCATGTTAGTTAATCCTTTGGCGCTAGCATGAAGGGATGGGAAATTAGCCAGCAGAATTCTGAAGATGGGAGGGCAGGGTTGGGAAAGGTCCAGGGAGGACATGGAATCCTGCCTGTCAGGGTCCTTGGGTAGGGGACCCTGAACATATAGAGGGCGGTGGGTGATGTCAAGCAAGGAGGAGAAATGAATAGCAGAGCTTGTGTTAGGGGTGCCACAAAAGGAGGTAAGGACAGGGGAGTGGACACGGAGGACAAGCCTCTCCTGGTTTTAGCGGGGAGCTGACCCTTTCCCCCAAAGGTCCCTACCTTTATCTGACATCTCTATTTATGTCTAATTTACAGTCTTTGTGATCTGAGAAGGGAAAAATGAAACATCATTGCAGCAAGACAGCAAGCTCAGGAGTTCTGTGCACTGTTTACAGGCTGTTCCAATCTGTTTCTTACACATGTCACCCCTATTAGCCCAGAAAAGGCTTGAAAGTAATAAATTAATCTCCCAATTAAGCCTGGCTTAATTGAAAGAAAAGAGTTGCTGTTTGGATTGAAGGTCTATAACAAGAACCCTGTATGCTCAGCCAGCGTGTAATTTTGCTTTCTTCTTTTTGCTAGTTTTACCCTTTATTTTTCCCCATCCTCAGATGCACACGTGTGTGTGCATACACACACACACACACACACATTCATACACACATGCTGGAAATCACAAAAAATAAAATCACATCCAGTATAACAGCCCAAAGAAATGATCACAGAATGTTAGAATTAGTAGGAATATAGCTGGGAAAAAATACTCCTTATCAGTTGACTACCTTACCAGTGAGGAATCAGTGAATGAATGAATGAATGAATGAATGAATGAATGAATGAATGAGAAAGCATTTATTGAGTGTTTGCTACATGCCCCAAAGGCAGAATGGAGTAGTATCTAGGAATCCAGAGAGGTAAAGTCATTTCCCCAAAGGTTGCCCAGCTTGTACCAGAGATGGAGATACAATTCAAACACAAATCTGCTCTGACTCCAAGGCTACGTGCTCTTTTTTTCACTTGTACTATTCTGCTTATTATGGAGCAAGCAATGTTCAGAATGACCCCAAATTGTGGGAAATCCAAATATAATTTATCATCTTTGAGATGCATAACATGCTTTCCCTAGTATTGCATCAAATTTGTCTTCTAGACAGTCTTACTCAGGACGATATTCAAATTACTTCATTCCCTGAGGATACAGTAATTGAAAGAACTGGGGAAGATAACCCAGAAGTTTACTGAAAAACAGGGAAAACCAGTTGGAGATGGAAATGTATCCTCAACAGATTACAAAGTAGATGCAAGTTTACGGATTATGAAAAGCTAATTTTATGTGCCATGGACTATATTTGTTTATAAAAGAACTGTCTTAAAATCCAGAGAAATTAAGAATATATATATATATATATATATATATATAATATGTATGTATGTAATGGGAATAATATGTCTTGTTTTCTTAATAGGTAGGGGAAGGCCTGGGTTGTGATCAAGAAGTCCCCCCAAATATCACTGCTCAAGAAAATATCTCCCTATTCCTGAAGTTCCACCATTAGCCATAATATGACCGTGGAGCCTCTGAATTAGAAAAGACCTTCAAGGCCACTTAGTTCAACCTACACCTAAACAGGAATCCTCTATGCAATATCCCCACATAGTTACATAGCCTTTGCTTGGAGACTTCTCATGAATAGAAACCCACTGCCTACTAAAGCATCACACTCTACCAATGGATAGCTCTAATGACTAGGGCGTTTTCCCCTTATATCAAGCCTAAAACTGTCTTTCTGAAGATTGTGTTCTGAGGCTAAGCAGAAAAAGCCTGATCTTGCTCCTATATTCAAATTCAAATCGTTTAAGTCAGTTCTTCTATTGGCTTTTTTTCTTTACTTATAGGTAGTGGGCAGCTAGGCGCCACAATGGCCAGACCCGGACTCAGGAAGACTCATTTTTCTGAGTTCAAATCTGGCATCAGACATTTAGTAACTGCTGTGTGATCCAGGGCGAGTCATTTCACCTTGCTTGTCTTAGTTTCCTCATATGTAAGATGAGCTGGAGAAGAAAACAGAAAACCACTCCAGTATCTTTGCCACGCAAACCCCAAATGGGGTCATGAAGAGTCAGACGCAATTGAAAAGAACTGAACAACAAAACCCATAGGAAGAGCTGGAAAGAACCTTAGAGATTCTCGTAGTTCAACCTTCTTATTTTTATACACAAGGAAATTGGGGCCCAGAAAAGATCTCATAAGGGATAACTAGCCAAGGTCAGATAAATGACAGCTCTCATAGGTAGAATTTTAATCCGGATTCTGTGAGTCCAGAGTCAGGACATGTACGTACTACACTGATGTTCACCCCCAACACACACACACACACACACACACACACACACACACACACACACTTGTCAATTGAAGCTCATATGATATATTCTTCAGTCTTCTTACCACTCATGGTCCTCAGTTGTCAACATCTTTCTGAAAACGTGTTCTTTAAGCACGGTGGAGAGTGGACCTGGAGTCAGGAAGACACATTCCTGAGTTCAACTCTGCCCTTAGACACTTATTAGATGTGTGACCCTGGACAAGTCACTTTAACCCTGTTTGTTTCAGTTTCCTCATCTGTCACATGAGCCAGAGAAGGAAATGGCAAACTGCTTGGTATCTTTGCCAAGAAAACCCTAAATGGGTTTTCAAAGTCAGACATGACTGAAAATCACTGAACAACAAAAGTCAAAATGCAAACATTCCTAAGAAGATTAATACTTTAAACAAGTATCAGCTGACTCTCTTGCTGATGAGCAAACAGAAGCCCAAATAGAACCATAGCTTTTAGAAAGGAAATAAGAAGCCATCCGACTCCCCACTCCATGTACATGGCACAAGGCCTGGCACACGATAGGTACTTAATAAAATACTTGCTTGTTGAGTGTATCCATTGTCTCTTTCAAAGTCCTTTGCCTCTTTGAATTAATATTTTCTTATTTGGAAGAATAGAGGATAGTCTCACCTGAAGGTGAACCAAAGGAGGAAAAATGTGGGAAAAAAAGATAAAGGGATTGGGAAGGAGAGAGGTACATGAAATGATAGCAGACAGAGAGAAGAAGAGGCTACTGGCCTTGCTTTCACCTGTGTATGTGGTGTGTGTGTGTGTGTGTGTGTGTGTGTGTGTGTGTGTGTGTGTGTTTGTGTGTGAGAGACAGAGAGAGACAGAGAGACAGAGAGAGACAGAGAGAGATTGAGAGAGAGAAACAGACAGAGAGAAACAGGAAGACAGAGGACAGAGAGAGACAGAGGAGTGAGAGAGAAACAGAGAAGGAGAGAAACAGAAAGACAGAGGAGAGAGAAACAGAAAGACAGAGGAGAAACAGAAAGACAGAGGAGAGAGAGACAGAGAGAGAGAGAGAGAGAGAAAGAGAGAGAGACAGAGAGAGACAGAGAGACAGAGAGAGACAGAGACAGAGACAGAGAAACAGAAAGACAGGAGAGAGAGACAGAGGAGAGAGAGAGAGGTTCTCTATTCAGGCCCGGTTCTCTATTCATGGCACCACCTAGCTGCCCCAGTATTTTTTTTAAAACCTTTTATTTTTAAAAGGTTAAGTCACAAAGTCTATGTTTTCTCTTAAGGAGCAAGCAAACAGTTTGCACCTAGTGGATACTGATTTCTACTTATCAGGATGGGTTCTCTTACTGGAGGTCTCTAACCTCCAGCAGAATGGATTCGAGAAACAGAAAGACAGAGAAGAGAGAGAGAGAGGGAGAGAGAGAGAGAGAGAGAGAGAGAGAGAGAGAGAGAGAGAG
>CM053593.1:126711816-126722806 GCA_028646575.1 Pseudocheirus occidentalis
GCTCCCCCTAGAGAAGCGCATATATTTAGTACCATAAAATTAGTACAGTAATTGGACTTTATACATTTTTGGAACTAATGGCTACTCATTCAAAGGACTTTTATTTTCTTTTTTCTTTTAATAAACTCTCTTTAGCATTATGGATTTTGTACATGCAAGTAGCAGGTTAGGGGTAGTGTACTAGGGGTCCTAGGTTTCTAGGGATGGGGAGGTTTGAATCAAGATAAGTGAAGAAATTTCCCACAAGTGTGCTTGGGGTCTTTATGTTACATTGGCATCTCTGACACAAGAATTTCTTGAGCACATCTATAGCATACCATTTCCCTTCACCCCTATCCTCATGACTATATGATGTACTGTGAGGGATACAGGAGAAATATAAGACCTCCCTCAAGTTACATAAAATCTAGTTGGAGGAGCAAGATATACACACATGAAACAATTAGAGAACAATCCCAAAGAGTATGTAATTAAGTATATAGCTGTATAATTCAGATTTGGATTGTGTATTTCGTAAGGAGGTCAGGAAAAAGAAAAAGAAAAAGCGTAAACCTTTTATTTTTAGTTTTTGTTGTTGTTGGGTTATTTTTTTCTTTTTGGAGGGCAACTGGGGTTAAGTGACTTGCCCAAAGTCATACGGCTAGTAAGTGTGTTAAGCATCTGAAGCCAGATTTGAACTCAGGTACTTCTGACTCCAGGCCCGGTTCTCTATTCACGGCACCACCTAGCTGCCCCAGTATTTTTTTTTAACCTTTTATTTTTAGAAGGTTAAGTCACAAAGTCTATGTTTTCTCTTAAGGAGCAAGCAAACAGTTTGCACCTAGTGGATACTGATTTCTACTTATCAGGATGGGTTCTCTTACTGGAGGTCTCCAACCTCCAGCAGAATGGATTTGAGACAAATTGTGTAACAGAAGACTTTCAGTTAAAGCCACAGGTGGATAAAACACCCATTTATGTGTCTCTCTTTTTCTCTACACCCTTGTGGCAAAATTATAAGAACATTTGGTGAAGTGATAAATTGATTCTGCTTATACATTTCTTCCAAAGTTAATGGTTTGTAAGCAGATTCTTTCTTAATAGTAAATAAAAAGTGTATTTCTACATATAGATGTTTGCTTGATGTTTATGTCTTGTATTTCCTTAAAAGGTAAATAAAATTGTATTTCTACATATATATGTTTGCTTGATTTTTATAAGTCTTGTATATTATACCCCAGGAAGCCAGACACAATCAACTCTTTCATTGGCTAATGCCTTAAGTTAGAAGGTCTATAATGAAAACAGAGAAAATAATTAACATTAAAATGTGAAGTATAAATAAAATCCTAATTCATACATCTTCTGAATGTCCTTCCCCATTGTATCTATGAACCAGACTCAAGAGAATAAACTCTAGCTTTTAAAAAATTCCAGACAATTTTAGGGAGTAATTTTTTAAATTGCTGTATCCTTCCTGTAACATGATAACACTCTACTGCCCTGTAGAGTCTATTAAAGCAAAAGCTAATTTGACACTATCCCATCTAGGATTACATTTTTTGGGGGAAGAGAAAAACTAGCTGGGTGATCAAAGGCTCATAGATTTAGAACGTGAAGAGATAGTAGAAGTCTCCAAATTCAATAACTCTTGCTTTACAGAAGAAAGAACTGGATCTGAAAAAGGTAAAGTGACTTGTCTAAGGTCACACAGTAAGTGGAAGAGCCAGATTTCAAAATCAGACCCCCGACTAAATCCAGCTCTCTTTCCAGCATAATGTAGTCTCCTTGCTTAGACCTGAAATTAACTCAACAAATAGACCCATGGAGAGTCTTGTGCCTAGGATGCTGACATCATTGCATGCCTCAGGAGGCTGTAATTAATAATAAGGAAACTGAAGTATTAAGAGGGAAACTTAATGACTTGCTCAATATTACCGAAATGAGTCATCGCTAGGAGTCCAAAGGAAGACACCTGCCATTCATCCCCCAGATACTTGGCTTTTATTTGCTTTGCTTTTCTAAGTCCAAGAATAGGAAGGACCCATGTTCCTTCTCCTGTTGAGAACTTTTTGTCCAACCCTCTCCCTCCTTACAGCTCCCATCTCCCTTCCCCAAGGAGAAGGTCATTTTGGAGTCAAACTATAATAATGATTTCACTACCTGCTTAACCCAAAGTGAGAAATTAAGCCATCATTGATACCACAACCAGTCCGGTGATTTCCTTGGAGCCACAAAGGAAAGATTTTAGAGAAGAATTTAATTAATGTCAGAGAAAACCGAAAAGAGCATGGAGGAAGTCCTTTTCCTCCGTCTAATAGACAGAGGGCCCAGAGCAAGGTCTAATTCATTTATGGATTAATTTATTTAATTGTCCGGTGGCATGTGATGTCTAGAGGTAGCATTACCACCTTGTCTCTACCACCAAGATGATTTCATAGTGTCACAGATCTAGGTTAGGAAACAGCCCTGGAAGCCATCTAGCCCAAGGCTCTCATTTTACAGATGGGGAAACTGAGGCCCCTAGCAGGTTACATGACTTGCTCACAGTCACCCACACAGCAAATATCAAAATCAGAATTGGCACCCGGGCCCTCCTCCTCCACTTCCACCATTCCACATTGATTTCTCCATTCTTGCCTCTTCTTTTTCTCTGTCTTTTTTGTCTCCTATCTTTTCTTTGTCTTCTTTCCTCTAAGTAGGTCATTCTTATGACAGATGTTGAGTAAGAGTTTGAGGTTTTATGTTTTTTCCATAGTAGAAAAACCACAACTCAGAGCTCTGTTGCTTCCTAGCTTTGACCTCTCTGAGCCTTTCTCATCTGCCAAATGGCACTAATACTTGCAATGCCTCATGCAAGGTGTTGTTAGAAATATTTTATCAATTGTTAAATGCTACGCATGTGCATGTATTATCGTCATCATTAGCATTATTATTGTCTTTCCTGTAGAGCCAATTGTCAGGAAAAACAGAGTAGTGTATTTACTACACATTCAGAAATGAAGTCATAAGGGAATCATCTTCATAACAACAACAATATCTTTGCCCACTGCTTAAAGGCTCAGTACAATGTACCGGCACAGAAGATGATTAAGAAATGCTTGTTCATCGATTGCTTGCTTGCTTGCTTGAATATTCTCTATTTGAGCAGGGGTTCTTAACCTTTTATTGTGATATAGAACTCTTGGACAATCTGAGAAAACCTACGGTCCCTGTCTCAGAATCATGTTTTGAAATGCAGAAAATAAAATACATAGAATTACCAAGGAAGTCAACAATATTAAAACCTAATTATGGACATGTTTTTAGGTTATGGATCCCAGGTTAAGAACCCCTGAGTTAGAGGATGCAGGAGGCCTCATCCAGCTTTTCCCCGAGTCATAGGTAAAAAAAAAAAAATGTTTACTAATGATTCTAGTGGTCACAGCTGGAGTAGACAACCTCCTCTCTCAGGGTAAGTCATTAGAGAATATGCCTCACCTGCTCCCCTCCCAGGGGAGTTCCCACGATGGCACTCTTTCCCTAGCCTCCTTTCTTTTCTTTCTACATCCATACCTCCCTCCAGCTCCAACACATGTCCAACTTGCTTAGAGGGTGGAGGGACTACTCGTCTAATTCATTTTCTAAAAATTCACCTACTTCTCTGAAGAAAACTATCTCCTACCTTTCCCAAATTGGGTTAATTCTTATCACAGTTGAGTGTTGAAATGTGTGTGTGTATATGTGTGTGTGAGAGAGACAGACAAAGACAGAGACAGAGACAGAGACAAAGAGGGGGGAGCGAGAGAGACAGAGAGATAGATAGAGAGAGAGAGACAGAGAGAGAGAGACAGAGGGACAGACAGAGACAGAGAGACAGAGACAGAGAGACAGAGACACAGAGAGACACAGAGAGAGAGTGGGAGAGAGAAACAGAGAGAGAGAGAGACAGAGAGACAGAGAGAGAGAGACAGAGAGAGAGAGAGACAGAGAGAGGGAGAGAGAGTTTTCTCTTTGAAAAGCAAAGTAATCAAACATGTGACAGCAGTAATTTCTAAGAGCTCCATGCTCCCTCATTAAACTGCATACCCTTTATACCCCAAGGAAATGAACAATGTACAGGTATATCCCATTTGCATTATATGTTAAGGCCAGCTCATAGGTATAGTTAATTGCAGCCTGTAATGTAATGTAATCTGAAGAACTGTAACAAAAGACCCCAACCCATGAGGCCATTCATCTCTGAATTGGAGAGGGGAAAGTATTATAATTTCTCTTATCCAGCTCATTTCCTCCCACCCTGCACCATTTTGGAACTAAGAACTTCTAAAATCACTCAGGTCTAGATAATCAATTGCCTACCAGGCTATCAAGAATATGGGGGGAAAAAAACCAGCATTGAAGTAGTAAATCAGTTTTATTGGAACTGAGACAAATGTAAAATAACAGAAAAAAAACTTAAGCACATTTCTGAGTAGGTATAATTTCCCTCCTTTTTTCCCCAGAAAATTTGGAAAATTGTTGCCTCTAAGACTGAAGCTCTGGTGTGGGTAATGGTCAAGGCTCTCAGTGAGGAGGGACAGCTCTGCTTCAACTAGTGTCTAATACCTGCTGTGCCATTCTGTGTCTCTATACAATTCTTGTTTTCTCTGATCTCCAGTATTACTTTCCCTAGTTGGATGCCCTGGTCCTCTCTGTGCTCAGAAACATGTGTCCCCACCAGTGATAGCTATCACCATTACCTCCTTCCCCTCATGATGCAATCACCTTGTATCCAAGTACTTAGTTTCATAGGTATTGAAGTCCTAGGATCCTCAATCATCACCTCTTTGAGGCTTAGGGTCTCATAAGAAATGCAGTCTTCTTTCTTGCATCTCTGTTATATGTTCTCAAAATATCTTTTTCACCTCCTGATGAAGTGGCCAGGAACTAGTTAAGTAGAAACTTCATGGACTTAAGATAGGAGTCAAGAAACTGGTTTCGAGTAATTTGTCTATTCTCCATTTGTTTTATTCCTCGGTCAGCATGCCCCGTGCCCCTCTCTGCTTACAACCCCCCTACCTATAGATGTTATCACAAACCCTCCTTGCCTATTGTTCATTCTTCTTCATGTTCTGTCATTATGCCCTGTAATCACAAACTCCCTTGCCTCAGCAACTTACTTGCACCTCCAAACAATGAGACTATATGGTATAAAAGATTCTGTACTTCTGGATTACGGGGCTGCTCTCTATTTCTTCCTATTTGGCTTATGTGACAGCCCAGCTGTTAATTAAATTGCTATTAAAGCTCCTTACAACTTTTATTTGGACTCTGTGGTCACTGTGTTAAAACTTGCCATTTCACTGACAGTGCTTTCAGTTTTTGCCATTTTGGGGGGTAAGTCATTATAAGTTCAGAAGTCCATTAAGATATAAATTATGTTACTTAGGAGAACTAGAACAAGTACTCATTAGTACCTATACGTACACATGATCACCGATGAATTTATCAAATTGAAGCAAGAGTGAGAATAGGACCCAGGACAGTTAGGTAGTTATCCCTGTGGATTTTAAATTCAGTTCAACAAGGATTTATTAAGGCAAGGAGCTGTGGGTACAATACCAAAAATAGACATAAATAAATCTAAATGAATGAATAAATAAATGAAGAAGGAAGGAAGGAAGGAGAGAGGGAAAGAGGGAGTGAAGGAGGGAGAGAAGGAAGGAGGGAAGGAAGGAGGGAAAAAAGAAAGATATAAACTATATAAACAAGAAAGAAAGAGAATAAAAAGAAAAAAAGAAAGAAAGAAAGAAAGAAAAAAAAAGATTCTTTGTCTTGAAGAAGCTTACATTCTACTCCTTCACCTGAAAAAATGACTTAGATGTTTTTTAGGAGTTGCTGTGGACAAGAAATTCATCAGACTAGGGCCAACATAGATGGAACTGTATCAAAGGCAATCTTAACTTATTCCACAATTTTGCCCAGGACAGACCCTGAAATATATGAGTGAGTTCATTGTAGCAGGCCTGGTTTTCTTCACGGGTGGGCTGTTTCAAATGCAATAAATTCCAAATAAAATCGTGTTGGTCCAGACATTCAAATTCAGGTCATTTGGCCCCTCCAAAATAAACCTAGCATAAGCAATCTTTCCCAAATATTTCTTTATTTTCTGGGCCCAGTCTTGTGTTTTAAGATTGTACACATCTCATGATCTTGACTTATAGCTACCTCCAAGTTGTTTCATTTCTTTACTTTCAAAGATCTAAATATCAAATATTTCAAAAGTATAGTCCATTTCCACTGTGTTGAAACGTTAACCCAGGTTCCAATGATGACATTCTTCAAAGTTCTAGGGCCATTTCTTGAGGATTGATAAGTTGGGCACCATATCCTTACAATCTGGTCCTAGGTAGTAGTTTCTTCTCCTCAAATAGTCCTATATCTCTCCGGCAAATGGCATTTTGGTAGTAGTAGCAGTGATGTGTGTGTGTGTGGTGGTAAGCTGCCTATAAAACACTGTTCTTTAGCCACTTAAGTTCCCTGAGGAATGGAGCAGAAACAAGTTTCCAAGGGGAAAAATCATGTAGGAGAGACATATATCTTTATCTATAAGCTGATAAATCCTATTTCATCATACTCAGTCATTAAAACCACTTCAAAATGGGAATTAAAAAAATTTCCTGAATTTACTTCACTTTAAATTCAACTCAGTAACCGTCAACAAAGTCATTAAATAAATGAACAAAGCAAATATTTGAACATTAAAACCATAAACTCTAAATTGTTTGCAATTTGTTGAGAGATAACTTTAATAAAATAATAACAACTACGTTCTGTTTTCTTCAATGTCCCTCCTGTATATTTTTTTAATGGAGGAAGAGAGATTTTTATAGTTGTCGTTATTCTTATTATTATTTAGTTGTTAGTATGTATATCGTGCCCATTATGCTAGTTTCATTTTGCCCCATTTCATCTAAGTCTTTTCAATGTTCTGCATATTTGCCATTTTTCTTATGGCAAAATATTGTTATATCATAATTCGTTCAGCCATTCCCAAGTCTTTAGGCTTATGGGTTGTTTGCAGGGTGCTTTTTTGACTATTTGAAATAATGCTGCTATTAATATTTTCATATTGGAATTGATTGATTCCACTCATAGATTATTTCTCTCTTTTCAATAACACTCTCAGGGCATAGCTCTGTAGTGGAACCAATGGGTCAAAACATACAGTTTTTTTGTAGCTTTTATGGTTTCTATAATTTAAATCAAGAATTTGGTGCAAATTGGCCCTGGGAAATAATTAGAGAGTATTTAAAATTATAAGTCACTAGGGAAAGGAGCTTCCAAGCTGTTGGCTCAGGTGTCTATAAATGAGGCAATGTACCCCAAATCCCCAGTGCGGTTGTGATGGAGTTCAAAAAGGTGAAATCAGGCCTAGAATAAATATCAGAATTCCATAAGGTACAGGATGATGTGGGATAACTTCTTTTCCATCCAAAGCTAATCCATTTCAGAGACTTTGAATTTTAGGTCTCTCCCACCTTCTTGTTCAATGTACTTCATTTTTTTTTATGCCTTTCCTTGGTACCCAGACTCCCCTGCTCCCATTAATATAATTCATCCAAATCTGCTCTTCCCATTGATCATCGTATTATAGACAGATACATACATGTGTGTATATATGTATATGTATAAATATAACCATGCATAAGTATTGTTTTGTTAGATTATTGTTTTGTTTGAATTATCTCTTCAACTACAAACAATTTAGAGTTTATGATTTTAATGTTCAGTCACTTGCTTTGTTAATTTATTTAATGCCTTTATTGATGGTTACTGAATTGAACATAAAATAAATTCAGGAATTTTAAAAAAATTCCTGTTTTAAAGTTATTTTAATGACTAAGTGTGGCAAAATAAAATTTATCAGCTTAAAGATAAAGATCTATGTCTCCTACACATATGTAATGTATGTTCCTATGTATCTTTGTGTATATGTATGTATCTATGCAACTACCTGCTTTCCTCTGTCAGGACTTATCTGTTCTATACTCCCACTCTCTCAGGACTCCTCTCAATTAGGACATAAATAATCAGTATTAGTTTGTATTTATTTGGGGGTGCTCAACCCTTCTAGTAGGATAATGTGCTAGGCTAATTAATAGAGACCTTCCAGAGATAACGCCTTAAGGAATTTTAATGGCAGAATTGCAGGCACATGCTTGAAGGCTGATGAGGAAGATATTTTCTGCTGAAGAAGGGTATTCTGCGCTCCTCAAAATATATCACCTAGGTAACTTGCCTATGCATAGAGCTGGCTCTGGACCCATCCACTGAAAATGTACAAAACTAGCATCATTCAGTTTGTGTTTATACCTTCCCATCTGTGCATTTTGTTCAAGGACTGCAAAGGAGATCCTGGAATAATCTAACTGATGCATGTTCCTCAAGAATACTCAATAAGGGTCACCAGAAGTCTAAGAAAGTCTTCTTTTATCCCTTCCCCACCACCAACTTAGTTTTTCTGTAGCTCTCTTCTTCTTTAAGATATCATACATGTATTTATCTTACATATTGTGTCCACGCAGTAGAATGTGAGCTTCCTACCTAAGGGCAGGAACTTATCTCTCCTCTACCTTAAATTATGTACTATGGGTGTTCAATTAATCCTTGTTGGGTTGAATTGGGTCATATGATAGTCCTGAAAACCTCTCTGGTTCTCTGAACTTTATTCTTTCCTGAAATATCCTTTTACTACTTTCTAGACGAGATCTCCTTTCTCCCTTGCCATTTCTTTTCCCAAATTGTCTATGCCTGGAAATTTGGGGGCCACAAACATCCATTTCTTATGCAATTTCACTAAATGGTATCTCCCTGTCCCTGACATCAGAGTTGGGAAAACAATCAGACATTCCTATGATCTGAGATCTGTCTTGTTCCTGAAAAAAACCCTAGTCCTTACTGATTTCACTCATGCTCCTGGAGGTGAGCTGCCCTAAACTGAAGCAGAGACCCTTTAGTATTCAGGAGTCAGCTTGTGGTGCTGAGAGCAGGTGGGATTCAGCAAGCTGCCCTGGTGGAGAAGATGGGACCCAAACAATTGATTAGAAGAATGCTAAGGTTGGGAGCATCCCACCTCATTGAACTTCCTCTTCCTGATAGCAGACCAAAACATTGCTAATACCTAGCATGAGAAACCTGTGTGATCTGCCCTCATCTGAATACCACTTGTAATCCTTGTTTTGTCAGTGGCTGTAATTCGGATATATCCCTGCCCCATTCCTACTCTTCTCCACCTTCTTCATGGTCTTAGGTATTACTAGTGAAGCTTCCGTAGATTTCTGTAAAATGCAACAAATAAAGGACCTATTTCTTTGTATTACTGATCTGTGTAATTCTTCCAGGAAGCCTCCTGGAGCAGATACTTTAGTGATCCTCATCTCCATGAATTTATTTCCAAATGCATAAGATCTTTCCCAGCTTGGGTTCCTCCCTGTCCCTCAGGAAAATTTAGGTAAAAATACATTAATATAATAAAAATTGGTCTGCCCTAGACAGACAATTTCTGAAATACTGTGCTCAGTTCTGGGTGCAGCATTTTAGGAGGAACCTTGACCAGACAAACGTCACACAGTAATTGTCAGAGGTCTCATCTGAACTCAGGTCTTCCTGGCTCCAGACAAATACCTATCCACTTCACCACTTAGCTACCTGTAAGACTCAAATAGAGGAAATAATGGATCCCACGAAATGGTAACGTTATTTGAATTTGAATTATCCAAACTTATGTGTAAAAAATAATATTTTGTTCTAACTCCAGGGAACCTCTTTATGGAATTTAATTTTCATTCTGATTAGGATGTAGTTGTAATAGAAAGGGGGTTCCTTTTCAGCAATGATTTGGACTTTCAGAAGACCTCTGAGGTCCCTGTAAACTCTAAGATTCTATGTTTCTACAGAAGTTCATGCTGTTTGAATGAGATAGGAAAAGGAAGAAATATTAAACCTTCTTTCAAAGGAAAATGGGGCCTACTAGAAAAGGTAGAATTAGGAAACTGAGACTGTAACCTTCAATGGCTAGTCTTTCAAAATTATCTTTCAAAATTAAGATTTTAGACCCAGAAAAAATGCACAATTCTGGCAACTTTGATGCCAATCCTTTACCTTTTTTGGAATGTGCCTCTGCAGGAAAGTTTATCCATATTCTGAGACCCTGCTGTCAACTGGTAGGAAGAAAAAGCCATGAAATCATTCATTGTAGAACCTGCTGAGGAGAAAAACAAATCAGTCAACATGACTGCATCCTCAGGAAAAATAGTTTTTTTCTTTTTTCTAGGCCTTCTTATCTTCAACAATGAACATAATAAAGACCATATCAAGTAGCACTCTCAGTTCTTGTCCTAGAAAGCTTACTGCTAAATAATCCAAGAAAGAAAAGTCCAAATCAAATAGTTTTTTCTTCCAGAAAGCTGACCCCAGACCCAAAGAAGATAACAGAAGCATATTAAGTGTGTTGATTTGAAAAGACAATGCATATTAAAATACTAAAAAATAATAATAAAAAAAAACCTATGAGGAATCAGCTAACTGTATTCCCATAGTCATTGTCCCTTTCAGGTAGGATGGAAGAATATTTAAGAGAGACTAAACTGGATTCCATTTCCCATTTATATTCTCTGTCCAATGGAAAATGGAGTCAGAAAGATCTAGGTTTCAAACCTACTTTCCATACTTAGCAGGTAGCTATATGAACATGGGCAAGTCACTTAAGCATTTATTAAGCACTTACCATATACCAGGCACTAGGGATGAAAAGACAAAAATTAAAGTAACTATGCTCTCAGGTAAGTTATATTCTATTGGGAGAGAAAACATGTGTGTATATACACATAAACTTTTATATTATATATAATGATATTATGTTTATATCATATATTAAATACTACACATATTTCTACCATGTGTAGCATATATTTCTATTCTGTATACTAGATGCTACCATGTGTAGCATATATTTCCATTCTGTATACTAGATGCTACCATGTGTAGC
>CM053593.1:126723306-126747019 GCA_028646575.1 Pseudocheirus occidentalis
ATTTCTACCATGTGTAGCATATATTTCTATTCTGTATACTAGATGCTACCATGTGTAGCATATATTTCCATTCTGTATACTAGATGCTACCATGTGTAGCATATATTTCCATTCTGTATACTAGATGCTACCATGTGTAGCGTATATTTCCATTCTGTATGCTAGATGCTACCATGTGTAGCGTATATTTCCATTCTGTATGCTAGATGCTACCATGTGTAGCGTATATTTCCATTCTGTATGCTAGATGCTACCATGTGTAGCGTATATTTCCATTCTGTATGCTAGATGCTACCATGTGTAGCATATATTTCTATTCTGTATGCTAGATGCTACCATGTGTAGCACATATTTCTATTCTCAAGTTCCATCACACAAAAAAATTTTCATACTTCATGTAGGGAAGCCAGGCTGTTAATACCTTGTTAAGCCATTAATGCCTCATCTATGAGGGAAGCGTTCTAAAGTTGGTCAAAGACTACCCTCCTATCTATAAATGAGGATGATAATAGTGCCTACTTTACCAAGTGACCATGAAGCCTTAAATTATATATGTGTGTGTGTATTAGATATATTTTATATATGAGTACTTACTTTAGGAGTAAGCTATAATAAATATATATAGATATATACATATACATAACACATACATGCATATGTATCCATACATATATATACTTGAATACACCCATATATCCCTTGGCAAAATGGAAGCTGTTATTGTTATTTCTGAGGTTAGAAGAGAGACCAGAAAGCTATGGTCTCTGAGGTACACTCATTCCTAGTGTTTCTATTTTGCGGGGAACAGTGGGTGATTCTTTTCTCCATGCTGTTCTTAACATGTGTATTTGAACATCTTATGCAATCATTATCCATTTCATCACCTATTTTGATTTTTAAAATAAGTTCTGGCACTCTGAGATCCTTGAACCCAAAGACTCAAAAATGAAATTACAAAGTGAAGTTCCCAGATATTAAATTTCCTCCAGCAGTTGGGGTGGGGGGAGGTTTTCTGATAAAGCAGATCTACATGAGAAGGCTGGATGAGAGAAGAAGCAGAAAAGCCCAAAGCAGAGAAGCTACCCTCCTGTTACTTGGTGCCTCTTTTCAGAAACCCGCTGCTTACTAAGAGACTAAAGGGGTAGTTAAGTTTATAGCCAGAATACAATCCTGTTCCCTGTAGCTGCCATTTTCTATATCTTGAAATGTTTATGGATTTTGATGATTGTTCAGTTCACAATAAAAAAGAATTAAAAAATTATAGCTAGCTTTTTGGAGGAGAGAAAGGAAAAAAAGAAGGTAAGAAACAGAATCTAAGGATGGATGAAAAATGACCCCACAGATATACTGAGGATATGAAAGAATGGTTGGCTGACCCTGGCTTGCTTCCAGTTTCCATATGTAAGCCTAACAATTCAGCTGTACTGACACATGGGATTTTTTAAAAAAAATTCTCAACATGGATCAATAACCATGTGAATACACCTCCCAGAAAAAGAGAAAATATGACCTGTGTCTTACATCTACTATGACAGTAGCTTGGAAAGCTCTGTAGATTGAGAACCTGCAGGTTTATTGAATTGTTTTTAAATGACTCAATGGAAAAGAAATTCTTGAAACTAAGAGTTCCATAGGAGCAAAGAGCACCATACACATGTCAGCTATACCACCTGATGGCCCCAAACAGAAAATCCTGGGATCCTAGGATCAGGAAGGAAGAGTGGTTATCAGGACTTTAGAGTGGTTATCTAATCTGAGCCCTACCTGTACAGGAATCCTCTCTCCAATAATGCCAAGTGTTTTTCAATCTTTGCTGAAGACCTCTAGGAAGGGGGAACCCACGACCTTCTGAAACAACCCATTCTATGTTTGGACAACTGTAATGACTGGAAAGAATTTCCTCACCTTGAGCCAAAATCTGCTTCTCCCTCACAATTTTCACTTATGATTCCTGGTGGTGTCTTCTGGGACCATGAAGAAAGTTGAACAATTCTTGTACATGAAAACATTTCAAGTACTTGAAGACAGCTAAGATGCCCCCTCCCTAAATTTCATGCTGTCTGTCAGGAGGTGGAGAAGTGAGAAAGTTATAGAGCACTGCTGCTTTAGCTTGACAATATATAATAAAACATGTCATTTTACATTTACACAGAACTGTAGTTTTGTTTTGTTTTGTTCTTTCCTCCAAAATCACAGTAATGGATTTAGGATTGGAAGGGACGTTGGCAGTCATCTAATCTCCCTAATTTTACAGATGAAGAGACTGAGACCCACAGAGGTCAGGGAATAACAGCTGGTGGAGACTGTTTTTCTGTCTTCGATCCCTAATTGTCAAGTACTTTTTCCAGTGGTCCAGTCCATTTACCAGGAGGGAACCAAATAGAGGTATGGAAACCTGTGTTGGTTGTTGGGGAGGAGAGATATAGAGGAACCTGGTTTCCTGCTGTCCTGTTTGAGGAAGTTAGGGAGGGAGAAGCTTATCTCTTGCTCCTGTGTATATGACAACTTGCTTCAGGCATTAAATTTTCCACATCTCCCTTTCTCTCCTCTTTCTGGCTACCTCTTCAATAACATCTCATCAGAGACCATGACCAAAGGAATTTCTATTCTGATGCCAAGCTCTCCTCATTGAGGACTACCATTCCAAGAACACTATTTCCCTTCATTACTTCTTCTAAGGAGACCTCTTCACAGCCTCCTTAGCAAGCACCTCCAATAACCTTTCCTCTTCACCATTTCATCTTTCATCTGCTCTGTCACAACCGCTCCCCCTCTCTTTTCTGGAATCTTGAACCTTGAACAAAACAACACTATCCTTGTTCCTGGATGGGGTATATCAATCTACTCCTCTATGGACCTACTTACCATCCCAGTGACTTTTCAGACCAAAGTATCCTTCTCCACCAACCCAGTTTATTGTTCCTACATTAGAATCTAACTCCTTGAACTCAGGGACTCTGAATCTTCACTGCTTAGTACATAGTAAGAACTTAATAGACATTTATTCATTCACATTCAATCATTCATTGTCCAAGGTCAAAAAGGCAGTAAGAGCAGAGCAAAGATCAGAACCCTAGTGTTCCTACTCCAAATCTAGTGATTTATTTCTACCATACTGCCTCTTTATGACTTATCTTGTTTGATTTTCAAAATATCCCTGTAAAGTAAGCAAGACAAACACTGAATTAAAAGTATGTGAAAGAACTTGGAATTTTTCCAGTGGGGAACCTTTGAAGTAGTTTGTGACTGAGATTGCATCTTGATTTGTTTTTTTGTTTGGGGTAATTTTTTGGGGGTAGGGAAGAGTAGAGAATGGCAGGCAGTTCCTTATGGGAGTTATCAGAGAGAGAGTTTTCAGGAGTTCTGCCTCCATAAGAATTTGAGTTTCAGGAACTATGGAAATTAAACAAACCATTTCTGTATAGATTAGCTGGGAATTGTGCAATGTTTGTGTGTCTGAGGCAATCAACAACTCTTTAAGTGTAAGAACTCTTCTGGTTGTCTGCGATGCTCCTATAAGACTTTGGCACCAGAAAGACTATGTTTGTTCCAGGAGGGCAAAACTCTGAAGCAGGAGTTTTTAAAAGAATCACAGGAGAAGCAGGAGGAAAAAAAAGGAGAAATAAATAAAGGCCCAACTTAAGGATTTTCCCTCTCTCCCTCCCCTCTTGCTGTATTCTGACAAGGTGGTAGAAGGATTCTCCTCTCAACTGATGCCAGAGTTTGAGCATACATTCTCAAGCATCATTGACAGCCCTGAGAGATTTCAATATTCCTGCAGATGCTGAACTTTGGGCATGATGCCATGGTGTTCTTCCAAGTCCTAGGCAGCCTTGTCTCTTCCAAGCTAAGAGCAACTACTGAAAGCATTAAAATTGTAGTGTTTCTTTAGCATAGACACATCTATAGCACCATTTCTCATATACTGGGTGTGAACATAATAGCAAGCTAGGGCCAATATTAGGCTGACCTCACAGCATTCCATGAGTGAAAGTTAGGAAGCTGATTGATTGCTTTGGGAAATTGGAGTTGAGAACTATCTGGACTTATGATGTCACTAAACAGTGAATATTCTCCAAAGCCTGAGGACTTCCTTGTAAAGTGACACGATGTAAGAAGGCAAAGCTGACTTACCTGGTTTAAGTAGAAAAATCATATTTGTTTTGTAGAAGGAATTTGATAACATTCCTTCTATTCTTATTTTTACAATTCATATAATATTTGACTTAATTGTTATTTGAACATTTGAGTATTATTTGTTTGACAGCATTCCCTTGTAAATTCACCTGGATTAAGGTTGTTTTTCTTTGGGAAAAACCTAGGGCTTATTCAAATTTTTTGCCTCTAATATTGGGTTATTTAAATAATCTAGTTTTGTTAATCTGGGTTATTTTTCATGAATATTTTTCGATTTCATCTAAGTTTACAGTTTTGATGGAATATAATTGGCAAGAGTCATATCTCATAATTTACTTCATATCATCTTCAATTGTAAAGTCTCAATTTTTGATACAAGCAATTTGGTTTAATTGCTTAAAAAAACTAACTAAATTAGAATAGATAATTATCTATTTTAAAAGTTGTTTTGTTCTTGTTCAAAGACCCAAATCATCATTTTATTTATCAATTCATTTTTTTCTTTCAGTTTTGTTAATCTCTTCTTTGATTTTCAGAATTTCCACTTTGGCTCTTAAAGACATAAGTTTAAAGATACAAAATTTTTCCTAAGAATTGCTTTAGTGGCATCCCATAAATTTTGGTATGTTGTCTTACCATTTTCTTTGATGAAATTTTCTATAGTTCCTATAATTTGGTCTTTGACACACAAATTCTTTAGGATTCAATAATCTCATCCGTAATTAATTTTTAATCCTTTCTTCAGTGGCCTTTTATAGAACATGATTTAATTGCCTTGTAGGCAGTAAAGGATACCTTTAGTATTTTTGCTTTTCTGCTTATGTTGGTGAGGTTTTTATGTCTATTACAAAACATGGTTAATTTCTGTAAAGGTGAGATGATAAACTGAGAAATATGGAATCTCTAGAGATCTATTATTTCTAATTATTCTAATGCTATATTCAGGTCCTTGATTTCTTTCTTGTTTATCCTTTTGTTAGATTCCTCTAGGGATGAAAGACATAAATTGAGATTCCTCACAATTGGAGTTTTACTATTTCTCTCTATAATTCAATTAACTTTTCCTTTAAGTATTTAGATGCTATCCCATTTGGTGCACATAAATACAACAAAATGTTAATATTTATATTGGTTGTATTGAACAAATAAGAAGGTCATTTTGATTGGAATGTAGTGTATATAGAGGGGTATAATGTGTAATAAGGCTGGAAAAATGGGGACTAGTTTGTGAAGGCCAGTTCGAATACTAATCACAGGAGCTTATATTTTATTCTGGCATTTATAGGGAGCTAATGGGATTTATTAATTAGGGGAATGTCATCTTCTCTGTGACACACTTTCTGATCACTCAGGCCAGAAACGGCCTTCCTCTTCTGAACTCTTTTAGTACTTGAGAGCATTTCACTAATAATTGTCTTACATTGTAGGTATGGGCCTATCTGTTTTTTGTCCACTGCTAGATTTTAAACTATTTGAGGGCAGATTGGGGGACAGTATGATACAGTTGAAATCAGGGGGCCTGGGTTCAAATCCCAGCTTACCTATTTACTACTGATGTGACTTTGGCGACCTATCAATCGACAAGTATTTTTAAAGCAACTACGATGTGTCAGGTACTGATCTAGGAGCCGGGCAAATGACTTAACTTCTCTGGGTCTCAGTTTCCTTAACATTGAAATGAGAGGATTAGATTCTCTAAAATGATCTCTGAGGTCTTTTCTCACCCCAATCTATGATACTATGACAATATCTCGGGCAACTTTGTACCTGCCACAGGGCTTTGGTCATAGCACACAATTCAGGCAGTTCCAGATTTATGAATGGGGAAGGGAACAAGTATTGATTAAGGACCTACTACGTGCTAGGTACTGTGCTAAGTGCATTACAAATTTTATCCTCACAACAACCCTGCGAGGTAGATGCTGTTATTATCCCCATTTTAGAATTGAGGAAACCTAGGCAGATATGGTCAAATGACATGCCCAGGGTCACACATTTAATAAATGTCTGAGGCTAGATTTGAACTCAGGTCCTCCTGTCTGTCACTCTATCAACCTTGAGCAGTCTCCTAGCTGCCTTTAATAGCTAGGTGACTATAGACAAATCACTTAATTGAGCCTCAGTTGTCTAATCTGTTAGTAGTAATGATAACATTTATACTACCTATATTGCACAAAGGAGTGGGGAACACATTTTGTAAAACAAAAATTCATATAAATGTGAAATAATAATAATGATAATGATGATAATGTCAAATTCCTGCCTTGTAGCCTCAATTGTAGACTTAGAGCTGAAAAGGATGAAAAAGATCAAACCAAGACAGTTGATATGTTGGATGGGCTGCTGGATGTGGAGTCAGGGAGACCTGAGTTCAAATCCCACCTCAGACACTTACAACTGTGGGATCCTGGGCAAGTCATGTATCCTCAAGTAAACCTCAGTTTCCTCATTCGTAAAATAGCCTCTAAGGCAGCTGTTTTCAACCTGTGGGTTATGTTCAGTTTGTAACAATGAAAACACATCCTGCATGTCAGATAGATTCATAACAGTAGCAAAATTACAGTTATGAAGTAGCAATGAAAATAATTTTACGGTTGGGGGTCATCACAACATGAGGAACTGTATTAAAGGGTCATGGCATTAGGAGGGTTGAGAACCACTGCTCTAAAGTGCCTTCTCACTCTAAGGTCCATGAACCTAATTGAGACCCAGAGAGTCTTAGCATCTTCATATGATGAAGGTTACATATGTAGTAAGTGGTGAAAGGAGGATTTGAATCTAGAACAGCTTCCAATCCAGGGTTCTGTGTGCAATACCATGATGCTTAAAGCCATGTTGTTGTTGAGAAGATAAAAGGAGATACTGAAAAGTCACCACAGAGTAACAGGACTGGGTCTTTAAATTTAAATACCAAAACATGTACCTAAATCAGTACTATTCCCTTCAAAATAGTTACCTTGAGAGCCTACACATTCCATGAACATCTAATGATATTCCCATTGCTAAAAACTGTGGAGACTCCTCTTTTGGAACTGCCTTAAATGTGTTGTTCCCTGCTGACCTCCCCGCTCCAGGTTATGGCCTTGGCCTTCTGAGCCTCTCTCTACATATTCCCTTGGTGATCCCATTCATTACCATGGATTCAACCATTACCTCCAAGCAAATGGCTCTTAAATCTGTTTTTAGCCTCCAGGAACTCCATTTCTTATATTTCCTTCCTCATTCTGGATAGACCTATCTAGACCTCTAATTCACCACAATCTAAAATGGCACTGCTCTACCCACTTTCATCCCAGTCACTCAGACTCCTGACCTTGGAGTTATCTTGAACTCTTTTCCCAACTCTCCACGCTTAATCAGTTATCTAGTCCTGTTAATTCTATCTCTAAATTATTTTTCATCTTACACTCCCACTGAAACAGCTGCATTTTCTCACCCCTAGTCATTATACCCTCTCTGTGCTTCTTCAACTATGGGTTGTGACCCCATATGGGGTTATGAAAAATCTGGCAACAAAGGTTTCTGAACGGGCAATGATAAAAAATTAATTAAAAATGAAACATGTAACGAATCCGTAGTGTTTCTGGCAGCTCTTGCCTGTGTAGCATTGTGTGACTTCACCGTAGCCTCAGTTCTGAACACACAGTGGGCGCACTTTGCACCGCACAGGCCGTCATGCCCACGTAGTACCACAAATGCTGCCCAGACTGGAAAAGTTTAAGAAGCCCCGTGTAGTCTCTTCTTTCTCAAATACAACCTTCATTCTGTGGCTTATCATACTCCTTGTATCTAATTTTCTCAGTCCGTTCCTAAACATCTTAAGTGCCTTCATGCTCTCTACTGAGGCATAAATAGACTTATGATTCCAGCAGTCAAGGCCTGCCACGATACAGCTCCAACCTATCTTTCTGGCCTTGTTGTGAATTACTTCCTCTCTTATAGTCCCCCATGGTTTCAGTCAGACTGAAGCACTTTCTATCCCATTTTTGGATCCATACAGTTAACTTAACATCCCCCTTTCGTGCTTGAAATAGACTTCTACCCTCCCTCAGCAATATGTGTCTCTATCTTCAAGGGCCAACTCAGATACCTCTTTCTCCATAAAGTTTTCTCTAACCACTGACCCCCTTGGTCCTCCGAACTGAAAGTGATTTTCTCCTGTTCAAATGTCTTCTTATCACTTCTAAAACCTGTCTTTCATACTTGTAAAATTCTCCTTTATATCATAGTTATTTCCCCTCACTAGATTGTAAGCTTCTTGAGAGTAAATGTCACCTATTTCTACCCTTAAATGACTTAAGATTTGCCGGTCACAAGGAACTGAGAAAATTCAAAAGGAAATGCTGTGGGCTTTTATAGCAATTTTCTTTTTGTTCTAAAATAATGTTTATTGACATCTTTTGTTTCTCTGCCACTTTCATTTCTGAATACATCTCTCCTTATTTCCCGATTTGAGCAGCTAGGCAGCACAGTGAATAGAGTTCTGGGTCTGGATTGAGGAGGACTCATCTTCCTGAGTTCAAATCTGGCCTCAGACACTTACAAGCTGTGTGACTATGAGAAAGTCATTTAACCCTGCTTGCCTCAGTTTCCTCATCTGTAAAAAGAGCTGGAAAATACATTTATTTATACAATATACAATACAAACCATTCCAGTATCTTTGCTAAGAAAACCCCAAATGGGCTCATGAAGAATCAGACACAACTGAAAAGGACTGAACAACAGTTTCTTTGCTATTTCTTGTAATAATAAAAAAAATAGAAGAAAAAAAATGAAGCATTTTGGCCAAATTAACACATCAACTGAATCTGAGAATAAATGCAATGTTCCATCTGCACCCACAGACCTTCCATCTCCCCACTGAAGGGAGAAGGGAGGTATTTTCATATTTTTTTTTTCTTTTTGGAGGGGTAAGGCCAGGGAAATTGGTGTTAAGTGACTTGCCCAAGGTCCCATGGTTAGTAAGTGTTGTGTCTGGGGCCGGATCTGAATATTCAGGTCCTCCTATCTCCAGGGCTGGTGCTCTATTCACTGCGCCATCTAGCGGCCCCAACATTTTCATATCTTTATCTCTTTTTAGGGACATGCTATTTTTTTTTTTTCTGGACCTTTGATTTAATGGCTGTACGGAGTTACTGGTGATTAAACACTCCCTATGAATAGAGCTGCCTGGCAGTACTGAACAGTTAAGTGATTTGCTCAGGAACACAATACCATGCATCTGAATCAGGACTTGACCCCAAATCTTCAGGTCTCCAAGGCCGACTCTCCGTACCATATACCAGGTTGCCTCTTTGAAGGCCATATCCAAAGAGGAGTCTGAAAAATGTTTCTACACAGCAATGGTAGCAACATTGAAAGAACCAGGTGACTATTTTGAGGGAGACTACATATTTGGATACATAATTTCTGGTTAAAAAGGGTCTTTCAGATAGCCAAAGTGTGATCTTTGTGACTGGGGGGAAACCAAGTTTTCTGTGCCTTGTTCTCAATTTACAAAATGGGAATATGGTTTGTACTTCTCAGATGTGAAAGTTTTTTTAATAAAAGTCCTCTCTATATTCTGAACACAAACATACAGAGTATTATTAGTAAAGTATCAAGAAATGTATAAGAAGGCAGATATGAAAAGAGAGATTTCCCTGAGTGTTAAGTCAATAGGCAGGAAGAGCTAGGAACAGATTTTTTTTTCCCCTGGCAGTGACTTGAAAGAAAAATTGAAAAGAAAAATGCCTAGTCATACTGAAGAATCAACGGATTGAATTAGGGCAAAGAATTTCCATCTCAGAGATGAACATGGCACTTGGCTCCACTCACTTCTTTAATAAAACAGGGATTATACTCCCTTCTCTCAGAGGCACTATGAAGAATACTACATAATTAGGTGACGTCTTTTTTGTTTCTTGGGGGAAAGACAGGGTAGCCAACTTTTGGATGTCAAAGATAATGAAGAAAAGGAAGTATGCATAATTGCACTAGCAAAGGACCCCAAAATATTCATCTGGGTGATTCAATTCTATGCTCGTCTCTCCCCACAACTTTGATCAAAAGTATTAAAATTTTAAAATACCCTACTTTTCTCTTATGTCCCTTTTCAAGCTTGGGTAGTGCTCTTGAATTAGCTGAGAAGTAGCCCAAAGGTTATTCTATTTTGTTCTAATCTATTCTGGAAGGGAGGTCTTAAAGAGAAGCCAGTGCTTGCTTAAGGTATGGACTTTGGTATGGATACCTAGGCCCTTTAATTTTCTCAAATGCTTTAAAATAAACAAAATGTAATCGTTGCTTAGTTGTACCAGTTGAGGCAGCTAGATGGTGCAGTGGATAGAATGCTGGACCTAGAGTCAGGAAGACCCGAATTCAAATCCCAACTTAGTCACTAACTAGTTTTGTGACCTTGGGTAAGTCACTTAACCTCTCTTTGCTTTGGTTTCCTTAATGCAAAAATAAGGATAATAATATAGCACCTAAACTTCCTGGGTTGTTTGTGAGGATCAAATGAGTGTAAAGCACTTAGCACAGTGACTAGTAGCACATAGTAGGTGCTTTCTAAATGCTGGCTACTGTTATGCTGAACCATGAAAGGGCAAAACTATGTATGGAGAATGGAATTTAAAAATACGGATACACGGCAAGGGAGTATGGGAAATCACCACAGCCTTCAAACATCAGTCACATCTGGGTTACAGGAGAAACCAGAACAATTTTACCACAGCAGACAGAGACCTTTATCTATAAAGTATCTTCTTTATTTAAGTTAAACAATTTTCAAGGATGGTTTCCATCTATAAAATGAACAAAGTACAAGCTCTGTACAGCAGTTCTTTTTTTAAAAATCAACTGGAAAAAAAATTACCAAACTATATTTTGAAATTTGCAAAACATACTCACATATACCATCATTTAGCTCTTATGAAGACAGTAAGAAAGACCACCACAGAGAAGACGACTAACTTTTGTCATACTTTGCCTTGAGGGTTTGCAGAGGGGCATTTTTAATTTTAATTTTTAAAAATCGGGGCAGGATAATCCCTATGCTTAAAAAATAATTAAATCACAGTAAGTAACTTTGGCACACTGTGTCATGTAAACATAGCTTGTAACATAGGACCCCTGTTATTTTTTTTCTTCTTTCTCTTCTCTGTTCTGCTCATGATATCATAGAAGGTTGCTAGCTCAGAAAAAAATCAAGCAAGACTACCTCCTCTTTGGGCAGTAGCCACAACACAGAGTTTGGTAGATACATCCTTACAGTACAGTGGGTTTGACAATTCAGAACTCTGGGTAGGGTGGAGGTCAGAGATTCACCAAGAAACCTAGTTGTCCCCCCTCCAAAAAAAAATAATCAGTCAAATTTAAATACTTCCCTATACTTATGGGGGGCCCCTTTACAGTAGCAATAGCTCATCAGTGACTGGGATTTCAGTTAACAGAATCCAGAAGTAAGTGCGTCTGGGCAGGAGCTTCCTGCCCATAAGTATTTGTTCAATATGATTGCACACGTACGTCATCTTGAAGCTTTATCCTTAGCCTGCTCCAAAGGATCTACATTTTCCTCCAGAGATGGAAACGTGCCACAGCATCCTGTATCCTGCTGGAGAATGAGTTCAGAACCCCCAGCCCCTTTCCATTAAAATACATCTGTCTGGGTTGACAGCATGGAAGCGAAACAGTTGCAGGCCAAAAACAAACTAGAAAATTTCTCCACTATATTATCACACTTATAAATGCTCATAAATTTGGTGATTTATTGGGGGCAGGATAGGGGAAGAAGGAAGAGTAGCAATGGGATGAAAGTTTTCATTCCTTGCTAAAGGTGGACTTATCGGATAGGGATGGGATGAAAGGCCAAAGAGTTGATTTATTGTTGCCCTCCCATATCCCAAATCCACCCTTTCCTGTTCAACTCCCCAGTCTCTTGAAAGGGACACATGTAGCCCCGATGAACACACAGCAGTCAGTAGCTCCTCCTCCAGTTGGGCACCCCAAGCTGAGTCTGGGAACTTGTGAGGACCAAAGACCCATTTACTACAAGGGGTTAGCTAATAGTCATCAATCTACCACACAAACCTGAAGGTTACACACACACACACACACACACACACCACCCACCCACACACCTCTTTTACTACTGGTTATAATCACTCTGTAGTTTAAACAGAAATCGTCTTCCTAAACCAAAAGGCTCTCATTGTGTGCACAAATTCATTACAGTAAGTTTTCTGGCATTGATTTTTCGTTAATTTTCTTTGTTTACCCAAAGTTTACTAATGCAGTCATTCAGAGAGGGGGAAGAAAAGACGTATTTTTGTATTCCAATATAAGGACTTCAATAATGTTGCTAGGAAGAAGGCAGGTTGAAATTCAGAGCCCACTCTAACCATGATGGTGCCACTCACGTATCAGGACATCAATTAGACCAAATCCGTAAACTGGATTTATTTTCAGCCGCGACTAATCACAAACATTCAGCTGGCAGCTCAATTAATTCTGAAGGCCCAAGTCTTATGGACTCAAGTAATTAGACCAATGCTGGTATTGTGACAGCTACATAATGTAACATAATTTGTCTGCACCTGTCAAAGGACTATGGCAAGTTGTGCCATTACTCATATTGGAAGCTGTGGGGCTGTTTTTAGTTTTTATTTTTTAAAGAAAAGAAATTTAATTTAAAAGACCAAAAGCAATAATCTTCGAAACAAGTAACTGATACAGGTTTACAGATACTGACAGCACACAGAGTGAATTCCAAGTCACAGCAGCAAATCCAAAGTAAATGCCAGACACAGATGCTGCTGGGATGAGGAGGATTGGGTCTTGGCCCTGAATGATGCTTCCCTTTCCTCTTCTGTTGCCTCCTGTGTCGTTGGTTGGCCGAGAAGCACCCATTCATGGGAAGACCCCAGGAAACAGGTGAGGCTCTCTCCCTTTGTCAGAACAGAGCTTCATTTCATGACTGGGTTCAAGCCCTCTTCTTTTCACATGTGTGAACAACTTTCTGGAGAATTGTCAAGGATGAAGATGATGACGATGATGATGACCCATATAAACCATTGGGAACTGACCATATTTTTTAATATATATTTATATTTAGTGTCCCATCATAGAAAAGTTCATATTCAAATATAACAAGTACATTATATGGGAGTAGCAGATTCAGGGCTGGGAGAGGGCTGGGAAGGGAGGTGAAGGGGAAGAAAAAAAAACAAACCCCATAAACCTTCAAAATGACAGTTCAGTTTTCAGAAACTGTAAATAATGCTTTTTATGGGGAAAAAATGGAGCTTTAAAAATGATCTTCTCAGTGAGAAAGTTAACTACACCCCCTTTCTCCCTCCCTAATTCCCCAAACTGTATGTGTTTAGATCCATTTTTCCTACAGTATGTCAGTTGTTGCTAGGGATGTTAATCGACCATTTGTGCGAGTGCTAAGCAGGAGTGGGGAAAGAAATGGGAAAGGGCTCACGGAGAAGAGGGAGCATGGCTGCGACTGTGTTTGGTGAGATAAGGAAAGCAGCATTTCCCCTCTTCCCCTCGTCCACACAGTTCCCCTGTGCCTTGCTGTTGCGCTTCTCCTATTTTCAGACCATGATGGAATACTGAGGTATATAGTTCTGTGGAAAGTTTAAGAAATATAATCGGTAATGCGATCATCAAAACTCAGCCTGATGTGTTGGAAACGTGATGGTGTTCACTGGGTGTCCTGTTGGTTTTCCTCTGCCCTCCTACTGCTGCAGGTTGAGTGTGAACTTCCACTGTTGTGACAGGGATGGGCTGCAGACCTCCACGCTCAGGCCTCCATTTTTGGCATTACGGCTATCCAGGCACAAGTTGCTTCCGACATGCCTTAATTTAGAATTACTCTCGATTTGCTCCCATTTCTGCAAAAAGGAGAAAGAAAAATGATAAGCACATAAATATAAAAGAAAAGAGATACTTTGAAAAAGCTCTTCTTCTTGCATTAGAAAATGCCTCCGAGGGACTAAAACACCCAAACCCTTTGATGCAGAGATTTGACTGCTGGACACCGACTCCCATGAAGGTTAAAGTCAGAAAGAGTGGTCCCATGTATACCTGCTCCTTAGTGAGTCAGCTCACATTTATGAGCATTTTTGGAGGGCTGGGCACTGTGCTAAGCACTGATTGTTTTTTTTTTTAACGGCAAAACATCTTTTCCCCTAAGAGGTACTTTCTGTGGTAACAAAGAATTGGAAAACAAGCAGGTGTTCATCAGCTGGGGAATGGAAAGCAATAGTATTGCTCTAAGAAATGATACATATGAAGAATCCAGAAGTGCAAACGAAGCATATGAAATGAAGAAGAGTGAATGAAGTAAGCAGAACCAAAGAGAAAACCCCTCACGATCACTACAACACTGTAAACAGAAAGGATGATAAAAATGTAGCTGGCAATTATAATGACATTACAACAGGCAATTATATACCATATAATATAATTATCTTAGTTACATTCTATAAGATTGCCAATTATAATTATGTAATAATAATAACAAAGGCATAATAGTGACCCAACTTGGCCCCCCAGAAGAGAGGATAGGATGCCTGTCCCTCTCTTCTGTTTAGAGGTGGTAGTGGTAGAGTACTGTGTATCTTGGCAGAAATGGTGGATCTAACTGAACTGTCCTTTTCCTTCCCCTCCCCTCTTTAAATCTTTGCTACAAAGGATCTTACAAGGGAGAGGGATATATCTGGAGGTCTAAGAACAAAAAAGAAAATTCATCATAATTTTAAAAGGAAGAAAAAAATTATATCAGGTGCCTGAACACTTCACAAAGGAAACTGCTTACTGCTCTCCATCAGCCTTACTCAGAGCTTATAATCTCCTCCCAGAATCTGAGGACAAACTGATAGGACAGTTAACCTCTGTTACCTCTCCCATCTGCCCTTTCCCTCACTCTTAATATCTCTTCTCCCTACAGGGACCCATTATCCTAAGGCTGCCTCTCACTCCTTCTCTCATTGGTTACTTGAGAGAAAGGAGGGAAAGCAATTGATTAAGAGCTTAATACTTCAGTGTGAATAAATTGATGGATGAGCTCAGTAAGGGATATTTGCATTTTAAATCAGAAAGCTTGGGGAAGAGAATGCCTGACACAAAGGAATGAATGGCTAATGGTAAAAGTTCCAACATCACTGAGGGAGCCATGGGAGAACAGAGGGGGTTTCTGGCTGTGCCTCCAATTATACCACCTAAGGAGCTATGTATTTTGCCTTATAACTCAAACAGACTGGCTCAGAGGGGACTTAAGTCTTTTCATGTACCCAGTAATCTATGTCACTCCAGACAGGCATGGCATTGACTCATGGTAGACATTGGACAAGTATTTGTTCATGGACTGAATAGGAAGGGGTAGAGAAGTTAATTCTGCTAAGCGGCCTTCCTTCTCAGGAACAATACAGCCTGCTACTTCTCCACTGAAGTCTATAGTATACATCCATTACCTGGACATCTCCTTATTCTAAAAACTAGCCTCCAGGGGGACTTAACACCCCACAGCTGTTTAGGAGGTTATAGAAAATAAATACCACCAATTATTTTCTCCAATTAGTGTCTGTCTTATTCAAACAAAAAAAAATTAACACACAGCATTAAAAGCCTTTCATCATTAAGGTTGTAGTCTGTGATTCTAATTAATTTTTTACACCATATGTGCTAACGTTCCTATACATACAATTCTCCCCACCCCCCAAAAAATCCTTTTAGTGTTGTAGAATTAACATTTCTCACTCTTGTCTCCTTTCCTCCTTTCACACTGCAAATGCATACACAACACATGTGCAATCAGTGACGTGCTCTGAAACCAAATATTCCAACTGGCATGAAAGCACAGCATTCAAGATCAAATTTGCTAAGGAGTTTCAGTCTCAAAAGGCAAGTGAACCAGGCAGGAAGAAGACAGAGAACAGGGGAAAGGAAACAAAAGAGGAGAAAGGCAAAACCTCACTGCAGATCTGGTCTTTAAAATGAGACTGATGACCAATGGATTTTCTACTACAGGACATTGTGATTTTAAGTCTGTTTGTATATTTTACCTGGGATTTCTCACAAACAGCAGTAACAAAAAAATGTATCATCCTGATTCATATTATGTTAGCAATAAAATGCAAATGGAGAGTGTAGGGAAGAGAATAATGTAACACAAATTTAACTTTTTAGGGGCAGTTTGTGCTATTTTGTAGTCAATCACTTTCACCACACTGTTTCTCTATAATTTTTTTTCTTTTGTTTTCCTCTTTCCAGTTGTCATGTAAAGTTTTTATCTGGCTGCCACTGATATCCATGTCATTTCAGATTGACTAGAATTCATTTTGCCAAAGAGAGTGGAAATCTGGCCCCACCCTCCTTAGGGAATTAGTCTGTCATATTCTAATGCATCAACTAAATGGGGGACCCAAAACAAAAAAAAGCCCCACCACAGATCTATCTTTTGAAAGAGGTCTGACAGTTCTGATTAATATGTCATAATACAAAGCTCGGCTGGGCTGACCTATTTATAGGACAGTCAGAACTGCTGGCTTTGACTGTTGCAAAGGTCTATATGCTTTCTCTCCAAACAACACACTGGTTTTCAGTGTTAACCACCAAACCAATCCTTTCTGATACAGACCATATACCACAGGGAGCTGACTTTTATATAAACCTCTTTCTTTCTTGTAAAGTCTGTTTAAAATTTTAGTGATGAATGCTGTTTCTTCTTCCAAGTATGGCCAAGTTAGAGTAGGAGTCACATATTAGCCATTTGAAAAAAAAATGGTTTTTCAAAAATTTGGTCCAACAAGACCAAATTTCCATGCGTTTAAAATATGAGAACATGTCTAATATGGAAATATGTTTTGCATGACTTCATGTGTTTAATAGGTATCATATTGCTTCCTTTCTCAATGGGTGGGGGAGGGAGAAAATTTAGAACTCAAAATGAAAAAAAAAAGCTAAAAAAAGAAATTACAAAAAAGTGTTTGTATGTGTGTGTGTGAATGAGAACAAAGAAGTTTATGATTGTTCTATATTAGTACAGAAACAAGATGTTTTCTCTCCATTATTTCCAAGGGGAAAAGAGATTTTAAAGTTTTGTCTAGGAGCCAGGCTATTGATTTCACTCAGTTCCAGATTGTGAGGCAGCTAGATGGTGCAGTGGATAGGGCACTGAGGCTGGAATCAGAAAGATTTGAGTTCAAATCCATTCTTAGACACTTATTAGCTGTGTGATCCTGGGCAAGTCACTTAACTTCTATTTGCCTCAGTTCCTCATTTGTAAAGTAGGGACACAGTAGAGAAAGAAATGGCAAACAATGCCAGTATGTCTGCTAAGAAAACCCCACAGACAAGTTCATGGTGTCAGAAAGAGTCAGATGTTGCTGAAGAAATGAACAAAGGGAACCTACCATAGCTCTTGGGTGTGCCAAACAGTATAACAGCAAAAAAAAAGACTAATCGACCATTAAATCAACAAACATTGAAAAGCAACTAGAATATGTCAGTTGCTGGAGATAAAAACATAAAAATGAAATAATTCCTGTCCTCAAGAAGTTTACAATCTATTAAAGACACAACATATGTGGATATACAAAATATATACAAGGTAATTTAGTGCGAAGTGGGGTGGGGAAGGCACTAGCAACTGGGGAAGCCAGAAGCAGTATCATGCAGAAGGTGGTGCTTGAATTGAGCTCTGAAGGGATTCTAAGAAGCAGAGGTGAGAAGGGTGGGCATTCTCGGCATGGGGAATAGATCCCCTGTAGAAAGGTGTAGTGAGAAATGGAACGTTATATATGAAGACGACCAAATGGGCCACTTGGACTGGACTTTAGAACGTGTGAAGGGTAGGTTGGAGCTGAGTTGTGAACGGCTCATAAATACCAAGCAGAGAAGCTTGCATTTGATCCTAAAGGCAACAGGGAACTAATGGAGTTTATTTCTGAACAGGGGAATGTGGTCAGACACATGCTTCGGTAGTATCTCTTTGGCAGCTGTGAGGAGAGTAGGCTGCAGAGGGTTTGAAGCAGGGAGGCCAAATGACTCTGATCAGTGCAATGATCAATCCTCATTCCAGAGGTCTGATGACGAAACACATTAGTCACCTCCTATCAGAGATGCAATGAACTAAATATGCAGAATGAGACACACATTTTTGGATGTGGCCAATTTGGGAATTTATTTTGTTGGACTGTTTGTCTTTGTTACAAGGCTTTTTCTCCCCCTTTAAGAAAAATAAAGTATGTGTATTAGGGAGGATGAGCGTAATTTTTAAAAAAATTTTAAGTATGTATGTTGGGGGTAGGGTGGGAAGCAGAAAAAAATGCTCATTAATTGGAAAATAATTTTAAAAATACTCTAGGCTAGAGGTAAACGAGGGTCCGAACTGGAATGGTAGCTGTGTGAGTGGGGAGAGGGGGAAGAATGTGATAGACGTTGCAAATGTAGACTTGACAACTCACTGGATATGTGGGGGGGGTGGGGGTGGCAGAAGTTGAGAATGACTCTAGGGCTGAGAACCTGGGTGACTGAAAGATGGTGGTGATCAAAAGTGATTGTATAAAAGCCATAAGAATTTTTCTGAAAGTTGTCAGGGTTGGGGAGAAAGAGGAGAGAGTGTACAGCCAGATATATAGAAGTATTGGAGGAATTTGAAGAGCTGGCACCACTGAAAGTCAAGCCAATATTAAGACATGTGTACTCATTGTATGGACATGATAAATGAAATGCTTTTGGGGATTCTGGGAGGATACAGAACCTAGGAACCTATTTCTACCATGGGTGGAATGTCCATAGCAGAGAGAGATTCGTTTTTATCTTACTTGTAAACATCTCCAAAAAAAGGATTCCAAATCCACTTCAGGCAGACTTTCCCTACAGGTCACAACTCTCTGAAAGTAACAACTACTATGTAATAGCTCAGAATTGCTCTATGACACTAGGAAAATCACTAAGCTTCATCATAAAAATCAATATTTATTGACCTCTGCAGTGAACACAGCAATGCATCACAGCCAGTTGCCACCCAGGCAGTCCTTACAGGGATTGGGGCCTAAATCACGACATCAGAGTGGGGGGTGGGAAATGGTTAAAAAGCTTAACTGGGCAGGGAGAAGGAACGAGGCTCTTTTGAACAATTCTATTTGAGAGCCAGAAGTTAAATATGTGTTATTGAATGGTAGGATATAATATTCATCTTTCAACTTCTACATTCCCATCTACCTTATAATAAAAACTAATGAAAGAAGGAGTCAATGCCCCAGTTTGTCAATGAGAGCAAGTTAGGCACATTAGAAGGTGCTTTTGGTGCCTGGAATTGTTCCAAAGTATTAAATGTTAACTCTATGGTTTGTGAACTTGTTTAAAACTGTTTGATATTTCAAGCAGTGGAGAGAGTGCTGGGCCTGGAGTCAGGAAAACTTATCTCCTTGAATTCAAATCCGGTCTCAGATACTAGCTGTGAGATCCTGAACAAGTCATTAACCCTGTTTTTTCTCAGTTTCCTCATCTGTCAAATGAGCTAGAGAAAGAAATGGCAAACCACTTTAGTATCTTTGCCAAGAAAACTCCAAATAGGGTCACAAAGAGATGGAAATAACTGAAAAATGACTGAACAACAGTAACAACATAATTGATTTTCTTTGTATTTTACTGTTAAAAACATTATTCTGAGAAGGGGTCCCATGATTCACTGGACCACCAAGGGGTTATATGACACCAAACAAATTAAGAACTCTTGTTCTAAGCTCTAAAGGAATCAAATGAAGGAAAAAGGGATATAACATACAAGACAGGTTACGTGGTAGAAATGTTAGTTCTGATTACAAACAAAATCCCAGACTAGAATGCAAAACTTAGTAAATATAGCACTGAATTTGGAATCAGCAGACCCAATCTGAAATGTCCTGGCTACGTTACTTACTGCCTGTATGACCATCATCACATGAGTTCCTCTTTTTACATCTCAGTTTTCTCATCTGTAAAAGGAACGGACTGGACGAGTATGACAGCTAAAGTCTGTTTCAGTCCTGAAAACCTTTTGATTTACTCCAAAAGACTCATGATGGAAAGGGATATCCACATTCAGAGAAAGAATTATGGAGTCTGAATGCAGATGGAAACAAACCACTTGCTCTCTCTCTTTTTTGTTTTGTTTCATTCCTTCTTTCTCGTTCATTCCATTGGTTATAATTCTTCTTTACAACTTGACTAACATTTGATGTGAAGGTATTTGTACAACCTATATTGGATTGCACGCCGCCACGGGGAGGAGAGAGAGTGGGAGAGAAAATTTGTAATTCAAAAACTTGTGGAACTGAATGTTGTAAACTAAAACTAAATAAATACATGAAAAAAAACCTTTTTGATCTTCTGAGAAGTACAAGAAATATATGTTACCATATCCTACTGATTTGGATCTTAATGACCCAGATGTGCTATATCTTTTAAATAGTAAAAACTAAAATTTAATTTAAAAAATACAATTTATTTTTTAATTCTAATTTAAAAAATATAAAGGGCACCAAGGAAAATAAAATTAATTCCAAAGTAAAAACACTAAAAAAAATAAAAAAATTGGTAGAGGAAGCTCTTCCTTCCCAGGGAGCTTCATACCATCTTAAATCATACATTCTATAAAAACTGTAAATAATTTCTCTCTCTGAAGAAACAGATGGGATGTCACTTACAAGAAGGGGAAACAGTCTAAAATCTACAATATTATACAAAGGATCAAGAAATAAAACTTTCCTTCAACTTCTAGGCTGAAAATTAATTCATGTACTTTGAAATAAATGAAATACAATCCCCAATAACGTAACATACATGGCAAGGTTCTATATGATTAATTCTAGTTTTTTATGAGTCTGGTCCATTTTACCATTAGCACCCACACTGATTGTAGTGTGATGTATGTGTCTTGCTTGAAAGTAATAAAATTTCATCTTTTTAGAACCAGGAGAACTTTGTACACAATCACAGACACAACATATGCGTGATGACTAACTTTGATAGACTGGGCTCCTCTTAGCAATGTAAGGCTACAAGACAACTCCAAAAGACTCATGATGGAAAGGGATATCCACACCCAGAGAAAGAACCACAGAATCTGAATGCAGATTGAAGTAACCTATTTGCTCTCTCGTTTGTGGTTTTTTTTGTCCCTTCTTTCTCACTGTTCATCCCATTGGACATAATCTTTCTTTACAACATGACTAATGTTCAACGTGAAGGTATTTGTAGAACATATATTTGATTACATGCTGCCATGGTGGGGGAGGGGAGAGGAGAGGGAGACAGAGAAAATTTGATACTCAAGGGATTGTGGGACTGAATGTTGTAAATTAAAAGTAAATAAATAATTTTTTTAATTTCATTTTTTTAAGGCATCCAGATTTCAGAATTCAGACTTATCATTAACATAGCCTAACCTCTTACCAAGTTAGTCAAAATAAATGAAGTTGTGCTATATAAGGTCAATCTTGTATGGTATGGCCAAGTGATGAAACACGACAGTTATCTTTGCTCCCTTCTTCTAGAATTTTAGCAAGGGTTTACAGAATAGTTGAATATTATCTGTTTGCTGATCCTGCACCTATACTCTGGGTAGGTTTTTCTAGGCAGCCTAAGTCTATGTGTCAAGTATTAATTCTGTGCTGTGGTCATTAGTATGAAATTAGTCATTCAGTAAATACTGTATGCTTACTGGAGAAGAGAAGACAGGGGGTGCATGACAACTATCTTTAAGTACCGGAAGAGATGACATGGACAAGAGTGATTAGACCTGGCCCCCAAAGACGGAACTAGAAACAACGAGTGGATGTGGTAGAGATAAACTGCAGTCTGGTATCAGGAAAAACTTCCTAAGAACTGGAGCTATCCTCAAACCAAAGGGACAGCCTTGGGGAGGGGTGGCATTCTCAAGTCAAGGTGGAAGGACTGACCACTTGTCAGAGATGTTGTACAAGGGATTCTCTGCTGTGGTGTGGATTGCTCTCCAGGTGTGATCATGGGCAAATCAATTTCTCAGCACCCACCCCAGTTAACTCACTAAGACTGGACGGTTGAACCAGCTGGCTCCTAAGGTCTATTCCAAATTCTGTGATTATGATACTGTATTTAAGAATCATGTGAAAAGTGGGAGAAGGAAGCACAAGAAGGCATAAGAAGTTTAGTTTACATGGTGACAGAAGGGACAAACACATCAAAATAAGACACAAAACAAAATTATGTAAAGAAGCAAACCTCGGACAGATATAATTACTCCCTTGAAACACGGCAGAGTTTTGCAGGCAAAAAGAAGAGGAATGGAAGTGGTGGGAGATATTCTGCCCACCTACGCAGTGCCTCAGAATCAAGAAGCCAACCAGTATGGCTTTGAATTCAACAAGGTGCATGCTCCTCTTCTGGTTGTACCCACCTGTCTGCTGTCATTTTCTCTGCAGCCCTGTAGTTTTATAAGGGAGCCTGGTGCTCGGTCCACCACGGTAAGGCACAAATCCATATGTTTTACTGACTTGTCCTTTGTTAAGGCCCATTCCTGAAATACAAATACAAAAACAAAATAAGTGCCTGGCCACAGTACTTGTTCCTATACTGTTACAGTTTTGGGGGGTCAGGCTGTATAGGTTTCACCTATACCCTTCCTCAACAGGCTTTGGGGGTCCCCGGCTCCCGGCTTCCGCTTTCTCCGGGAGAAACAGCTGCACAGAAAACTTAAGACACAGGGCTTGCTTCTTGCTACTTTCTCTTAGGCTTGGCGTGGCTGGAACTCCCTCATTCTCACCCCAAAGGCAGAGAGATAATCCTGCTTATTGCAAACAGGTGCAACCTCCACATTCTGCCCCGAGGTGATCATGTGCCTGTTAGTTGAGGACGGTTCAACCCATTACCAACAAGAGCCCCAACACTATACAAAAACATATGGGGATTCCATATGGGGATAATACTAGGAATATGGACTTGCTTCGGTTTCTTGGTCTGAGATTAATATGTAATCTCTCCTTTGACATTTCATTTCCCACCTGGCTACATTCATTTTGGACTTCTTTGGTGAACGTCAGACCTAGAGTCAGGAAGACTTGAGTTCAAATCCAACTTCAGATACTTACTAACTGGGTGACCCTGGGCAAGTCACTTAAACTCATTTGCCTCAGTTTCCTTATTTGTAAAATAAGCTGGAGAAGGAAATGGCAAACCACTCCAGCCAGTATCTTTGCCAGAAAACCCCTAATGGGGTCAAGAAGAGTAGAATCACCAACAAAGAAGCCCTTAGTAAACTCATCATTGAGAAATGTCATAATCTCACCACATCCAATCAGTCCTGTCACCCCCTCATCAATACCCTCTGCCCCTCTCATGGGAGGGTAAAGCCATAAACTTCTCCACTTAAGGAGAGGGAAGAGAACTGACACATCCTCACACATCTCCTCCTTGCCCACCTGGCTGTAACAAGGCTGGATTTCTTTGCCTTCTCCACCATTCTCTTGTGCCCGGTTTCTCCTTTCCAGCTTTATTTTACAAGTTATCTTCCCTCATTAGATTGCAAACTCCTTGAGGGTAGGGACTGTCCCTCTTTAAAAAAAA
>CM053593.1:126754206-126787392 GCA_028646575.1 Pseudocheirus occidentalis
TTCTTTCTTTCTTTCTTTCTTTCTTTCTTTCTTTCTTTCTTTCTTTCTTTCTTTCTTTCTTTCTTTCTTTCTTTCTTTCTTTCTTTCTTTTTCTTTTTCTCTCTCTCCTTCCTTTCCATCTTTCTGTCCTTCCATTCACCCTTCCTTCCCTCTTCCTTTGGCAATTTTCAGGAAAGGAAAAGGTTTTTGATCTTTCACTGTTGGCATGGTAAGGGTAATTAAAAATGTAATTAATGAATTCAGATCAAAGGAAAATTCCTGTCATCTCATATTTTTCAACAGACCTTCACTTGGCCTTTAAACAGTGAGAGGTGGGGGAGGAGGTTCTAATAGAAATTTCTATACAGAGGCTAAAAGCTGCTATTGGACAAAGCCTAAGCAGAGAGGTTGGTCAGAGTCAGCCTAAGGCTCCTTCAGGTGAAGGGACAGCCAGTGGGAGCAGAGAGGATTTTTCTTTGGAGCTCTAATACTCAAACCCACAATTATTAAAACATGGGTGCATGTATTGTTGGCGGAGGGCAGTGCATTAATGATGCGCGGATAGTTTCCAAGTAAAAGGCTTTCTTTTTCTGAGGGAAAGAGGAAATAATATTTTTGAGTATTTCTGAAAAAAAAAGATATGCCTATACTCACCTCAGCTGATGGTTCATTTTAGTACTTACAAGTAGGGAAAAGATTTGGGAAGAGTTATGCATGTCAAGAGCAAAGGTAAAAAGAGAACAGCATCACTTAAGCCACAAATAAATCTCAGGTTCTGGGATCTCTAAGAGCTTTCACTGAGAAGAGAATGTGGTGGCTTTTGTGTGTACAATCCCTCTATAAAGCAGTCTATAACTCATTACAAAATGCTCTAGGAATATTCAGAATAAGGAATATGCCATATGAAACCCCAAACTCTCCCAACCATTTCTTTAGTAAGATTAATTTAGATTAGATTCCAAAAGAGAGCAGATCTTGAGGTCTATACATAAGGGTGTCAGCAGTCCCTTGGAACACAGGACTTGAGTAATTTAAACTATAAGGCTGGGCCTAGAAAGAGGGATCTAAGGGGGATTTCTCCTGACATTTCTCTGCTCTTGGAAGTAGGCATGGAATATGCGCTATAATTCCCACTTTTCCCATGGGGAACAGTGGGGCTTAGAGTAGTCAAGCACCTGCTGCCATAAAAGACCAGTGGTAAGCCTAGGACTATAGTTCATGTTTTCTCAGACTTAGTTTGATGGCCTTCTCTAAAAGGCCATTGTGCTGGCCTACTTATAGCTACCAAAAAAAAAAAAACGACCCATAAACACAGGATGATAAGCATATCTCTTAATACTTGAGGGTAACCAACAAAGGTAATAACCAGCATTTTTTTTTTTTTTGCTTTTTTTGAGGGCTAGGTGGCCCAGTGAATAGAGCACTGGCTCTGGAGTCAGAAGGACCTGAGTTCAAATCCAGCATCAGACATTTAACACAAAACCTAGCTGTGTGATCTTGGGCAAGTCACTTAACCCCAAGTGCCCTCCATAAAAGCAAATAAAATTAAATTTAAAATTAAAAAAATATAAAGAATGAATGCTGCAAAATTATAATGACCAAGTTTGAGTCTTTTTTTTTTAACAGATGTAGGGGACTACAGGTGTGGAATGATGCAAAATATCAGACTTTTCTAATATGCTAGTTACTTTTTTTTTTTTTGTTGAGGCAACTGGGGTTAGGTAACTTGCCCAGGGTCACAGAGCTAGTGACCAAGAACTGTTTTGGGCCAGACTTCACCTCAGGTCCTCCTGACTCCAGTGTTCTACCTAGCGGCCCTATGCTGGTTTGTTTTTGTTGGATTTTTTTCTTCTTGCATTGTAAGGGATGAGTATCTGGGAGGGCAAGGAGCAAGGGGTAAGAGATAAATTCAGAAACATGGGTAATGTAAAACCTAATGTATCCAAAAAAATTTCTTTCTTAAAAAATCCTTAAGGCAGCGTTTCTCAACCTTCCTAATGCCACCACCCTTTAATATTAATATGTGGGAATATCTGCATGTGGGCAGACCTGCCCTGAGACAGATAGAGGAGCCTTGTCTTAGGCGACCCCTGTGAAAGGGTCGTTTGACCCCCAAAGGAGTTGTGACCCACAGTTTGAGAATCACTGCCTTAAGGGACCAGCACCAGCATGAGTACTTCCTTCACCAACACAGGCCATGATCCCCATAACAGGCCATTAGATAAAGTCTTAGACAATTGGTGCAGCTAAATAATTTGTCACCCCTGGGCTGGTCTTTGGACAGCAGACATAGAGTCTATCACCTGACCAAGAATGAAGGTTTTCTAGCTTGTTAGGACCAGTTAGTTTGCACACTATTAGTCCACCCTTCAAGAACCCAGGGAAGGTTCTTGAACCTATTAGACAGTTTTTAATGGAGGGTGACATCTACCATGAAGATAAAAAAAAAAAGTGTTGACTTAGCCCTAACCTTACCTCCTAGCAAGTATGGAGGCAATGCCAAGAAAGGTCAAGAGATATATCAATCAAACACAGAGTAATGCTGCAAGGGAAATAACTCTTCTTGACAACCTTCCTGAATTATATGACGAAATGCTCGCTTTGCATGGCACTGTTTAGACAACAGAGGGAAGGCAGAGTAAAGACTAGAAGGGAAATTGTGAAATCTCCCTGGAATAATTTAAAGAACACTATCTATCTTGCATAGTTTAGGCAAAATACTCAAAAATTTTAATGGATATTTGGCCTCGTTCATGAGGACATTCCTTTCAATAATGCAGATAGCAATCCACTCAAGCCTGCCAACCATATAACAATGTCAACTGGAAAAAGGGGGAAGACTAGGCTGTCTCTACATTCCTATCAATTCTAGATAGAAAAATGGAACCCTAAAATGACAAGATACAATCTAGAGTAGTTACCTATAACATTGAAGAGAAACTCTTTGGGCTAACTCCTTAGCCAGAAACAGTGCACAGCTACCAAATAAAATCCAGACCATTGGAGACTCACCTTAATTCAGGGTAGACATTTTCAAGGTACCATTTGAAGGGCTTACAACTAAGTTTCTTCCTTAGTTCTAGTCGACTCTGAATACTAGTGAGAAAGAGATACGGAAAAACCACCACCATTATTGACATCAGGAAGGACATTTAATGCTGTTCCCAATCTGGCTCTGACTTACCTTTCTAGCTTTATTACACAGCATTCCCCTACACACACACGACTCCCAGAGAGCTCACTGGGCCCTGAGCTGGCTATCTCCATGCCTTCCCATTCACACAGCCTGTTCTCCCACGTATACTCTTTACTTTAAGACTGAGCTCATGTGCCCCCTTTTACATGGAGCCTTTTCCAATGGCATCACTAGCCCAAACCTCTGCAAGTCGTCAGTGTTTTCTCCTTCCTTAAATTACTCTGTATTTGCTTATCTGTGTACATTTGTATTCTTCTACCCCCAGCAGACTGTAAGCTCCTAGTGGGCAGGGACTGTTTTGCTTTTGCCTTTTGATTATCACAGAAATCTAGCACATATTAGACACTTAGTGTTTGCTGTTGAACTGAACTGTGTACAGCCTCACTCTACCCAACACTGGAATCTATTCCACTGGGTGGAAGATGCCCCTTCCTTCCTATGGTAGGTGGGAAGTACGACTTCTCATGGGGTCATTGTGACTGAGGCATTGCAGAGTGAGGGTCTCTTGTCTTGCCTTGAGGCTAAGATTCACTCTTTGGCAACTGGGCAGCTACTGGGCTTTGGGGGCCAGACTCTTCATTGATAGTTTGGAGAAAGTAGAGGAAAGAAGGAGAGGTAATACTTACTTCCCATAAGGGACATTTCTGGCTGAAGGCACTGCTGCATAGTAAAAATTTTTATATTCATCCATCCAGACTTCTGCTGCCCGCCGAGTATTCCTAAGAACAATAACAACAAGTATTTTGAGAAGCTTCCTGCCATCAACCCTCCTGTGGTGACATGTTCTACTTACCAGGGCCTTTCCATGAAACCTGTCAGCAAAGGGAGGCTCAGGCTATGATAAATGCCCCACAGAACAGAGCAAAGGAAGAGTCTTCTAGAGCTCAGATTCCTTGAGGGCAGAGTCTATGCCAGATACATCACTATGTCCCTCCAAATGCCCACTACAGTGCTGTGCTTTTGGTAGGCAATCAATCAATATATCTTGAGTGCAAGAGAATTCTTGTTGCTTTTCTTTCCAGAATACTAATTTTCCAAGAATGAAAGGAGAGACCAGAGGGCTGGCTGAGACATTTTGATGTGGAGGGGCTAGGGCAGTATTACATTAAAGAACACAAAAGAATTCCTATCATCCGCAGAGTGCTAGGTATGGTGCCTATTATATGCAATAACAGCTTTCCTCTCCAGGTATTCACAGGTTAAGGGTATAGAAACAACAGAAATATTTCTTTATAAAAAAAAGAAAAAAGGAAAGGGAAAGGAAGGAAAATAGAGATGATTTAGTGTTTACATTATTCTTTTCTTCCTGTCTGCCTGAGGTGAGCTGGTGTCTTGTTTTGACAAGGAATACAGATTAAAAGGAGATGACCTTAAGAACACATCTCTAGGGCTCACTTTGCATCGTACAGGGGTAAGAGAGACAAGGATCTGAGCTTTCATTTGTCAGATGAAAAACCATACATCCCTAACCCTCACAATCATGCATGGCTCTGCAGCTAATGGAGAGGTTAAATCATGGGCCAAACAGCATGGAAATATGAAGATTCATGATATTCAAGGATATTGGGGCTGGTTAAATTTAAATGTGTAACATTTATTAAAGACTGTCAAACCTGCATTCCATCTTAGGCAACAGAGATTCTCTCTGAAACAATTGTGGAGCATTAAAACAGACTGCCTTGGCTCCTCACAGGCCTAAACCACATAATGCTGGTAATCTCCTAGCACCTGTAACTTTACAGGTATATCCAATTTTAAGAAAACCTAGAAATGCAAAAATTATTTGCATTATAAAAGTGTTAATGATGTACTGGAGCAACTATTTAAATAAAACATTTTCTGGTATGCCAGGAAGAGTGGCAGGAGAGCTGCATTTGTAGCCAGATGAGCTGGGTTCAAATGCTAGGCCTGCCAGTAATAACTTGTGTAACTGGACAAGTCATACCACTGCTCTGAGCTTCAGCTTCCTCATTCTGAGAGGAGTTTGGAACAGGATGAGAGATAAGAATATTATAGATTTTAGACCTGGAAGAATCCTTAGAGATCACTGAGTTCAATCTTCTCATTTTACAGATGAAGAAACTTAAGCCCGGAGAGGTCTGAATCACTTGCCCGCGTTTACACAGCTAGCTAAGTATCTAAGGTAGAATCCGCACCTAGGTCTTCCTAACTCCAAGTGCAGCTTCCTTTTTATTCTAAATCTAGATGGCACAGAGATACAAGGCCAGGAAGATTCTTCTTTGAGAGTTCAAATCTGGCCTCAGACACTTACTAGCTGTGTGACTCTGGGCAAGTCACTTAACCCTGTTTGCCTCAGTTTCCTCATCTATAAAATGAGCTGGAGAAAGAACTGGCAAACTGCTCCAGTATCTTTGCCAAGAAAACCCCAACTGGGGTCACAAAGGGTCAGACATGATCGAAAAATGACTCAACAAATGATCTTAAAATGATCCAATTTCCACAGAGCTTTTGGAGATCACATCCTTCACGTGAATGTGGGGTACCTGGTATTTGCATTTCTGTGAGATAAGGTTAGTTGGTGTCAATTCTATCAATTACATTTAAAATTAGCTATGAGATGCTGGGTCACAAAGAAATCTCAGAGAAAAATAATTATGAATTCGTTTGGGAATGTTGAGGGCCTCCTACATTTCTACTGGGTTGAACAGGCATCACCTTTCATTCTCCAGGTCTGCCACTTCCTGAGCAACCTTGAAAAAATCATTGCTGTTATTCTGGGCTGCAGTTTCCTCACCAGCAAAATAAAAGATGTGAACATGACAATCTCTGTTGTTCCTTCTAGTACGGACATTCTATGATTCTAATGTTTGTACATAACTCGTTCATTCAATTAATGTGTCCCAAACCCACAGATTAGATCCTTGCTATGTGCAGGGCACTGTGGGAGATCAACACACACACACACATGCACATGCATGTACACACACACGCACACGCACACGCACACACACACCATTAAGACACTGTCCTTTCCCCATGGACTTTATAATCTAGTGGGGATGGGGGGGCAGAGGCAGTGCATGGATGGTTCATACATGAATATGCAAAATTACTTAAGAACTATAATGAAGAGTATGTTATTATAAAAGCATAAGATAGGTAGAACACTATGAGAGGTTAGATGGAAAAATAATTTCCAAACAGGGGTTGGCAGGAGGGAAAGCTTCATGGAGAAGGTTGTGCATTGAAAGATTGTATACAGCCAAGCCTAATTTCCTAAAAAGCTGATTATTTGGCCTTTTTATGGTCCATATCTTTTCCCTCCTTACTTTCTGGTCATTTTACTGCTTGCTACCAACGTCTAGTCCAGTGGTTCTCAATCTGTGGGTTGTGACCCCTTTGGGGGGGGGGAGGGTTGAACGACCCTTTCACAGGGGTTGCCTAAGACCATCGGAAAACACATATTTCCAATGGTCTTAGGAACCGAGACACGGCTCCTCTATCCGTCCATCCACATGCAGATACGCCCACATATGAGTATTAAAGGGTCGCGGCATTAGGAAGGTTGAGAACCACTGCTCTAGTCAGACAAAATCAGACAGAACATATAGAATTTCAGCTCAATCCGTTCACGATTCTCATTAGCCATTAAAAATGGCTAATGTGTGTGAAAGTTTCCTAAGTGAATGGAGTCAAAATTGGTTTAAGAGGAGATTTCTGAGGTCTGATGTGTATCTCCATTTCATCATGTCGTCCTTTGCTTTGGACAAGCAAGGACAGGCTGAGCCTAACAACACTGATCCCCAACAATCCCCACTGAGTCCTAATTCTATGCTATCAATTCAGGTAAATACTTCCTTTGGGAAGTATTCATATGCTGTGGGAAAAACAAGAAGATTCTAAATTCTACCAATTGGTCCACGGAGTCTCACAATATGAAAGTTTTAAAAAATTTCTTAGAACCTTTCAGCACTTTGCAGAGAGCCTGGCACATAGTAAGCACTTAATAAATATTTACTGATTGACTGACTGACTGATTCCTCCTCTCTTACCCCTCTCCAAGCTATTCTTTTTCTGAGAGGAATAAAGAGACAAGTATCAGATGTCTACTATGTGCCAGCCAGGGACAGCTAAGAGGCACAGGGGATAGAGTCCGGGCCTGGACATCAAGAAGACCTCAATCAGGTTTTAGATACTTACTAGTTGTGTGACCTTGGACAAGTCACTTCACCCTGTTTGTCTCAGTTTCCTCATTTGTCAAATAAGTTGGAGAAGGAAATGGCAAACCACTCCAGTATCTTTGTGAAGAAAGCCCCAAATGGGTCATGAAGAGTCAGACACAACAGAAAATGACTGTACATGTTCTAGGCATTGTCTAAAGTAGCTTACAAATATTATCTCATTTCATCTTCACGACAACTCTAGTATTATCCCCATTTCACAGATGAGGACGTGAGATGGTCGAGTGACTTGCTTGGAGTCACTCAGCTAGCAGCCATCTGAAGTCATACTTGAACTTGGGTCTTTTAGATTTCGGCCCCACAATTCTGCCTGCTGTGCCTCCTAGGCTTACAAAATGTTAATAGAAATGAAAATACAAACATAGAGGATCTCTGGAGTCTCTGTAATGGAAAACAAAGTAAAGACTGTATCCTCTTTTGCCAGAAAAGGTTCCAGAAGATGAAACCTCCAGTCTCCAAAGTTATGATGCAATACCTTGCACTTATAACATAACTGTGAGCAAAAACAGCTTCGGCTAGGTGGTGCAGTGAATAAAACACTGGCCCTGGAGTCAGGAGGACCTGAGTTCAAATCCAGCCTCAGAAACTTAACATTTACTAGCTGTGTGATCCTAGGCAAGTCACTTAACCCCGACCGTCCTGCATTACATGCTCCAAAAGGCAAAGAACAAATAAAAAAAAGCCAGCTTCAAAGCTGGTACATATGAAGTGATTTATGTAAACATTATGGCAACCTGATCACAGATGGAGAGGGGACTTGAGACTGAGCAGCTAATCTGTGTTTTGGGTGGGGAAGGAACTGTGAGAATCTGTCTGTCAGTAGTTCCTTAGTCCCAATAATTTCAGATCTTGAGCTCCAGGGGAAAGTAGAATAGATATCAGAAGGAAAAATGAACAGTTAGTTAAAGCAGCTGAGGTCTCTGTATGGCTAGGATCTGAAGGTGAATGAATGGTGTGAAGGCATGTGCCTATGTTATTGAGAAAACAATGCTAATATAAGACAGAACTTTGGTTATAAGAATCAGGTGGGAAACTTCAGAGGCTTTGTGGCTCTGATATTCCAAAATAATCAATTCAGTCACCTAACAATTCCACAAAAGAAAAAAAAATCCCAACCTGATAAGCCAGTTATTTAACTGAAATGGCTAATCAATTTGGCTGACAGGTCCAATTAAGGGTGAGACACAATCTCACCCTTCTTCCTATATTTACTGCACAATCTGCATTTTGTCATAGATCTTTCTCCTTCCCTAAACATACATACTTATGCTGACGAATTTAAGGAAGGAAGTAGGGCAGAGAAGAAAGCCCTCTATCTTTGGATGCAGGAGACCTGGGTACCAATTCTAGTTCAAACCCTGAGTGTCTGTGTGTGACCTTGGTCAAATGGTACAGCAGAAAGAATACTGGAACTGGAGTGAGAGGTCCTAGGTTCAGATCCTACCTTGGCCACTGATTATGTGGTCAAAGAACTTAACCATCGTCTCTGGGCCTTGGTTTCTTCTTGGTAAAATGATACAGTTGGGCCAAGGTCCCTTCCTGCTCTAAACCTATGATACTATTACTTAGCTTCTCTGAATTTTGGTTTCTTTGTGTGTAAAATGGGTTCAACGATAGTTGTGCTACCTACTCCGTGAACTGTTGGGAGGAAAAGCATTTATACATAAATGCAATGTGTGTGTGAGTTATGGTTATTTACATGCTTTTGAAAAGCACTTTTAAACCTACTGCAAGGTACTATGAGGATGTAAGTGTGGCTAAAACATAGATCTTGTCCCTAAGGACTTCAATTAATAGGCAAGTTAAGACACACATGAATAAATGAAAGTACCACATAATAAGTGCATATAGAGTTACAAATCAAATGTTTGAAAAGATCTAGAAATCTTCACAGAGCAGTTAGCATCTCTACTGAACCTTAAATAAGGGGCAGGAGCTCATAGTGGTGGAAAGAATTTAAGTCTAGGAATATATTGGAGGATAGGAACAGGAGACAGGAGCTGTGAAGTTTGAAAATCCAGAGGGAATTCATCTTTCATTTGTGTTCTCATTTCAAATGAGTGGCAAACTTAAATTTTTATAAGATTTAATAACTTATTATTTCTTAAAAATTAAAATATCTTTATTATCTTTTCCTCCCCAGGCTGCCTTCTTTTTAAAAAATTATATATTTTTTCATTAACAAAAATCTTTCTTTTCTGCCTTTTCTCCTTTATCTCCCTCCTCCCAAGATTTCTTTCTCTGAAAACTGCCTGTTCATATCCTTTGACTATTTATTAATTTGGCCAAGACTTTTGTTCTTATAAATTTGGATAAGTTCCATTTATCTTAGAAAAGAGATCTCTATTAGAAAAGTTTGCTGCAAAGATTCTCCCCACCCCAATTTACCTGCTTGAATTCTAATTCTGTTGCACTAGTTTTACTTGTGCAGAATCTTTTTAGTTTTTTATAATCAAATTGTCTGTTTTACTTCCTATGATCCTCACAGTATTTTCTTTGGTCAGAACTCTTCCTCTAGTCATAGAATCAACAGATAGTTTTTAAATACCTATATTTTAGTTCAATGTTACTTAATCACAGAATTTTAGAGTTAGAAAGGTATGTAGAAGGAATCATTTGGCTTAGTATCTTCATTTTAGAGATGAGGAAACTGAGGCATGGAGAGGTTAATTAAGCAAATGATTAATTAAGTAAATTAAGTAAATAGGTCAAATATCTAATCACATCTTAACGAACCATTCTACAGAGAAACACTGAGTCTTTAAGTTAGCTTAGTTCCCACAGCTGTAGCATAAATAGCCCTGTAAATTAAAAAAAAGTTTTAAAATTTTATTTGACAGTACAAAATTTAGCATCTGAGTCACTGAGCCCCCAGATCCTCTCCTTATTCAGAACAACAACAAAAAACCTGGCTAAGGATTTTTCCTTAGAGGTTATGTTCCTGGTCTTCCAGGAATATGTCTAGTTGAGTGTGATGGTTATAATTCATTCAGGACAAAGGCAGAATGGACTTTTCCTTTAAAAAAAAAAAGTTACTTACCGGGCAAATACAGTGCCACTGCCCCCTGGAAAACTATAGGGGTGCTGCTTCCGGAACACGTGCCCAACTCGGCTGCACGGGATGATCTCTAGGCTGCCACCACACTGCCACACTCGGAATGAAATTTCTGCCGTAATAATCGAGAACAAGTGATTATTCAAAGAATGAGACACAGGCCCAGTATCTTTAAGACATTTCCTGTCCTATGCTAGGTATGCTCCCACATCTTATTTGTTGACTGGTGAAACACTGCCACTGAATGCAATGTTAACTGATTCAAAGTACTGCAAAGGACTTTACTAAAACAATTAACATCAAAGTTTTGAATTATAGTATCTTCAGTTTTGATATGACCCTTAGAAATTATTAATTCAACCTCCTACCCCATATAGAAATTTCTCATAATATGTCCCTGCTCATCCTGTCTCTTCAAAACTTGCAGTGAAAGAGAAGTTACTATCTCACACTATTCATCCCATTTTAAAAAATTCCTCTAATTATTAGATTATTCTTCTTCAGTTGAATTGAAATACATCTTCACCTTCTACCTTTTGCTCCCAATTCCACTCTCTAGAGTCATAGGGTAAAAAAAGTCTTATTTCCCCTTCTACCTTTCAATAACATTTTAAAAATTAAAGATAACTAACACATTAGTTTTCTATTTTTCCAGGCTAAATATCCTGAATTCTTTCAGCTAATCCTCATATGAAAGGGCTTCAATGCTTTTTGCCACCAATGCTCTTTTCTAGATGTGTTCTACTTTGTCAATGCTGAACAACCCAACATATTCCTGATGTGGTCTGACCAGTACAGAGTATAGCCTAGGAAATCAGCTTTTTTGCAGTTGTATTATGATGTTACATTACTTGTTCACACGCAGCTTGCAGTCAATTAAAACCTCTAAGTTTAGTTTCATATAAACTATTATCAAAAGCCACTTCTTCCCCCCATCCTTTGCCCAGGCAGTTGAATTTTTCAAGGACAAATGCAGGAAATGAGAAGGTTGGACTAGATCAGAGGTGTAAAACTCACAGCCCACTTACCACCCAACCGTCCTGAGTGTAGCCAGAACCAGACTAAAATGTAACTGGAAATCTTTAACAAAATAAGCAAAAATGCACTAAAACAAAGGTAATCTTAAATCTGTGGTTTTCTAAGTCAACATGCAGTTGGTAGGGAAGGGATGAAACAATTCATCCTCAGGCACCAAAAAGGTTTATATAGAACAACATGCATATTTATGTATAAGTATAAATACATTAGTAGGTACACTATCTCAGTTTGACACCATTGGACGAGATGACTCCTCAGGCCCTTTCTACCTCTAAAGCCTGTGACACTCTCACTTCACATTTACTGCTATTGGACTTCATCGTGTTAGATTTGGCTTGTCATTCCAACAGGCCACAATTCTTTTGGATACTAATTCTGTCATCCAATGCATTATCTATCACCCTCAGCTTTGTGTCACTTGCAACTTGGTTAAGTTTGTCTTCTATCCTTTTATTCAAGTCATTAAGGAAAATGTTGACTAGAAAAGGGCCACCAGAGGCACCTTCCTACTTTCAGATTTCAGGTTGATCTCTCTGACTCTCTCTGTCTCCCTTTCTCTTTGATTTTCTCTCTCTCTCTCTCTCTCTCTCTCTCTCTCTCTCTCTCTCTCTCTCTCTCTCTCTCTCTCTCTGTCCCTGTCTCTTTTCTCTCTTCCTCCTGCCCCCCTCTTCTATCCAAGCAGCTACAAATCCATGTAACTGTACTAATTAATGTCTAGCTAATATTTCTCTATCCCGTGGATGAAGATATTCTGAGAGAGCAGCTCAGTAATACTATAAAGCAAAGGGAAAACTGAGCACTAAGATACTCCTTAAAATGAAAGACCTAAATATTTTTAAAGTGTCCACATGAAATTTTGTCATTAGACACAGAAGATAATTAAACATCCATTTTCCTCTAATATTATTGTTTAAAATTGAGCACTAGCCTGTGCTTCTGCTTTTTCATCCAGAAAAGGTTCTAATTTAAAATTTAAAAAAATTAAAGAAAACCGTTTTAAAAATTTAAATAAAAATTATTTTTACTGTGCCCTTCTGCTTTATTCCATCTGGAGGGGTTTACAGACAACCTCATGGATTTCATTGACGGTCAACTGTTGATTTAAAGACGTCTGTTCCTTACCACCCACCTACAGGCTCTTACTATTTGTTAACTTTCCAACCGATTTACTTTCACCCCATGTAAAAGTTGGCTTGGCTCCTATCAACATGAAAATAATCCAACTCAATAATAAAATAATTCCTCCCCAGGCACCAAACAGGCTTGCATAAAAGGCATACACATATGTGCATAAGTAGAAATATGTTAGTATGTGGTCAAAAAGCATTTGTTGATTAGTGAATCCTTTCTTGATAATTACAAAAGTAAATTTTGGCTCAACACTTATTCAAATTGAAACATTCTGAATTACTTGGGTCTGGATGAATGAGGCTGTATTGGATACTCATCTTAAAAGTTAAATAATTAATGGGTTATTGGTATCAGAGCTTTAAAGACAGAAGGGAAGTTAGAAGCCATTTGGTCTCCTTCCTTTTTTTCTCCAAATAGATGAGGAAAACAAACAAACAAACAAACAAACAAAAAAACCTAAATAGGTCAAGTGACTTTTCTACGTATGCAGTGGCATAGTCAGAATTTGAATTCAGCCCTTCTAACTCTAGATTCAATGGTGCTACCATTATATTAGAATATTAGAATTAGAATATATTAATGATTTCTAAGGCTCCATAAAACTACACTTACATATAATGCCTACTTTAACTAAATAAAACCTCAAGATTGGCAAGAAAGTTCCCACATGGAGGATTAGTTACCCAGTCTAGTCTGCATGGGAAAAACACATGTTCAGTCATTTTTCAGTTGTGTATGACTCTTTGTGATCCCATCCGGAGTTTTCTTGGCAAAGACACTGGAATGGTTTGCCATGTACTTCTCCAGTTCATTTTACAGAGGAGGAATTGAGGCAAACAGGGTTAAATGACTTGCCCAAGGTCACATAGCTAGTAAGTGTCTACGGCCAAATTTGAACTCAGGAAGACAAGTCTTCTTGACTCCAGACCTGGTACTCTGTCCATTGTGTCATCTGGCACCCATTTATTGCCTTGTCCCAAGAAATTCTGATTCTGAAATGTAGGGGCACTGAAGATAAATTTATTTTTTCAGAATACCAAAAGATAAAATGGTTCAACATTAAAAAAAAAAAAGTAATGGAAGGACTGCTTAGTCTAAGTGGATAAGTTCAAAAATTTTCCACATCGAATCAGGTTTGGGTATATATTACTGCACAGTACCACGGACAGATGGCTCATGGGTAACAATCCAATAACTGGCTACCTGTGTTATATATGATTTCCAGCCAAAGTCCACAGCAACAGTAAAGAATAGGGAGGTGGTCTGTAGGTTATACATATTTGAAAGGCAGGGCCTAATTCCATCAGAAAATCTTGAGCAGAAAAGTCCTAGAAAGATACTCTATTGGCTCCAACAGTGAGAGAAGAAAGAGATTTCATGCAAATGAAATGCTAAGCCATTGGATTTAGCTTTCCTCCTGGTGTACTGACCCTTTCCTAATAGTCTTCCTTTTATATGCACCTTATTTCACTTTCAAGTCACCTAACTAAAAAAAAAATCTGTAATGTTAACTCACATCTGTATAGCATTTTAATTTCACAAAGTATTTGTTCTCACAGCTTTGTGATTTAGCTAGTTCTAGTACTATTCTACCCATTTCACAGATGAAGAAACCTGAGAGAGATTAGGGTACTTGCCCACGATCACAAATTTGTAAACATCAGAACTGAGACTCCATGACATTTTAGCACAATAGTTTCAACAACACAAGTACAGAAACACAGAAACCAAAAAAAAAAAAAGAGTGAAGTAAGCAATTGTAAACAAATCTCTGCCTTTCACTCTGGCATTTGAGTGAAAGGTCTCCTTTCATTTTTGGGTAAATGCTGTCTCTGCACCATGTCACAAGATCCTAATTGGCAAGGATCAGATTGGCTCAGGAAGGACTATTCAACATACAGCCCAGTGCTCACACCCAGTCTATACTGTTGCTGACAGGCATAGCTAGTCTCAGGGCATTGTCTTGTTTTCTGAAACATGGTATTTTTGATTGGGTGTATAGTCACCATCACAAGCTGAAATGTGTTCGGAAGTGGTCTTCCCATAAAAGTTGAATGACTTGGAATTCTTTCTAGAATCTTACTCAGTGGTATACAGTTCTAGAAAAACCAGACAGTTTTCTTATACTAAGCTCTAATATCTCTAAGTCTAAATAAGCTCAGAAGATCAACCTTATTTAAAATTTTTTTACACATTTTTAATTTAGTCACTAAGATTTCATAAACAATTTTTTTCAGCACATATAAATTTCTTCAGCAGCTGAAATGCTCCAAAAATTATGCATGATGTCAGCAAGTTTCAAATCATCAAAATGATTAAAAAACAAATATTATGCCAGTTTCTTAAACGAAGGGAAAAAAGTCCATCTTTGGTTCTGTATTAAAACTTAAAAAAAAAATTCAAAGTAACAGTATCATCAGATTTTTCTCCCTTTCCCAAATGCACCAGCAAAAGGATTCACCCAGAGGCAAAAGATAATAAAAGAAGACTCAGTGGCCAAGGATAATTAGCTCAGAAGAAGTAAGTACTTGAAATTAATGGCTTCAAGCAGAAAAAAAAAAGTCTTTTTCATTCTCACTGTGGTGTAGCTACTGAATCACAGATATAGATCTGTGAAATTAAATTGCATCCAGGTAATAATGATTTACAAGGGCTAATATTTTTTTAAATCAAATAAAACTAGGAGCCTTTTGCACAAGTATTAAGGAAAGGATTATACTCATTGACCTCAACTGATTTGATGACTGAGACTCTATCACATTTCAAGGATCACTGTCTTGTTTGAGAGAAGGAAAATGGTCATTTTTTCCAGGTTTTGCTGGGCATTTTATTCCCAGGAATGGTTTCCTACAAAACCTGTAGAAAACCTACTCCTAACCTGAACTCAAATTTTGCTCTAAAGATATACATCTCTGCTTCTGTAATTTGTCCCCACCATGTTTCCAGCTCCTTACTCACAAGGCCAACATTAACAAGAGCATGCTATTTCTTTAGCCAGATCTTCATTTCCCACAGTCCATACTACCATTCCTCATTCCTTTTTCAACATCTTGTAGGTGAGAATCTGTTGTCTGTGAGTCCATTCCCAGTAGATTTCTCCAGGGCTAGGAAGCCAAGCATCCCATGCTCACATAAATTAGAAATTGCTTTCTATTAAGAGATTAGGTATTCTGAAGAAACAAGACACATACCCAGGTTTTCTCCTCCCCAGACGTCCATCATCATGTCATATTTTCCCAGTTCTTCAAAGTAGAATTTATCCATCACAAACAATCCACCAGCAATCATGGGGGTTCTAAAGCAGCAGAAATGAGAACGGGAGGGAAGGAAGGAAGAGATTGGAGGTCAAAGTCAGAAGTGTTCTCTCACTGTTGTCTATAATATCTGAACTACAAATTGACTTTCAAAATAAACCCCAGCCATTATTCCACACGCAGGATTTAAACAACTTCAAGTTTTGTCTTCTACCATGGATGGGCATAGCAGGTCAACAGTTCACTGCCCTGACACTATACAGTCCATTAGGGATGCTGAAAACCACAGGGTAAAATTTGCTGACTTACCCAGGGCAAGTCATTTCTCTCTGGGTCAGTCTCCTCATCTGTAAAATGGGGATCACAGTATCTGACACTTCCTCCTCACCTAAGCTGTTACCAGCAGTAAGCTACCCACTGTGTTTGACCACCAATCCAATCTCTAAAGTCTAGCCAGAGAAGATACCGTAATGCCTACTCACTGACTTCCTATGATATGTGGGCAGTATAATACACAATAAAAGAAGCAAACAGTTAAAAGGCAAGCCACCATCAGTACTGGACGTCCAAAACATAACTTGCTGACATAGGGAAGCCAAGCCTGGGAACAACCAAGAACAGCTCTGACTTTAACAACAAGGTACCACTTACAGCCCTTGTGGTGCTTAGTATATTTTTATAGTACATTAGGAAAAACAGGTCTGGTAAACTAAACTGGTGGATATTGACAGGTTGGGTGTCTTTTAAAAATTTCAAAATGCTTTATCACCTAATATGGAGATGTTTACACCCTGTGAGAGAAGATGAGGCATAGGGAGGCAAAACGCTGGGCCAGGGTCATGTGTCAGCTTAACAGTTGGAGATAAGGCTAGAGCTAGGGTTTGTTTGTTTTTTAACATCTTTTTTTTTTTTTTTTTTTTTTTTTTTTTTTTTTTTGCTTTTTGAAGGGGGAAGGTAGGGCAGTTGGGATTAAGTGACTTGCCCAAGGTCACACAGCTAGTTTTTGTGTTAAGTGTCTGAGGCCTGGTTTGAACTCAGGTCCTCCTGACTCCAGGGCCAGTCCTCTATTCACTGCATTTAACATCTTTTTTAAAGGATGAAAAAGAACTTACTTTATGGGAGCAACTGGATTTCCTTGGCGTGCTCTCCTCTGCTCTGGGGTCATGTAATCCCATTTGAATACTAAATTCCAATCAAAACCTGTATGTGAGAGAAAAACCAATACAAAGTAAATGAGAAGTCAGAAAGTGAAATGTGGGGATACTTTATCCTATACTCTTTTTCTCTCATGGTCAAAAGCCTTTTACAAGTGAAATTTGAATGTGTCTAAAGAAAAGCCCAACAAACAAGGACACCTCTTAAACACTATTCCCTGACCCTCCCCCTATCACCCTGAGCCCCCGTCCCTGTGCACTCTTAGAAGATCATCCCCTTCCTTTTATACATGAGGAAACTGGGGCACAGAGAAGTCAAGTGACTTGCTTAGGGTCACACAGCTACTGAATGTCTGAAGCTAAATTCAAACCTAGCTGCTGCAACAAAACCCTCTTTATTCCCCTCTCCAAGAGAAGCCACCGATATGAATTAGAGTAGAAGGAATAAAAATAAAGGCACATGGGGTTAGAATATGGAGGAATTTGGGAGAGAATAAGATTGAAAAAGGGACAAAAAGAAGACTAAGAAACTTCACTGGAATTTGCTGAGTATTAATTTTTGTAATACTCTAAAATGAAGTTAGGGAGGCTTATGTTTTCAAAAGAATTAAGTGTCTCTGCAAATAAACATATACTTCCATGCTATCTAGTATAGTGGTGAGAGCACTGGGCCCAGAGTCAGAAGACCTGAGTTCAAATCCAGCCTCAGACATTTCCTAACTGTTGGACCTTCGCAAAGTTATTTAACCTCTGTTTACCTCAATTTTCTCCAAATTGGGATAATAGCACCTAATTTGTAAGGACCAAATGAGATAATATGTGTAAAGCTTTTAGCACAGTAACTGACATAAAGTAAGTAATTAAAAAAAAAGCTTGTTGCCTTCTCTTCCCCTCTGGTCTACATACCTGTTGAGATTTTATCTTGAAATTCACGGGATAATCTCTAGCAAACACTGGTTCCTTAGCAGCACATAAGGTTCATACCATCTCTCAATTCTCTGCAGACATATCAAGTGATTTCTTGGCCAGTACTGCAACTCAGAACCTCCCATGCTCCAGTTTCCATTGATGTGGCAGCCACACTTAGTTATTCCCACCTTCTCTCTTTTTTAGTCACACTGTTTTCAGCTACGCTTATGTGCAATTTCCCGCTCCTCCTGTATACTTTGTATTCAGGGTTTTGTCTGTACTGTTTGCCATGGTGCACTGAGATGGAAATAGTGAAAACAAAAAGGCAGCTTGGTGGCTTTACCCACTGGACTCCCAGTGTGTTGGGGGGACAGCCCACCGCAGGGCCTTTCCAGTGAGCTAATCACGCTGCAAATTCACAGTGGTACCTGCCTGAGTACAGAGAAAGCACCTGGCTTTGGCAGGTAGGCAGGTGGCAGAAATGGGATGATAAACAAAAGAAGATTAAACAAAAAAAAAATCAGCACTCGCTGCCACAGAAACCCTAGCTACTGCACCAAGAATCCCAGCAGGTCGGCAGGTTCCGGCTCATCTGATCCAGACCCATTTGTTACATGCCTAGGGCAGAAAACCTGCCATGTCATATACAAGACATTCCCCATGTGCAAAATTAATGCAAACCAGAAAATCAGCCTGAAGACTGTGGCTTATTCAGAGAAAACGCAACTGGCCAACCTGACTTGTATACCAACTTTCCCTTTTCTAAATCTGGTGCTGAGGATGGGACTATAAGGACTGAGTATTCTTTGAATCTACTTTCTTGGATTTTTACCCCTAAAGTGATTCCCTCAAAATCTTGTGTAAATTTGGCCTTTTCTGTCCTGATCAGACAAATAACTTAAAACAGCTCCAACTGTTGGTTTCAGAAATCTGTTGCAGAAGGAGAATTTTTACTATAGTGATGTGTGCTGCTAGAAAAAACAAAGCAAAACAAAACAAAACAAAAAAACCCCAACAACATTTTTTGAAGATACAGAATACAAAAAAATCTCAATTATATAGAAAATTTGGGGGATGAGTTGCTCGGGAGAGCAGGCTTACCACTTTATATATCAAAAATATCTCTTATATTAATCATTTTGGATGAAAATCCTAAAGAAACACTACATGCTCCCCCTGCCTTCTTAAAATAGGCATGTGGGTGGCTTAATGGATAAAGAGTCAAGTAGACACAAGAAAATCCAAATTTAAATCCTAACTCGGATACTTGGTGGCTATGTGACCCTGGGCAAGTCATCTAACTTCTTGGCCTCAGGATCCTCACCTGCAAAATGGGTAGAATATGCCATAGGGTTGTTGTGAAAGTCACATGAGAAAATGCTTACAAAGTTCTTTGTAAACTTTGCATAAATGTTTATGATTATTAATTATTGCAGTCATAGGGACTATACTTATGATTTCACAGGTCTGGGGAACTCTTAGGTAAGGAAATTCTCTCCACCAGTCTTGAGCCAGCATCTTCCTGGCAACTTCTGATCTTAAGAGTTGCCTGGAGAACTGGTCGATAAGTTAAGTTGCCCAGAGTCACAGAGTCAAACTTGAACCCAGGACTTCTTGTCTCTCAGGAAGGTTCTCTTGTTATCTTGCCTTTATTCACTGTACTCTGAACACACTGAATCTCCTCTCCATAACTCAGAGTTGTTGTTAATTAAAGACACCAATGATCATACTCCAAGTACAGTGAGACCCCTATTGTCTACTGAAGTGTGCAGAGCTCTTGGCCCTCACAATACAGCCTGAGGGTCTTTCTGCACTGTCCCATCAGAGGTTCACAGTTTTTAAATGTTTTTTTTAGGATATCAGCAGTCACTTCTCACAGTGGTCAGTATGCCTGGCTAGGCCCTCTCTTCTCTTCTAATCCACTGTGGGTTCCAAGAGCCAAGTATGCAAGCTTGTCAGGATCTTGTATAAATAGGCTCTGACTACTGGCCTGAGAGACTTCCATGGATCAAGAGTCAACACTCGTGTATTTAGTACATACTATATGCTGGGCATTAGGCTAGGTGCTGGGGAGACGATGACAAAAATGTAATAGTTTTTGCTCTTAAAAAACTCACAGTCTGGCCTGGAAATACGTGTGTGTGTGTGTGTGTGTGTGTGTGTAGATGTGCACACACACATGTGCATGAGATAACGTATCAGATTGCTTGCCATCTTGGGGAGGGAAGAAAGGAAAGGAGAAAATTCTGAAACTCGAAATCTTATAAAAAATGAATGCTGAAAACTTTATGTAATTAGAAAAAAATAAATTCTTATTTACAAAAAAAGAAAAAACAGATACAAGAGTATGGGGGGCTATCAGTTGAGATGATCAGGAAAGGCTTCACTGAAGGAAATTTATATGGAACCTGGGGACTTAAAAAAAAACTTAAATATATATATACATACACACACACACATAATCTCAATAACTCAGCGTAATTGGTTTCCTTTCTAATCTTATAGATTTTATTTAATTTAAAAACATAATTCTGAGAAGAGGCCAATAAGGTTTCATCAGACTGCCACAGGAGCTGATCACACAAAAAAGGTTAAGAAACTGATGAAAATGATCTTTGGGCTGAACCTTAAAGATAATTATGAATTCTAAGAGAGAAAGGTAAAGGGGAAAGTATATTTCAGGCATGGGAGAAAAGCCAATGTGAAGGTATGGAGACTAAAGATGGAGAACCACGTGTCAGGAATAATAAGTAGGCCAGTTTGGTTGGATTGTGGAGTGAAGAAGGGTAAAGTGTAATAAAACTGGAAAGGTAAGTTGGGGTGAGATTGGGAAGGGCTTTAAGCGCTAACCAGAGAAGCTCATATTTGTTCCTACCGGTAATGGGGAGTCAGTTGAGTTTATAGTCAGGGAATGAATGTGGTCAGATTTGACCTTCAGGAAAATCACTTTAGCAGCTGCTGTGTAGTATGACTTGGGATAGAGGAGAGACTGGAGGCAAGAAGGTCAGTTAAAAGGCTATTGAAATTTACTTTATGAGTGAAATATATGACCTCTCACATACATATTCAGTGAAAATTGTTTTGGCTATTTTGAAACATCTACTTCCTAGTCCTCAGCTGTGTTTTGGTTGGACTAGGTTCTTAGATAACAAATTCCTCAAAGGTGAGACATCAGTCTACTAAAGAGGAACCCCACTTCTGCACAGCTCATTATAGACTGACTCAGTCACACCATTGGTTTCGTCGTGATCCTGGGACAAAACTACAGGCAGCATAGTCTAGACATAACATGATCAGTGTGTTGGTCCTGTACCTGAAAACCAGTGTTATGAAAGAAGGTTCTCTAACCACAAAATGATGGCTATTTTAGACACGATTCAAATACTCCAAATAAAGAGCATATAACTCCTTCCCTAAAAAAATTAAAAATAAAAAAATGACCCCAGCATCTCTCTCATAATTATATAGAGAGAAAATATCCAAACCCTTTTAGAATGGACCAAAGTGCTGTGATCCATAGGAGGCTGCTTTAATAAGCTCTACAGGTCTGAGACCCTGTAGTCCCACCCATTCTGTGAAAAAAGAAGTACCAGATGTCAGAACAGAAATTCTCCAAGCGTGGTCTGGGAAGCCTCACTGGCTGCTGCAAAATTCCACAGGTGGTCCATGGGCTGTTCTCTTCTGATATTAATGTTTATGATATGAAAAGTGTCTCTATTTTAGTTTCTGGAAAGAATTAATTACTTAAGATCTTTAAGGGAAAATAATAACCAGACATCACCTCATTGGCTTCTCATCAAAAAATAGAGCCTTTCGTCCTCTGGACTGCTCTTACATAGAGATTAAAAAAAAGAAAGGTTCTAACACAACATGATCTGATGGAAAAAAGGCCCTTTGATAAAAATTATCTGCCCTCTATTGGACCTAAAATGATCACCATGATCTTCACAAGGAACCTGTATGTCTTAATTGGTTTAAGGCATCCTGCTGCTGCCTTTGTGCTGTAGTACCATGCTCTGATACAGCATGCTAACTAGTTAACATATTAGCATGGATTAATATAGGTGATTAACTTAGAGTCATTTAGTAGAGTACATATCCTGAGGGAACAGGATAGGTAGGTTCTGACAGAGAGGAAGCAAAGTTCTCCTACATGAATGCTATCAGAGAAGGGCTGGTGGGACAGGCTGGGAATCAGGGAGTGGTACTGGGGAAGTGAGGGAATAGCAAGATCATGAGAGGGGTATGGGATGCTGAAGGATAAACCTGGCGATAGAGCCAGTCAAGTGAATCTTATGAATTCTGGGCAGCATCCTTTGTGGTAGACTGAAGAAGGGGAGAGCAAATGTAGGTTGGACAGGGTGGGTGGTCAGCATGAGAGAGGCCTGATGCTCCCTCCTTCCTTTGCTTCCCAAGGAGAGGCCGGATAGAGCACAGGGAATGACTACAGGAGAAATGTGAAGAAACTCCCTATGTGTTAATAAACTAGCAAGCCAATGACCATGCTCGCCACGTCCTAGGCACTGTGCTAAGTGCAGAGATATAAATAATGAACAAAAAAAAGCCCCTACTTACATGACAACATGTAAGTAACCAGGCACATGTATTCAGAGTCAATTTAAGAAATCTGAAGGGAGAAGGCATAAAATAAATTTTAAAAGAAATCTGTTTTTTTTTAAGAACTGAAATACCTCTCATCTTTGCTAGAACACTGTCTGTAAAAACTAACAAAAACAAAAACCCACTCTAAAACTGATCATTTCTTTCCTCCTTTTTGACACTGGGGAATGGCCCTCAGCACTTCAACGGTGGAAATATTCTGAAATTGCTACCTTTCTCAAAAGAGGAAGACTCTAGTTGAGGGAGCTAGTTGGGGCAGTGGATAGAGCTCTGTGCCTGGACTCGGAAAGACCTGAGATCAAATGTGGCCTCTGACACTCAATAGCTGTGTCATTTAACCTCTGCCTCAGTGTTCTCAACTGTAAAATGGGTATAATAAAAACATCTACCTTACCAGGTTGTGGTGAGGATCAAAAGAGAGATTTGTAAAGTGCTTTGAGTAGTCTGGCACAGAGCAGACACTATGTAAATGCTTATTTTCTTCGCCTGGCACTTGGTGTTTAATGAATACCAAATTCTACTCTAAGTCTTCCCTGATCCTACTTCTTTCCAATGCAACTGGCAGTGCCCTCCCTTACAAACCACCTGATATTTAATTATTTTGTGTTTATTTGTATATATTCTCTTTATATTTATTTCACCTCTGCTTACATGTGTACTTTTTGTCTCCCCTGTTAGAACGTGCCCACAATCCTTCTGAATAGCCTTTAATTCATTACATTTGTACCTGTAGTACCTAGCACAGTGTCTGGAATGCAGTAGGAGCTTAATAAATACTTGCTGTTTGACTGAATAAAGACTTGTTGACTGATTGAATGACACATCTGCAACCTTTGACCCTGCTGACCATTCTCTCCTCCCTGACTAATGGATGAAGCATGCTGCCCACCTCCTGACAGAGGAAGATGGATGTTTGGGGGCATAGCTAATTCTGCTTTCACAACCCCCTGCCTCCTAACTCCCCCCTGCCCTTCACTCACCCAAATGAAAAGATGTGTTACAAGTGTTTGTTTTGTTTCTCATTTGGGTGAGAGAAGGTAGGGGTCAGGGGGACTTAAAGGGGTTCTGAGTTTACCAAAAAAGAAAAATAAAATGAGGCTCTTTGTGGGGGGAGGGAAAAAAGGAAACAAAAGAAATTCACACAACTTTATCATATATTTAAAAGGAATAGCAAGTTGTATATAACAGAGTTGCAGTCTCATGTGTAATCATGTTTTTTTTATTATATTATGTTATACAAATGCCTATTTTATTCCATAAGTGAAAAATAAAATAAAATATTAAAAATGCGTGGAAAAGAACAGAAGGAAAACCAGGAGGGAATACTATAGACAAGCAAGACAGCTTTGAAAGTAGCATGTTGGAAGTTACTCCATCATCAATCATTTGCTCTTTAGCCTCTCCATAGCAACTATTTCCCTTCTCTCTTCAAATATGCCTCAATCTCCCCACTCCTTAAAAAACCTTTACTAGACCCTAGAATTTCTTCAAGAGAGATTCCATATTTCTCCTCCCTTTCTCAGTCAAATTCCTTGAAAAAGTTGCTTACACTCACTGTCTCCACTTCTCTCACCCTCTGGAATCTGGTATTTGACCTCATCTCTTGGAGGCAACCTTTTTTTCTATGATATCCACCTGCCAAATCTGATGTTTCTTTCCCAGGGTCCTTCTCAATCTAGTGCGTCTGGCACTAATGACCACCCTCTCCTCTCAGATCTTTTCTCATCTATGAAATTTTATTCTCTTGGTTCTACCTGTCTGACTGCTACTTCTCCATCTCTTCTGCTGGTTCATGACCTACACCACCCTTCCTACTTGTGGGAGTGCCCATGCTTCTCTCCTATCTCTCTATAGTCTCTTTTAATAACTTCATCGATTCCCATGGGATTAACCATCATTTCTTTTTCTTTTTTTCTTTTTGGAGGGGGGAGGGCAGGGCAATTGGCGTTAAGTGACTTGCCTAAGGTCAAAACGCTAGTAAGTGTTAAGTGTCTGAGGCTGGATTTGAACTCAGGTCCTCCTGACTCCAAGGCTGGTGCTCTATTCACTGAACCACCTAGCCGCCCTTAACCTATGTGAATTATTTCACAGAACTATTTATCCAGCTCCAGTATCTTCAACAGGTTTAAGACCCACATCACCTACTGGACATTTCAATTTGTTATGTCCCAGAGAAATCTTAAATTTAACATCTAAACCAAAACTCATGATCTGTCTACCTAGGCCTACGCCTCCTGCCTTCCAAACTTTCTTCTTTCTGTTAAAAGCACCAGCATCCTTCCATTGTCTCAGGTTTACCCTCTCAGCATTATCCTGGGCTCTTCACTCTTCCTCACCTCATGCATCCAGTTGTCAAATCTTGCCATTTCAACCTTTTCAAAATCTCCCACATTTCATGGCTTGCTTTCCACCCACTTGGTTACCATCTTTGTTTAGGTCCTCATCATCTCCCACCTAGACGATTGCAACAGCCTTCTAATTGGGCTCCCTGTCTCAAGTATCTCATCACTCTAGCCCATCCTACACATTGCTGACAAAGTAATTTTCTTTAAATGCAAATCAGACCATGCCTCCTTTACACAGCCAACTCCAGTAGCTTCCTATTGCCTCTGGGGTAAAAAATAAACTCCTCTGTTTGGCTTTTAAATTCACCAACCTATCTTGGGAGCTTCAATGGACATTACCTTCATTCTTGTACTTTGAGACCTACCCAAACTGACCCTTCTGTTCCTAATATATGAAGTTCCACACCTCATTTCTGTACCTTTTGCACTGGATATTCCCCATGTGTGGATGTCCTTTGTCCTTATCTCTGTCTTAAAGAATCCCTCTCTTCTTTTAATATGTGACTGGGGAACAAATCTGCCTGAAACCTTTCTGCCAACTCCCTTCCCCTGCCCCGCCAGGGTTCTGACTGCTAATGTTCTCCCCCTCCCTATCTACCTTGTATCTAAATACTTTGTTGTGTGTCTATTATGTATGTCTCCACATGCTTATTATGCATACATTTTATATGTAATTGTTGAACCCCCATTAGACTGTGAGTAGGGATTGTTTCAGTCTCTGTATTTGTATCTACAGTGTCCAGAACAGTGCCCGACACATAGTAGGTACTTAATAAAAACTCTGTTGATTAAGTGATTTTATACTTTAAAAGAAAAGCAAGCTGTACCTGAGAGTCAGCTGTAGTTGCATGCACAATCCTCCTTGCATCTTTTCTACTTTCTATATAGCAATGCTGTTGTCCATGCCTGTCATTCCTTCCCTTCTCCCTTGAGTTTTCCAGCTTCCTTTAAGTTCACCTTCTACAAGAAGTCTTTCCTGAGCCTCCTCAATGCTAGTGCCTTTTCTATGTTGATTATTTCTACAGTTTATCAATCCATCTATCCATCCATCCATCCATCCATCCATCCACCCACCTACCTACCTAGTACACAGCTCTCTGTCCTATTAGACTGAGACCTCCTTGAAAGCCAGAGCAATTGTTGCCTCCTTTTAAAAATTCTCAGTGCTCAGTATAGTATCTGGCATATTGCAGGTGCCTCATGAAAGCTTGTTGACTTGATTTTGTATTAAGTTCAAAATTTAAAAAGAAAATTTTTTTAAACACCTTCCCTTCTCCCTGTGTTTTCATGACACTCTCTCCTGGCTCTCTGTTGTGTCTGGTTGTTCCTTCTCCAATCTCCTTTATTGGATCTTCATCCATGAGGAAAGGTAGTCCAGTGTTAAGAGTATTGTGAGTCAGGGGATATGGGTTCCAATGCCACCAGTCATTTAATCCCTAAAATAACCTTGGGCAAGTCTAGGCTTCAGTTTCCTCATCTGTAAAACTGAGGGGGGTATAGTGATTGAACTAACTGGCCTTGGTGGGTTTTCCAGTTCCAGTTCCATGATCCCATGTCCTACTTCCAAACTGTGGGCATCCTACACAGCTCTATATTGGGCCTTCTTTTTTCCTTTCATACTTTCTGGTTCTATATCTACGATCTTATGACCCTTTCTCAGTGATCTCATCAGCTCTCCTGGATTCAGTTATGATCTCTATGGCATATGACTCCTAGCTCTAGTGTCTCTCCTGAATTCTATTCCCACATTATCAAACACATCCCCCCCAAGTGGATGGGACAGTCTGCTCTGACAAATGAATTAAAATAGGCATATTCAAAGGGGAATTTATCATCTTTTCACCAAAACCTGCCTCTTCCTCTTAACTTCACTATTTTTGCTGAGGATAGCATCATCCTTCTAGACAGTAAAGTTTACAACCTTGGAGTTACCCTGGATTCTTCACTTTCCCTTCCTCCCCTTATACTCAATGGTCAAATTTTATTGGAAGTATTGATTTTATCTCATCACCTCACCCGGACAACTGTAATCCCCTGTTAATTGGTCTCTCAGTCTCAAAACTCTCCTCTCTCTGATCTATCTTCCACATAACTAATAAACTGATATTCCTAATGAAGCTATCTGATCTGATCATACCACTCCCCTGTTCAAGAAACTTTAGGGGCTCCCTACTGTTTCTAGAATTAAATAGGAACTATTCTGGTTGGGACTAAAAGCCCTTTGCCATCTGGCTCTAACATTTTTCCAAGTTGATTTCACATTATTCCCCATCACGCACTATACAGTCAAGCCAAAATGGGCCACTTGTAATTCCTTATATATGACATTCCATCTGCTGTCTCTATGAGTTTGAACAAGTTGTTCCTTATGTCTCACCCCTACCCACTACAGAATCCCCTTCAAGGATATATGCCCAAGGGCTGCCTTCTACCTGAGACCTTTCCTGATGTTCTTTCTCACCTCCCTCCAACCTGATTATTTTGTATTTACCTTATGTTGATTTATCAGCATGAGCTGACGCCCTCAGCTCCCATGGAATGTAAACTCTCTGAAGGTAAGGACTATTTTGTTTTTTGCCTTTGTATTCCCAGTGCCTGGCACATAGCAGACACTAAAGAAGGGATTACAGAATGAATGATAACAATGGCATAGAAGTATATTGAAATAGATTAAAATGGATTCAGATTGAACATTGCTTCATATTACAGACACATACCGCCTTTTAAATCAGCTGAAGCCCCCACGTACTGAAAGTTATCCATATTAATGACATCAATGATAGGTGACACAACCCGAGTCTTGTCCTAAAATGAATATTGAATTTTGGGAGAAAAAAACACAAGTAAATAAGTTACTCAAAACACAATATAGAGAAAAGCTTTATTAATGTTATACAGAAATAAGGCAATTCAACAAACCCATTATCTGGCAAGCCTTTTTGGAGTATACACATTAAAAGTCCATTCCTCGTCTCCCTTGCATTTATGTTATCTATTGCAATTTGAATACCATACTGATAATAATTCATTGAAAATAAAAAAAAATAATCTGTCCTGAATGATCCAGATATTTACCTGTTGGAAGTCAGAGGGCTGGACTAGGCCCTCTTTCCAGATACCTTTCCTAGTGACATAAATTAACAGAGCTTTCCAAAATGTCTAAATTATCGTCAGAAAGTAGATTTCATTTTGACAGAATTTAGGTTCAACCCGAATTAATTCAATTCAACAATGTATTAGCTGATATGAAACAGAAGCAAGGATGCTACTCTTTGGACTTACAATCTGATATGGATACACAGGCAGCAGAGGGATGCAACCATGCAAAGAATACACTTCCATGGGCACATCTGTGATATGAGAAGCGATAAGTGGCGGTGACAGAAAATGAACAAGCCAGCCTGTCTTCCCATGATTTTATGAAAATATTTTCTTAGTCATTTCACATACTATTGCTGTCATTTTCTTGATAAGAGTTCATAATCACTTTTAATTACTGACCTTTCCAAATTCTGATGTTAAATTGACACTGATTGCAAACATGAAACAGTAAAACTCTGCTTGGCTTGGAAGGACAACAAAAAGTTAATTTTCTCTCTAGAGCAATTAATTGAAGGACCGTTTTGTTAGCCAGAAGGATGATAAAGGACTTGGTCAAATAAATGAATAAGGAATGTTCAGTAATACTGAGCAAGGACTTGGTAGTGTGGCCAATAGGACTAGGATTCTTCAGAACTCTCTGAAAGTAGACATTTTCAAGGAAGAAAATTAAATCAGATGGAAGGTGGGGAGATAGGAAGAGGAAAAGAATCATGGAATGATGGGTTGAAGAGTAAGAAAGAGTTGAAGTTCTATGGGAATACCACTCACATACATTTTACATGTACATATGTTTGTATGTATGGAATATAAATAGAAAAACACAAGTCATCAGTCAGAATTTTGAAAATACTACACTGAATTTGGGGGCAACTTAAAAGTCAATTTTTGAAGTTTATGGGTTTTGAGAAGGACTTTTAGTGGTAAAAATTTTGCAGACGGCAAAGACTGACCTATGTTCTATCTGTCTCTGGCAGGGCTGTTCTGAGACCAGAGCCACTTACTTGATCATTCTTCTTCATAAGAGGACTAGAGGGAGGCATTACAGGCAGCCATCCAGAGTCCAACCCACAGAGATGTGCAAGGGGCACTTTCTACAATTACGATGAAGGCCTGTCATGATCTAAATTCTCTAAAATAGAGAGGGCAAATACCGATGGCTAGAGTGGACAAAATATTTTTCCTGTAGCCTCTGATGATCTATTAGGGACTTCTGTTTATTTTGGTAACTGTTTGTGTAAGTCACTAACTTCTTCAGTAAACTAACTGTCCCACAAGGAAAAGATTCCCTCAGGGTAAAGCTGATGATGACGATGACGATGATAACTTGCATTTATATAGTGCTTTATGGTGGGCAAAGTGCTTTACAAACATTACTTCATTTTATCTTTACAACAACCCTGTGAGGCAGGCCTTATTAGGCAGCTACATGGTACGGTGGTTAGAGTGATGGACTTACATCAGGGAGAATACTTAATAGCTGCATCACCCTGAGAAAATCTCTTAATCTCTTAGCCTTGGTTTCCCTATCTGCAAAATGGAAATAATAATAACGCCTACCTCCTAGGGTTACTGCATGTATAAAGTGAGATAATATTTTTGCTTTGTAAATATTAAAATATTACAGAAATACTATTATTTTTTATCCCCACTTTATGGATGGGGAAATCAAGGCAGACAGAGGATAAGTGACTTGCCCAGGGTCATATATCTAGTGTCTAAGGCAGGATATGAACTTTGGTTTTCCTAATTCTAGGTCTAAAGATCTGTCTATTGCACCCTCTTTAGAACTAGACTCTGGTGTCAATAACATATGGTCGTTTCTTTTGGGACTCAGTTGAAAAACACGGGAATAGCATCATAGTAAGGCCCATGGAGTTAGAAGCCAGAAAGAAAACTAATCATCAAAAGTGGAGTGGGCAGAACCATTTGCTACAACACTAGTATTGTCCTAAGAGTCTTCACAGATTTACAGAGTTGGAAGAACCTTTAGTGGTCTAGTCCTCTACACAACATGGTCCACGAGTGGCCATCAAGTCTTTGTTTAGTCTTAAGGCAGTTTTAAGGTTACTTGGGGCCAAGTAGTTCCCTTAGTAGAGTGAAACCTACTTCAATCTTAAAACCACCACCCAAGTAAGTCAATTACTCACTACTTTGGATAAAACGTGAATTCATTCATATTATCCATTTTGATCACCTGTGCCCCTTGTTTAATGTTTGCAGTTTTGGCAGGGAGAATTCCATGTCACTTATGCCCACGAGTCCCATGGTTACCATTTTAGTTGCCGAGTTAGAGCAGTGATTGACATTCTGCTTGTGTCATGACCCTCTGATCCTCTACCACTGCTTTCCATAGTTACCCAAAGACAAACTAGTTCTATTTTTGTACTTTTACGGTATCCTTTTTTTTTTTAAATTAATCTCTGGCAAAATTTCTTGTCAAGTGTTTGTGGTGAATGAGGAATTAAGCAGAATGGCAAGCACGACAGAAAGAGAAATGAAAAGATCCCAAAGAGTAACACGGTCAGTTGCTGTGAGACAGAGGTGTCACACTCATGGTCCAGGGGCTGCATGTGGGCCACCCCGATCCTGCATGCAGTCCAAACAACATGAAATGTAAATGGGAACTAGCTATCAAAGTAAATAAAAATGTAATGAAATACAGATTTTAAAACTCAACTTATTTGTGGTCTTTAGGGATCCTTACAATACAGATTAGTGGCTTCTACTTAAGTCTGATACCACCGTGATAAGTCATAGAGCAAACATAATGTAAATCAGCTGGTGACCTCTTGAAGGCTGGCAGAACCAACTACATCCCTTTTCTTTCTCTTTGCATCCATCTTTGGGCTCTTCTCATTGTCTTGTTGTGGGCTTGCATAACCCAGTGTAACTATGAGCCACACCACACATGGTTACTCAAGATGGACGGGTCATTGTGGAGAGTTCTGACAAAAGGTGATGCACTGGAGAAAGAAACGCCAAACCACTCCAGCGCCTTTGGTTCACCAGGTCAGGAAGAGTTGGACATGACTAAATGACAGCAAGAAGTCAAGAAAGGGGTATGGTAGAAAATGGAGCTCACACGGACTGAAAAAAGTAGTTGTGTGGTGGAGGCTACATTGTCAGGACTTCTTTCCTACCTGAAATACTCATAAAGGTTCCTTCTAGCCACAGCCTTTCCCTGAGGGCAAATGAAGGCCTTGACTCCATCTCTAACAGACTACTCCACAGTTTACCCTAAAACTCCAGATAAATAAGAGCCTCTCAACAGAACAGAACTGATGTAAATGAAATGGAGGCTCTGACCCTGCATTCAGTCCCAACAAATGAGTGTTCTGACCTGTTCCTTCCTTCCTCCAGCTAGATTGTTTTTTTCACTTCGTGCAAATATGCAAATACAATAGTAAATGAATGCCACCAATGGTATTTCTCAGCTCACTTCATTCAACATGAACAAACCCCTGGGAACTCAGCAGCCCTCCAAGCCTTTATACCTTAGGGCTCTTCTTCACTCACCTCTGCCACCCTCTCCAGGAGGGGCTCCAGCCAGTGCTCATTGCACTCACAATGACTGTCCAAGAACGTCAGGACTTTAGCCTGTGCAGCATCTGCCCCTCGGACCCGAGAGCGCATCAAGCCTGTGGGGAAAGATTCAGAAGCTTGTCAGGGGAGAGAATCCATATTCTCTGTGAAAAACAACAAAAGTAACATACACAAGCAGACACCATCTATACATTTCCCCCCACAAAACCTTTACAGGCCACTTGCAGGGCTAGAGGTTTCACATTCTGTGTCAGGCTGAAAGGAACAATGCCACCCTGCAGTCCCCGAGACAGAAGACTGTTTGTAGCTTCTTTTTTTTAAGGTAAAGACCCTACAGAGAGAACAACTGTCTTCTAAGAAAGGCTGTCACATAATTTGTGATCAGAAACAATCATTTTTTTTAAAAAATGGTCTTGCAAAGAACAGAGAGGGTTTGCTCATTAACTGGGCTCAGAGACTTGTTATCCACACACTTAAAGTGTCAATAACTGCTGATCTTTTAGTGCTAATTTAGTGAAAGAAATTGCAAACTTTTCTGTTCTTCTAAGACTTAATCTATATCAGCCTATACGTATGTATCATATGATATATATACACATGCTATGATATGTATATTTAGGTGTGTATATTCACACATTAAGATTCAATTATAAGCCTCCTTTGCCATAACACAAAATCAATTATGTTGTGGATCAAATCATGCAATTGTAGACTGCAACATAGTACAGAAGCGTCAGACACATGGCCCAATGCATGCATCCCACAATGCTGCAGAATAAGGCAGGAACCCAATTAAAATGTAATTGGAAAATGTTTACGAAAATAAATAAAAATACAATAAAACATAGATAACACTATATTATACTTTTAAAACTAAGTCAATATGCAGCCCTCAGGGATCCTTATGTATGGATTCCTGGCTCTGGTTTCTATCTACATTTGACACCACTGTTACAGAGCATTTCTCTCTTACTATTACAATAATTTCCTTCAGAACAACTATCCTTGTTCCCTGACCCCACAGTCACAATGGATTCCTATAGTACAGACTGTCCATCATATATAAATATAGTGCTACTGATTCACTATCAGAAAGGGAAGGACATATTTTAAGTGTTTCCCATCCCCCCAGGAGGGGAAGATGCATTTTCTCTGATGCTTAGTTGACCTATCTTGTGAAGGAGGCCCATTTTCCTAAGTAATATAGTCTTTGGTCATGAAACAAAAGGAAGGTGGTTGGTTCCACCTGAGGGTCAGGTTCATGAGCTCTGTCTCAGTAACACCAAAGTCAAACCCACTAAATTACCTGGACACACAAGCAAATACTATTTTATGTGTTATTTTACAGGTCTTAACCAGAATCTGATTCTCTGTGTTGACAGGGGCTCTCCCCATTTGAATTACGCCAACTCATCAAACTGTTAACAAATTTACACATTAAGACTAGGGGTTCTTAACCTGGCATCCATGAAATTGTTTTTTAAATAATGTGGCATCTGAAGAGAATAATTCCTTCAAAATAAGAGTGGAGCAAGTGGAAGCTAATGAGTTTATGAGAAACCAAGATACTATTAAACAGTTACAAAGAAATGAAAAAATAGAAAGCAATGTGAAATATCTCCTTGAAAAAAACCACTGACCTGGAAAATAGATCCAGG
>CM053593.1:126787892-126815063 GCA_028646575.1 Pseudocheirus occidentalis
AAAAAAATAATGTGGCAAATGTATTTCAATATAATTTATTTTCTTTGTAATCCTACATAGTTTAATTTATTCATGCAAAAACATTATTCAGAGAGGGAGTCCATAAGTTCCACCAGACTCACAGGAGTCTAGGACACTAAAAAGGTTAAGAATCACTGCCTTAAAAACAACCTTTTAATTTCTAAATATTTTACCCCAATAGTACTCACTGAAAATAGTGGCTACTAATATTAAATTATCAGTGCTTAAAAATAACAGTTGTTATTACTTTACTCCCTTGTAGTGGGCAGTAGTAAGATAGGAAAATATATCTCAGCTTTAGTAGATAATAAAAAAAAAATTGTAAAGTAAGGTATCCTTTGTCTAGGCCATTTGAACAGGAAAACGGAGCATCCAGTCATATAATTCTAATTTGTTTGAGACTTTGGAAGGTGATCTGTTTCAAAGAGGAGGGGCCAGATTTGAGGCATTGAGCTTAATGTGTACTTTTCACACCAAGAGGATTGACTAGGAGATAGAATTAATGGAGCCCATGTAACAGGTTCAATCCATTTATGGACTAGTTCAGTATCACATGGTGGGGGGAAAAAATGTGTTCCCTGGCCATAGCTTTGACCTCTAATCTCAACTGGTCATCTTACCAATAGGCACTATTGCCCGAGGACAGAACAGAAAACAGAATGTATACCAAATGAAAAAAAAAATCTTAGCTCTGTCATCTCTGTACAGAAGAGTCTTCCATAGACAACTTGATAGCTAAAACATTTCTCCAAACAGAATGAACAAGACATTCAATCATTAAGCTCCCAAGCAGCTCTGAGAAATGAGCAGCTGACTGGATGTTAATTGCACAGTATTTTAAGTTTCTTCTCTGGATGTTTCCATGTTTTACTCCTGCCTTTGGAAAAAATCTTGCTTATGTATGTCAACAAAGAATGTTCAATGATCCCAACTATTGAACAGAGAAGAATGACAGCAGCTCATAAGGCAGGAGTTTGATACACTGAAAAAACAAACAGATAGGGATAGACTTTCTTTTCTTCAGATGGATCACTTTCACCTAGTGAAATCAGATGCTTGAAGCAAGAAGTCATTAGACTTGCCATTTCTACATCTTGTGGGTTTTCATCTAAATTCTAATACCCCAGGGACTGCTAACTAATCAAGGCTTCCTACATGATGAAGAAGGGACAATTTTCCAAAAGAGAAAAGGGGAAATCCAAATAGAATTGTTGTCATAATTAAGAGTGAGGTTTTAATATGCAACAGATTAAGCTTTTCATGTACTTACCTGATTTGAAAACAGTTTTGGGTGCTATATACAAACACAGACCAGACACAGAAAGTCAAGATGTGGTCATATTTTTTTCTTAAGCTAAAATACATTGAGTTCAATAATAACTAAAAATACAGACACAATTATACTTTGTTGGCAAAACAAAGCTCCGTGAAAGAGATCAGGCTCTTTAGAAAAATAAGTTAATAATAAATAGTCTACCTTCTCGTCGATCATTCCTAAGAACCCGCACTTTCTCGATCTTCCCCAAGAGAGCACCATCCTCAGCTGAAAAGGAAAGAAAAAATCCAGGAGATTCTGAAACTGAGCTCTATAAAGATGTGTTTTATTGTGAGTCTAATCAGCTCTTCATTATCTAATGACTGTTGAACAGTCTGTACATACAACAGTCAGTCATGTCTCCAACCCACTGCCCTCCCTTTTGACTATTTTACTATTCATTTTAACAGCAAGGGGGAAAAAAAATTAGTCATAGTACTTACAATCATTACTGTAGTCATCAACCAATATGATTTCTTTTATAAGATGGGGGGGACTTTTCTTAAGCACACTAAAGAGGGAAGAAAAAAATATTACATGATTTTCCATGGATATGGAATTTATTGGTTCTGAACTGACTCTTCCATCCCCAATCCCAATCAACAACTATCAGTCAAACAATTCCTTCTGAAAGCATCATGTAGGACAACAGGTTGTACTGCCTCACCTGACTACGGTTCTCAGCAAGGCCGACCTGGCTTCATTGTGGAAAGTGATTACCACGCTGGTGGCAGGTAAGTCTACACGCCACTGCTTTCGTTGACACCTGAAAATAAAGAGAGGCAACAGTCATTAGTAAACCACAAGATATTAATAATCTTATAAACGTAGGAACATGTTCATCCAGCTAAGATGAATGACTATTAGATTTCACATTTATAAAATTTCTTTATAGAACTTTTCCAAAGGAGAAGAGGAAAACAAATGTTGGTTGATAAAGTGAGACTTAAAGTGAGACTTCTTTCTGTCTTGAGGCATTTCTGCATTAGAAACACCACATACAATGCTTGGCTCTAAAAGAAGATGGATACCCAACACACCAGGGACCACAATTTCCATTCTGGCCAACTAAGGCATAGATTTCCCTTTACTCTCATCAGGCCATGACCACAGATTCCTAGGCATACAGACTAAACCTAGGGTAGAAAGTGAAGGTGAATGATGAATAGAAATTTTACATTCTAATCAATATTGCTGGAAGCAATGGAATTACTTTCAATCTAAATCTCCAAATAGAAGTTGGCCTAAGGAACAAGCCTACCAGAAGAAGATACAGAACTTTGCTGGGACCAGATAATTTAGAAACCAAGTCTCAACAAACATGGTAATATTTATTTTATTTATCATTAATATCATCATCCATTGGATAATAATAGAGTAAGAGAATTTAGATTTTGTGTGTAATGGCTTGAAGGGACAATGCGTTGTTGGTGCGTTTTTAGTTAACAAAAAAAAGTCCCGAGTAACTTTCTTTGCAGACATGCTCTGATGTCACACTGCAGCATGGATGTAAGCCTGAGTTGTCAAAGTCTATGCCAGAATAACACAATTATGTCCTCCCAATTAGCAAGGCTTCAAGTGCTGACTGGTAATGAACTGTATTTCTATCGCCCAAGTACCAACTCACCTAAATTCAGAAATGGGCCATCATCAGAAAGTTAGCTACAAGGTGATTAATTTCTGTCAGTCTCAAAACCCCATAAATACAATCTACTAAGGCAGGGAGGGCTTGTGATTTGCATTAAAAAAACAAAGAGTACCTATTCTGATGAAATCAGAGATTTGTTGGAGTACTTGAAATTAATTCATCACTAGAAGATGCCACACAGTAAGGAAAGAATGAATAGTCTCACTAGCCTCAAGTACAATCTCCTTCTTGAATCATCTAAGTCAATTGTCCTAAGTAGGTTTTACAGACCATGGATGGTGCTTAATGGGTTTATTAGGTAAAAAGAAACCATTTGTTAATGTCTGGGTCAGGGTCCCAGTCAGTCTAAGGAAAAAAGAATGGAGAAGTGGAGGGAGGGAATTGTTTTTAATGATAAGTCTTTTAGGAGGAAAGAAATGTACAGACTGCATCTGGAGAGCATTAAGCAGAATTAATAGTAGCAATGCTGCCACTCTCCACTTCCAATATGGAAAAAGGAGCACAGAGATGAATCCCACGTGAGCGGAGGAGGTAAATGATCCCAGGAATCTTTTGCCCTAGGGAATTAATTTTCCAGCAGAGTTATTTGAAAACCAGTGATTAATGTAAGAAGAGGGGTGCCGTTACTCTCCTTTCTTATACTTTGCCATCATTCAGTGTGAGAACTTCTGCCAGCATTTACAAGGGGTTCATAGCAACTCAAAGTACTGAGGAAGAAAAAAAATCAATCTCCCATGGGACTGAAAATTTACAAAGAGTCCTCTTCTTCTCCAGTTTCTAGTCATACTCAGTTCACTACCTTCTCATTCCAACCCCGAATGTCTGGCCTGTAATTTCAAGATATTACCGTATCTATGATTTAAATAAATGAGAGTTGGTGGGGGACAAAAGGATGGCAAAAGGGATAAGAATTATCTTTTGAAATCAGACAGACCCAAGAAATATTTAATCAACAAAGAATAAAAGTGGTCATTCTGAACAGGTGCTTGGAAAATATCCAACAAATTTTTATGCATGTGTGCACTGTAAAGGAAAAAGTATAGCAGACCCCTGCTAATGTGCACTAATGACTGAGATCTCCTTCCGATGGGCAAATTTTGTAAATTAGCAAGAGAAGCGGCACAATTAAAAAGCAATAAGGCCAGGATCATGGAATGGGCTTTCTCTGTTTATTTTGTTGTGTGGGTAGTTTGGTTTTAATTAATCTTGAGAAGGGAGCATAATGTACCACCAGTCACTCCTGGTTAAAAAAAGAAAAAAAAAAGGAATCTGGGTTGAAAACTGTACCATGTTAAAGCTTCTGGCTACTAAATCTTTACTGGAAAGCAAATGTACAGGATACTTTTCTTGGTGAGAATCACTATCCTGGTAGATTAAGTAAGCAAAAATCTGTGAGGTTCAAGTGTAAACCAATTAACAAAAGAAAAGTCATCTAAAAGGAGTCAATCTATGATATTAATAGGATAAGAACTTCATATCATGAGGGGGCTAGAATATCCAGTGCAATTAGGCCCCACTTAGCACAGTGGGAAGTGGTAAGATGAGTGGGCCAGAAACAGAACGATTAACAAAATGTGGGCTTAGACATCAGCATTGAAATTAAAACAAAGAGAGGAGTATTTCTCATGCCAAGAGCATACAAAGTTGACCCAATCAGCCTCATATTCTTTCATTCTCATTCTCTCCCTGCAGGGATCACAGCTTCAATGAGTAACTGAAAGTCAGGAGGCACTAACTCTCACTGTATTGTTCAGAAGACATGGAGCTTTCACATTCTTTCAGTGTGGTTGTGTGTGTGTGTGTGTGTGTGTATACACCTGCGTTTTCTCATTCTCTCTCTGCCTCTTTCTCTCTGTTTCCCTCCCTCCACCATAGATGGAAAGCCAAGCCTGCTTCTGCTATTCATAAAATATTACAATACCCAGTAGAAAGACTTTCAAATATGTTGGATAGATCCTTTAGGGAGAATTTGTGGAAAGACTTCCCCATGGACAAGAGACATAGATGAGTGGCTATTTGCACCAGTATGGGGAGTACATATTTTGATGAAATCATGCATCCAAAGCACCACAGGTTTAGACCTGGAAGGTACCTTACAGTTCATCTAAGCCTCATTTTACAAGGGAGGAATCTCTCTTCTGTCTCCAAATCCAGAACCCCTTCCACTGCATTATGCTGCTGCTAAAGTATTAAATCACATGTATGCATGGACACAAGGGCACACAGATATTTGTCCCCTCTTGCATATCTGCCACTTGGGTATGCAATTGTGAATTCAGTTTTCCTAGGTACTGTCAGATGTAAATTATAATGGCCATTTCATTTAAATGGAAGAGAGAAAAGTACGGGGAAGAAAGCCATTCATGTCATAACAATTAAGTTAACTAGACATTAATTTTTAAAAATCATTTTGGCTAATAGGGCATACACACACACATACACACACATGCACATGCACAATACAGTAAGCTTTAATATTCAGCCAAAAATGTCATTGGCTGTGGAAAACTTCTTTATGATGATAAAAAGAGGCTAAAGAATGAGCACATTTATCAGTTAAACAGAGGTATCCCTGACAACCAGTCTTCATCATTCTGTAGCTAGGAAAAGAATGTCTAATAGGAGGGGTGACAATGAATCCTGGTAATTTGACAGAAGCCAGAGTCTAGCTCATATCCACTTTTATACCTGAGCCTTTTCTAATGGTAACTGTTGGTTATTAGAAGTCAGCAAGAGCAAAAACCTATAATCAGTTCTGCTCTCTGGTGCCAAAGGAAGAAGAATGATTGGCCTAATTCAGTGTTTAGGGACTGCTTGTCAATGATATCTGAGTGATATTTAACAGAGCTATACCTAGGAATTCTGGTGCCTGGGGAAAATGCAGTTTAGAAGACAGGGAAGAAGAGGCAGACACGGAAAGAAAACTAGGATATGGGATAAATGGCCCTATGGAGGAGATCTTGGGATAGTGGCCTGAGTCTAGGTGAGGGAACGGGGACACTTGTGACATGTAGGACTGGTAGACCAGAGGTCTACCCTAAGGAGGAAACTCTCTCTTCCCTACAATGTTTGAGCTCTGTTGCAGATCCCTAGTGTCTCCATTCTGACTGTGATCAAAAGGGTATAAAGTACTCAGAGTCCTGGTAAAACTTAAAAATTAGTTATTAGGAGAGATCAAGTATGTCACATTTATTTTTAACACTTCAGTGTCTAGATAATTCTCATAAACAAATTATATGAAAAGAGAATTTATAATTATGGAATCTGGGTAAATTCACATTTGGGAAATTCAATACAATTTAATAAACATGCCTTAGGTGCTTACTATAGATAAGGCATTGGACTAAAAACTAGGGATACAAAGTCTGCTTTCAATGAATTTTTCAATGATGCAGGGTAGAGGTAGGGGAGTAAAGAGACATCCACATAAATAATCAGGAAAAAAGGAAGTGTTAGGAGAACTTTAAAGAGGGAGTTACAACTTTCATTAGGACCTAGGGTGTGGAAGGTTTCATGGAAAAGGGACCACCTGAATTAGTCCTTGAGAGAAGGGTGGCATTTCAACAAATGGAGATGGATTGGGTTGAGTGTTTCAGAAATCAGGAATACTGTCTCAAGGATACAGCAGAGGAGGCTGTTTAGGCTGAAATGTGGAATGTGTGAAGGGTAATAATATGAGGTGTCTGGAAATTTAGGCTAGACCCAGACTGTGAAGGCTTCTGCATGCCAGGATCAGTAGTACATCTTTGATAGTCAATGGCAAGTCATTTAAGATCTTGGAGAGGATAAATGACATGATTCTATATCAGCACAGTACCTGATGTATAGTAGGGATTTAATATATATGTTTATTTGAATTGAATCTGATCAGAACAGTGTGTTAAAATGATTATACAAATAGCAACATGAAAGATGGATTGAGTAAGAGATAGGAATACCAGGTAGAAGGCTATTACAACAGTTAAGGATTCTTAAACTGGGGTCCATTAACTTATTTTTTTCATATTTTATAACAATATTTCAACAACTAGATTCCTGTGTAATTCTGCAAATTTTATTTTATGCATTAAACATAATTAACTAAATAAGTATTTAATTATTCGTGATTTTATACAAATAATTAATAATACATAATTAAACAATAATTAAACATAAATATAATTAAAATAATTAAATAAAACCCACCACCACTACTGTGAGAAGAGGTCCATAGGCTTCACCACATTGCCAAAGCCATCTGTTACTACAAAGAAAGCCGGGTCTAAGTGAAAAGGGAGGGAGGGCTACACTGGAGTGGCTGCAATGAAAATGGAAATGGACAGATTTCAAGAGATGCTATTGAGGTGTACTCAACAGGATTTGGCAAGTGATTTGTTACATGGAGTGATGGGGAAAGGAAGACTCAAGGATGACTGATAACGTGACTCTGGGATGATGAAAGTGCTATCAAGGGAAACAGAGAGTTAGCAGGTAAGGAAGGAGGTTTGGGGGGAAAAGAAAACAAGTCTAGCTTTGGTTTGCTTACTTCGAAATGCTGCCAAGATATCCAAACAGAAGGTGAGAGGCAGGGACAGATAAAGATTTGGGAGATGTTTGCATGGAAATGGCAAACAATGCCATGGGAATAGAGGACTCAGCCCCAACCATTTTCTGCAGGAGGCCTTTCTTGGTCCTCATCCTTTACTAGCGCCTTCTCCCCCAAGGTTATTATCTTCATTCTACGTTTTTATAGGTATAAACTGTCTCTCCTGTTAGAAGGGAAGTTCCTTGAGTACTGAGGTTATTTCCCTTTGGTTTTTATATTGCCAGCACTTAGCAGGGTGCCTGGTAAACAGTAAATGCTTAATAAATGCCTATTGAGTCAATAACTTTTACAAGAGATATTTAAGGGAGGTAGCAAAGATGGCTAAGAACAGAAATCTGAGAGCAACTTACATTCAAAAAATGAAAGGAGAAAGAGGAATTGACAGATCAGACAGAGAAGGGTCAAAGAAAGAATCAGGAGAATGCAGTGCCACAGAAACAAATGAAGGAGGTGATCTAAAGAGCTGGTCCACACAACAACAGTCACTTAGTTTCCCCCCCTTATAAATCCCACTTTGATTCTAATGATGGCACAAAATATGGCTTTGAGAGGTCCCCAATGTTAAATGCAGTAAAGAAGTCAAGGAGAAGACAAAACGGGGCTACTGAATTCAGCAATAAAGATATTATTAAGAACCTTAAGAGAGAGCTGTGTCAGGAGCAGGGGAGGCAAGAGACAGATTTCAAAGGGGTTCAGGAGTAACTGGGTAGTAAAGAAATAGAGGTTAAGATTTATCAATGACCTCCTAAACACCTTAGTAATAATTCCTCAAAGATCTTCTAGAAATCTTACCTCCTTGACAAACTTTCCCAACAAGCAAGATGCTAAAATTGTCCTTCCAAAATCCATGCACATCACAGAGCCTAAAACAGTACATGAATGAATGCTAATCAAATCTATTCTCTTTCTTTTGGTCCCTTTCCCTTCTTCCTTCCCCTGCTCCCCACACCTCCCTCCCCCAATAATTTTGTCTGTCAGTCATTTCTTTGATTTGGGGACCGATTAGCTGGCTGCTTTATCCAGCTCATGCCCTTTGGTTCTCCTTAACTCTCTCTCTGGTTACATTTCACTGCTCAAGTGTACTTCCATCTAAGGACAGAAAAGAAATGAAAGAAGGAGAAATTCTTAATTATTCAGTTTCACTGCTTGTTGGTAGTGATGGTAAATGGCTTGGAGTAAAGGCTGACAGCAAATGACTAAAATGAGATCTGTGGATTTCCATTACCTAAGCTCTGCCTTCTTCCCAATTACCAATGATAATTGAGAGATGGCTCTGTATCTGAATTAGCCTTGATCTATTGTGTGTGTGTGTGTGTGTGCGTGCGTGTGTGTATCTCTGGGGCATATGCACACATGTGTTTTGGGTGGAGATGGGGAAGGAGAACACAGGAAAGAGAGGAGGAAAGCATAAGCAGAGCTCATTACTGGAGAAGAACAAAGTGTTTCAGACACAAACTTGCTGCAGTCAAAGTGGGCATGGCCCAGGCTTGCTGGAGGTGATTTTATCCAACCACATTATTGCTACCATCATGGCGCCACCAACCGTGCAGCCCACCTCTCAGCTTTCTTCACTGCAATGGCAGAAGGAAAATTTAACTCTTCCGTGAAAGGAGGCATAAATATCATCTTAAAGGAATAACCTGAGAGATGATCTAAGACAGGGATTCTTAATCTTTTTGACATCCTGGACTCTGCGGGCACTCTGGACCCCATTTGAGAATGATGTTTTTAAATGGATAAAAGACAGACAGGGTTACAAAGGAAGTCAATTATGCTGAAATAAAATGATCAAAATATTAAAAGGACAAATTAGTGGGCACTGCTATATTCACAGGCCCCTTGGGGACAGTCCATGGACCCTTGATTAAGAACCCTTGGTCTGAGAGAAAAAGGCTTTCTCTTTTCTACTATCTCCTCTCTGCCCTTCCCCAGAGGCTATCATATTGCCAGGCAACTGCTAGGTATGAAGAGAAGTGGGCTTCTCAGTTTAATTGTCTCTGGAGATTGTCTTGTTGAGCTAGAGCCTAAGTCTATCCAATTTAATCTGTATAATCTGTAGCATTGCATCCCATGAAGGAGGGTGTCTAGTCAATATGATCTGCTCCTAATAATTTTAAATCCTATATGCCATGATGTTATTATTGTGCGGCCTCAAACAGTCCTCCGCATCAATAACCATGACCGGTCACTTAGCAGCCCCAGTACGCTGAGCATTGTATAAAACCCACACAATCAATATTTATTAAGTAGTGACAATGTGAAAAATATCGTACCTGTTACTGGGAGAGGATACAAAAGAAACAGAAAGCCATAGCCCTGCCCTCAAAGATCTTACAGTCCAGCTGCACAGGCCAATCAAACGACATAGTGAAGAACGTATAATGGCAACATGCTACGAAGTACATACTCCAAGTTAGAATCAGAATATGTAAATATGGATCTGATATTTTATTGAAATTTACTCATTTTTAAAATGTAATAAGAATGCTTATACTACCTCCTTCAAAAGGGTGCTGTGAGGGTAGAGTTTAGTAAAAGTCTATGTTCTATACATTGAAATGTGAGTTATTACTACTATTAATTAGTAGTAACTAACTACTAATGCTACCACCTGTCCCTAATCACTGGACGCATGATCTAATCATATTCAGCACGCTTTTGTGAAGCAGGGCCCACTGTCCTTAGCAGGGGGCTGGTGATGATAGGAAGGAAAAGCCAATCAACTGATTAATGACCAGGTGTTTGTCAAGAACACAGGGGACAGTAAATCTCTCAATGCACAGTGTTCTATGATATGGCTGCCATGGGATCCAGGGCACAGGGTCTGTGCCAATGATTCAGTAGCAGGGACAAACTGTAGCTTCACTCGTCTCTTGTACTGAGACCCAATTTCAGGTTTTCAGCAATGATAAGACACTTAAAAGTGTTCTCCAGTCACCATGTGCCCAACAGGCCCTATGGGAACAAATCAAGATATAAGACCAAAGTAACTAGCGGGGGTCAGTCTTAGACAGTAAATAAATCAGGTCAAGAAATTAAAAAGAAAAAAAGAAAAACAAAAATGAGCTTTAAGCCAGCACAATTTATTTCTCTAATTCCATTTCTCCTTATATTGATGATTGGCTGGGAACTGGGGAAAAAAAAAAAAAACAACACTTTAAAAACACAACGCACCAATCATGATGCTGTGTCTTTTCTGGGAGTATTTTCACATTTTAATGGGGATGTCCTAATGAAGGATCTTGTATTTTTTGAAGACAATTTTCTTGAAAAAAAAAACACTTTTTTTTCACAGGTTTTACTTTAAAGAAAGGGACAGGGTGGGTTTATTTTTAATGAATATACTGCTTGGCTGGAAACAGCCACGCAGAGATGTTACACACAAGTGTCCCGGCAACATACCCACTGCTCCCTAAACCAGATTCAAATGTAACTGAGAAATATTTAACAAAACAAATAAAAATACAATAGAACATAGATAACATTAATGGGGTTTCCTAAGTTAACAGGAGCCCATGGTGTATAGATCAGCAGTCCCATTGCTATTTCAGTCTGACGCTGCTGCTGCAGTGGAGCCAAGAAGACCAGGGCTCAAAAGGCCTGCCCCTGATTTATGCTGGTCCCATAGCCTTATGCAAGTCACTTAAACCTGTAGTGCTTCAGGAGTTGCAAAGAAGGGGCTAATTTGTATAGGTTGAGTGAGAGCTCATCCAGGGAGTTTTCTATATCAGTAAAATCACTGATCTGGTCCCCGACCCTAGCCCTATTGCTGAGTTTTCCTACTGTACAATATTAAATAAAGCTATATGTAAGTCCTTCATGCCCAGGTGCACACTATACCTAATGAGACCCTGGGATGCTTTGGGGACAGTTGCTCTTAGCTCCACAGCTGTGGAGCTGCAGAGAACCATCTCCAGATTTTAGCCAGGCAGCCTATCAATCTGTAAATAGTTATTAAGCATCTATTATACATCAAGCACTGTGCTAAGCACTAGGGATAATTTAAAAAATGGCAAAAATCCCAGCCCTCAAGGAGCTTACAATCGAATTGGGGAAATAGCATGAGAACAAATATACACAAAGCAAGCTATTTGCAGGATACATAGGAAATAATTAACAGAGGGAAGGCAACAGAATTAAGAGTGGCTGGGGAAAGTTTCCAGTCAAAGATGGGATTTTAGTTGGGACTTAAAAGGATGCCAGAGAAGTCAGGAGGGAGAGAGGGAGGGAGAGAGGGAGAGGGAGGGAGGGAAGAAGGGGAAGAGGGAGAGAGAGAGGGAGGGGGAGAAGGAGAAGGAGAGGAAAGGAAGAGGGAGAGGGAGAGAGAATATGAGGGAAGGCAGAGACAATGCTCAGCTGAGAGATGGAGTATATTGTTCATGGAATAGCCAGGAGGTCACTGTGATCAAAAGGTGCATGTCTGGGAATAAGGAATAAGAAGAATAGAAAGGTAGGATCAGGTTAGGTTGTGAAGAACTTTGAATGCCAAGCTCAGCATCAATCATCCAACAAGCAATTATTATGTGCTAGATATTGTAATAAGCACTGGAGATACAAAGAAAAGCAAATGATTATACCTGGGAAACAACTATGTATGATTTGGAGAGACTTTTAAGAGGTGAGGCAGGATACAGGATGACTCTCTTGCCCTCCTAAGCCTAGCAAAAGTAGTGGCCAATGGCCCCAGACCATGGGAGTTTGGTATTCCATAAGAAGCTATAGTAGAAGAGATTTGGACCTAATCAGCAACCTTGGAACAACTCTGGAAAAGGGGTCAGATTCTGGTCTAACCTTCTTAGGGTATCTTGAAACATGACCTGGTTTTGTCTATGTACTTCAAGGATACTAGTTCCCTCAAAATCACCTCTAACAGCACAGGGTAGAGGGGGAGGAATATCCACGGACTACTCAGATTATCCCTGTGTGTTCTCCCTAGTTCCTTCCTTACACTCCTTTCTCATCTAGGCTACTGATGAGGCCTACCAAAAACATCAAATAATTATCTTTTCATACCCTGATACACAAAGCTATTTGCAAAGTGGTTGTTTTGAGTTCTCTATGTGGGTTCATTCAAAACCATATTTTATACTATCATTAGATTCAGAATGTGATTTAGAAGGGGGGGAAACTAAGTAGCTGTTGTGTAATGTTTCTTTAATTAACGGCACACACTCTCCCTAATCCTCCAAACAGTGATAATGGCATAATATTCCACCTAATCAACTCATTTCTGATCAATCCTAACAGCCCAAGAGCTGATTCTACAGTGCTCTTTTAAATCTGAAGAGAACCAAATCCCAAGATACTTAAAATCTCTGCAGGACCCATCTGAAATTAAGCTGCTTAAAATCCTGTTGGTGAGAAATTTGAATAAGTCCCATTAATCAGGGAAGTTTGTCTCTCTTCCAAATTAACAGAGCTAGAAAAGGCTCATAGAGCAGGACCTCTTACAAGGCAGCTTATGGGGCAATACTGGATAAGAGTGAAGAGCTTGGAAAACAGTATCACTATCCTTATATTGCAAGGAACTCAGGCCTGTCTTCTTTGTACTTCATACCCCCTTTTGAAGTGTTCTAATCCATCCTAGAAGCCAAGATTTCTGGGGGAAGTCCCTTCAGACCCAGAAAGTCCCCTTTACAGGAGCACAAAATGTTATCACAAGCATCCTTGTGTTTAAGTTCTCATTCTCTCTGTCTCTCTCTCTCTTTCTCCCACATTCTCTTCTCTCTCCTTCCTTCCATCTCTCACTTTCTCTCCCCCTGCATCCTCCCTCTCTTCCCTTTCCCTTCCTTCAGCTCTCTCCTTCCAACTGTCTCTCTCCCTCCATCTTTCTCTCTCTGTCTCTCTGTTTCAAACGCCCCCCCCAATATACCCACAAGACCCTAGTGGTTCCAACAACTACCAATTTAATTGAACATGTATTTATTAAATTCATATACATAAATAAGTCAATGGAAAGCATAAAAGAAGTAAATAGAAGGGAAGGAGATCAGGAAAGTCCATGGGAAGAAAACAGTAACTGAACTGAAGTCTTAATAGAAGCATGGGCTTGCAGGGAGGCTTTTCAGGCATGGAATACAGAAGCAAGAAATGGTAAATCTTGTACAGAGAAAAGGTGGTAGCAGGTCAGTCTGCATGTAATACAGACTAAGGGAAAATTGCCCCTGCCTGTATATGTATATTACCTGAAGAAGAGGGAAAAAAAACACAGAAGATTACATCTGATACTTTAAATAATCTGTCATTAGTTAGAATAAAAAAATCTTCTCTTATTCTAAGAACATTATCTGCCCATCAAAGCCAGTTTTTTAGTGACTACATTTTAACCAGAAACTTTTTCAAGAGACAATCAAGAGCTATTGAAAGTTGAAAAGATAATAACCCCTGTTAGAACTGACAAAGCCATCTCACAACCCACCTCAACACAATTCAGACATTACTTGCTGCTCACCATTCTGGCATGAGACCTTCTTGTAGAAATCAACTACTGTATGTATCAACTCTAAATTGTCTATTATGATCTATTATTCAGTTCACTTTTACAACTACCTTTTAATCACAAATCATGCTCTTCACAGAATCTAGAGAGAACATCTGGAACTATTTGACCATTTCCTAGAAGCTTTGATAAAAAGTTCAGCAGGGAATGAGCTATTAGCTCAGATGAGGTTTTTGCATTATTTATAGGTTTCAATTCTACCATTATCCTTGCCATTGTCGTCACAGTGAAATTGTGTTGGATACAATGGGTATGCTGAAAATATTAATGGATCACTAAGTATCTACTTTATTTCTAACCCATAGTAGTATCTAACCATGTCTCCAAGGATGAAAAACAAATACATTCAGCCAATAGCAAAGGTAGATGCGATGGGATCAGACCTGTGATTTCAATATTGATGTTAAGTTCCTAATGAGAAAACTTCCTCCTCCAAGGCAGGTTCACACCTTCCCTGTAACTTGTGACTCATGCTGGGTCAGATAGCTGTATGTGTCAAAGGTGGGACTGAACCCAGAGGGTGCTCTGACACTGCATCCACTATGTAACCCTATCTCTTACTGAAGATCTACTTTATTTTTAAGCCAGATCTCTAAAGATGGAAAGTAAATATGCTGTCAGTGGCAAGATACTTTTCAGAAACATAAACTGCAAGGTGAACAATGAACAAGTGTGACCCTTTGTCTGTCCCAGTTTATCAGAGTCCCACACAAGCAAGGCAAAACTGAGTAACTTTGCCGACATAAATGTTTTAAGTCTGCTTTAAGTACACCAAAAGGATCTTCCCTTATCTGACTGAAAAAAAAAAAACCATCATTTAATTGTTCCCTGGAAATTTTGTCAGTACAAAATGGAACATTCTTTCCTCTGGCACTTTGAGAGAAGTTTATTCTATTCTAATTGCTGAATAAATAAATGGCAAAGTAGAAATATATAACAACAACCCAGACAAGGTGTTTCTTTGTTTTTTCCTTAAGTGCACATACTTCCAGACTCAGATTCTTGTTTTTAATTTCTATTTCTTCAACTCCTCATGTATAATTGCATTCCATATTCCACAGAAATCCCTTCAGGGTCAGTTAGATAAAGGCAACCTCCTAGTTAACTTGTACATGTGGGGGCAGGGAACAAAGTGCAATGTGATATAACTGGGAAATGGTCCAAGCGTCAAATGGACAAATCTAGGGCCAAGGCCTACTTCTGAAACGTACTACTATTAAAAATAACTTTTATATGGTACTTACTACATGCCAGGCACCGTGCAAAGACCTTTACAAATATGATCTCATTTGATCCTCAAAACATACTTGGGAGGTAGGTTCTAGCTAATGTTATTTATCTCCATTTTATAAAAGAGGAAACACAGGCAGCTAGAGGTGAAATGACTCATCCAAAGTCACACAGTTAGTAAATATCTAAGCCTAGATTTGAACTCAGGTCTTCTTGATTCCAGGACTCTATGTCCTTGGGTGAGTCACTTTATCTCCCTTTGTGTCAGTCTGCTCATCTTGATCAGGAAGTGGCTGGAAGACGGGTGGTCTTTAAGATAGCTTTTGGCTCTAACATTCTACTCTCCTAGGGATTTTTTTGGTCTTAAAGGTCAATAGAATAAAACCAGCTCTCCTTGCTAAAAGCCATTCATCCACTATATAGAAAGTTCATTCGAATCTTTTTAGAAATGCTCAGCAAAAAGTGAATTCCACAGACCTCAGAACCCTTAACCTCAATCTAATTCAATGGACATTTAAGCCCATAGGATGGGCAAGGCACTAAGTCAGCTGGAGAGCCAATGTCAAAACACCAAAACAAATCCCTGGCCTCAAGGGTCTTTCATTTTATTAAAGGATAAGAAGGCTTAGGAAAAGTAATGGGAGGGGGGGGCAGGGGTAGAGAAGATGGGGAGAAAACATTAACAAGTGGGAAGTGAAGTGTTTTACTCTAAGCTAGGGAGGACTTAACCCTCTGATCTCCAGAACTCCTGTACTGCACTGGTCCTGTCTACACAGGCCTCCTCGAGCCCTTTCCCTTCCAAGTCCTGCTTGGTGACAGACTTAGGTACAATGGACCCACTATGAGATAGTTCAGGAGATGGAGTGATGGACTTAGAATCAGAAAGACCTGGATTCAAATTCTGCTTCAGGCATTTGTTAATTTACAAGGTTGTGGTGATGAGCAAATAAAATACCTGTAAAGTGTTTTGCAAACTTTAAAGCACCATATAAATTTATTATCATGCTAGCTGCTATAACCGTGCCTCATTTTACTTCCTGCCACCAGAGATGGGGACCCTTAAGCCTTTGAGTTCTATTCCTCCTGATCCAGAGCCCCTAGCTGAGGTCCTGAATAGTGAATGTTCCATGTGTGGTCCTCTGCATCAGAGTTAATTCCTTGTTATCTTCTCTTCCCTGTCTTACTGCTGCACATGTATCTTCCTCATGCCCTCACTTTACTGTTCTAGAACCATAATAAATCATTAATTCTACTGGAATCATTACTACCACTGCTACTGGAAAGTAAATGCCAATCTACACCCCCATGGCTCCATTAGGGCTGGTAGGTGGCACAGTGGGTAAAGCACTGGGCCCGGAATCAGGAAGATTCATCTTCCTGAGTTCAAATCCAGCTTCACACACTTACTAGCTGTGTGACCCTGGGCAAGTCACTGATCCCTGTTTGCCTCCGTTTCCTCATCTGTAAAATGAGTTAGGATCTTCGCTAAGAAAACCCCAAACGGTATCAGGAAGAGTCAGACATGATGGAACAACAACAAAATGGCTCCATTCACCATCTCTGTAACTTTCCAATCCCAAATCTCCACTCCTGGTCACCACTCCTCTATGTCTGTTGTCTTCCCCATTAGAATATAAGCTTCACCAGTATGGCTTTATCAAGAACAGATCATGATGAAAAGACTTCCCACAAGTGTAGAAAATTATATATATTATTAGATATTTCCCCCCAAAGTACTGATCACTTTTGCTCATTTTTTTTCTTTCATCTTTTAAATCAAAATTCTTAGTTATAAGGACTATTTCTGGCAGGAGGAAAAAGGAAGGATACAGGAGGAAGTTTAGGTGATGTAAGAATAAGAGATATCAATAAAATGTGTAGGTTTTTGTTTTATTTTTTAGAGAATGAGGACAGAGAGATCTCTGCCATTGTCTCCAGCTGAGCTTAGCCTAGTGCTTGGCACATCGTAAGTATTTAAATGAGTATTTTTCATGAATTCATTTGATTTATTGGATAGCTGGAAATAGGGAAGGTGCCACAGGTGGCCCTTGAGCTAAACCTCCAAGGCAGAGAAGAATGATAGAAGGCAGAGATGAAGAAAGCACATATATCCAGCCTAGGGGACAGTTTGTATAAATATACAAAATACAGACAGAAGGGAAGGGGGGGGGTTCAATACAAACATACAAAAAACAACTCTGGAAAACTTAAGAACTTTGATGAATGTACAATCCATCATAATTCCAGGATATCCATGATGAAATATTATCAACCACCTCCTGACAGAGTGATGATGGACTCAGGGTACAAAATAAGACAAATAAGACATACATTTTTGAACATGGTAAATGAAGGAATCTGTTTTGCTTGACTTTGCATTTTTGTTACAGAGGTTTTGTTTTTCTTTTTTTTCTGAGTGGGAGTAAGAGAGAAAGGAGGATAGGGCTGGGGTTATTCCTTCTCCCCAAAGAGAACAGAAGGAATCACAGACAAGGGTGACAGCTCTGAAAGTTACATGTTGAATTTATTATATACTTGAAAAGAAAAACATGCTCTACAGAATATTTCTAGTTTCTTGTATAATCCTCTCTTTCTGTTCTATAACGTACATGAAGATGCCCATATTACTTGGTGCTTAAGTTCAAAGTAAAAAGAAAACGAAGGAAAAAAAGAAAAGTTAGTCCAGTGTGCCTGGAATGTGTAGTATGTGAAGGGAAATAATGTGAAAGTCATCCATATTTTATCTTAGAGGCAACAGGAGACTGCAGGTGGTTTTTAAAGAGAGAAGTGATGGGGCCTGACCTGTGTCTTAGGAAGATCATTTTGACAGCTGTGTGAAGGACGGATTGGAAAGGGAAGAGCCTGGAAGAAGGGAGATAAATTAGGAAGTTATTACAATAGTCTAGGTGACAGGCAAAAAGAACCTCAACCAGGATACTGTCTTTAAAAGAGGAGAGGAAGAGAGAGGGATAGAACTATAGATTACTACCAGGAAGGAATTCCAAAATTTGAGGTCATAAAGGTATCAATATCGGAGGATGGTGAGACTATAGGTATCACCACTACTGTGGGAGATGAGGTGAAGGTGAAGGAAATTCAGGAAGTAGATGTGTGATATCTGAGCCCTAAACAATGGCAATAGCATGTGTCTTGCTAGGTAAAGCTCTACTTTTGGAATGTATACTTTATCACTTCCCCTGAGTGCCAAAATCAAATCTCCAAAATATTATTATTATTATTATTATTATTATCTTTAGTAAACAGAATGAATTTAGAGAACATGGATGAATTTGCTTGGTATTAGTTTGAAAAGAAAATCTGAAACTAAGACTTCTGGGATTCCTTGTTTAATACTTCGAAGATACACAGTTTTGTTGGTGTGGCTATTCTCTCCACCAATGTACATCGCAACCTCTCCATGATTTAGTATATGGTCTCCAAGTGTTGCTGATGCCCAAAGATCATGACCCTCCAGACAGCCGCTGATGAGATTCTCCAAATTTAGCTAGGCTGCTCCTTGGATGACAGATAGGTAAGCCGCCAAGACCTTTGAACTTGGTAGGAACTCCTAGAGCCTGTAAGCCACTAACACGGCATAACTCAAGATCCTAATTCTGCTACAATGAGGCATTAGTGGAAAAATTAATTGGAGGGATGGGGTCTAATCATCAAGTAACATCAGTACTTTTTGCTTTACAGACTAATTTGCCTCCTTTTCATTCTGTTCTTATGGGTCTATTTGTTTATATAGCACCCAATCCTCAAGGCTCTTTTATGAAGGGGATTTAAGTAACAGTCATTTTAGGAGTAGTGAAACAATGACAGTGAGTGGGAAGTAAGTAAAAACAGGGAGGAAGAGGGAGAAAGGAATTAGTTGCTACACAAAGGAAAAAAAAAGATTAGCAAGGGCAAAGAACAGTGAAATCAAGCATTAATTAAGCTAAGCATGAAAAGCAAGTAGTCTGTTGCCTCACAAAGGCTGTGAGTGCTTTTACTGGTCACAAGCCTGTGCAGCCAACCCAAAGCTGGCTATAGCAAATTTCTATGCTTCTATGAAGCAGGAGCAATAGCTGCAAGGAAATTCTTTCCATTTCTCCCGAATCCTTAATTGGTAGAGGGAAAAAACCCCAACCAAAACTGCAGATCCTCTAACAGACCAATAACAGATGAGGCGATTAAGACCCACACTGACCTCTCTGAGACTCTTCTTCATCTGTAAAATGAAGAATTTGAAACAGATGAGTTGTAAGCTCTCTTCTAGGTCTGAGTCTATGACTGTTAAGTATTAGAAGCAGGGGGATGAAGAAGGCAGAAGAGGAAGAAAGGAAATAGAAGCTGCAGGGCTTTTACAAAGAAACAAAGGTAGGGGACTTCATCCTTCATCAGGATGTGATAAAAGCCTGAGACAGGGCCTGTGTCCGTATGAGTAGAGAGAAGGAGAGAGATACAAGATACGGCAGGCTGGTCAAAATCTCTGTGTATCCACACTGGACTATTAAGACAGCTGTCCCTTTTTCTCAATGAAATTTTTTTCTCAGTGTGTCTTTAGGATTTCATTCTTGAGAGATTTCCATCCTTCCTGGACTGACTATGCCTGTAAAATTTGTGGCTGTTGTTCTGAATCTGTGAATTCCAACGTGAACACATCATGATATAGTTTAGACACAATACAGTAACATGGAATTATTTGGGTAATGAAAGAAGGAGAAAGGGGTAAGTATTTATATAGCCCTGCCTTTGTACTGTGCTAAGTGCTTGACAAATATCTCATTTGAGCCTCAAAACAATCCTAAAATGTAGGTGCTAAGGGGTGAATGTTCCAGTTCTCAAAAAGGGAAGGGAATGATGCCTGCAAATTATAAGCTGGTGAACTTGATTTCTATTTCTGGCAAAGTTCTAGAATGTGTTATTAAAGGGATGGTTGGTAACAGTGTAGAAAAGGAAGCAATGACCACAAAGAGCTACCATAGCTTCATTAAGAACAGGTCATGCAAGGCTATTTCCTTTTTTGACATAATTAATATTCATCATCATCAAGTAATCATGTAGTACATTAAAGTCTGTAAAGTGTTTCATTTGCATTACCTCATTTGAGTTGTTAAATTGGAAGATTGAGGAATAATGTAGATACCATTTACCTAGATTTTTGCAAAGCCTTTGATAAATTTCCCTTGCTACTCTTTTGGAAAAGTCAGAGATGTGGGCTAAATGATAGTACGCTTAGATGTATTTGGATTTGATTAGCCATATAATTTCACCAGGGACTTGGATGAAGAAAGAGATGGCATACTTAACAGATATGCAGATGATAAAAAACTGGGAGGGACTGGATAACAAAGACAATACTCAAAGTTCCTGACAGACTGTTGCACTGAGTTAAATTTAAGATGAATTTCAGTAGGGCTAAATGTAGAGTTTGAACTCAAATGGGTTAAAAAAAAAAAAAGAATCAGGACAGGAGAGGTCTACTTAGACAGCAATTTGAAAAAGATCTAGGGGCCAAGAGACTCAATATAAGTGAAGAGTGTGATATGGCAACTGAGAAAACAAATGCCATCTTTGACTACACTGAAAACAAAGAAGTTGTGTTGGCCCACAACTGAAAAATTGTTTTCAGTCTGGGATGCAGCATTCTGATAAGCTTGAGAATACTCAAAGGAAGACAACCAAGATGATCAAAGGGTCTTGAATTCCTTCCATATCAGGCCTATTTTTTGGATGCTTAATCTGGCAAAGAGAAGACTTAAAGGGTGTATAATAGTTGTTTTTCAGTATCTGAAGGGCTGCTACATGCAAGAGAGATTCAACTTTTTCTTTTTGACCCTGGCAAACACAATTAGTTGCAAAGAGATCGATTTAGACTTAATGTAAGAAAAAAATCATAAAAAATAGATCTATTACCCCTCAATATAGGTACTTCAAGCAAAAGCTGAAGGTCAATTTGTCGGGTTCTGTGGTAGTGGAAATTGTTTTTTAGTCATGGGCTGGACTGAGGTCCCTTCCAACTCTGAAATTCTGTGATACTTTAGAAAATCTGGAAGATGAAGGTCAGTTAACTACTGCCTTAATTTAGTCTTGGGATAATGAAAAGCTGGACTAGGTTAAAAGAAATGGAAATGAAAACAAAGTCATGAATGTGGAAGACCTTTCAAAGGCAAGCCCCATAGGTCTCTTGTAAAGCTCTAGAGATAAGGCACCTACAAACAGATATGATGGCAATATTTTTAATACAGCAAAGGGTAATACAAGACACTAAATTCAATAACTTTCTATGTGAGTGCAGATAAATTAGTCAACAAGATTTATTTCTATTTCTTTGTACATAATTAGGGGTAATTTGCCAACTACCTGTCAAGAACCATCAATGGATTAAAAGATCCCCGGGAAAGAGGTCATAGGAAATTCTGTACAACTATGACTCAAAAGAAAATGAAACCCCAAACTTGGTACAATACACATCTACCTTGGTGACTGGGGAATCTGCAGATTGAAAAATAAATGTTCAGAAATGGGTAATGAATATGGAATTTCTGAACCTATTTCACCTAACATTTGTTATTCCATGGAGAAAATAATTTGAAAAGAAATGGCTATTAAAGGTTTATTTTAAGCTTCTAGAGGAAGTTTCCTACTGCTTTGAGAGCTACTTCAAGAAGCTAGAAACCATGGGATATTTCCTTCTTACAAGACACACTTGAGTTTCTATAGCACCTCAGATTTTACTTTTTCTCCCCATTACAGTATAGTGAAGAATATCCCAAAGATTGATATAACAATATCTTCAAGGATGGTGGTATTTTTAAAGTGAGCATTTTTATTTTGTTGGTTGAAACAGGACCAGGATGGGGGTAGGTGGGGAAGAAGGCTCTTTAGCTAATGCTAAAGCAAAGGACAAGAAATATGCTATTGAATGATCAATTATGCCAGTGGGCAGACAAGATTCTTTCATATAAGACAATCGACACTTCAGCTCCACTAAAGAGGGCCAGAAATAATCTTTAAAACAAGGTAAGAGTGAGAGAGACACACACAAAGACTAGAGGAGTTGAAATGTATTCTCCAAGCCAGTCAGAGGTTTTCCAGGAGAAAGAAGAGAGATATAAAGGGCTGTCCCTTTGCATGTAATCGTGACTGTTCTGTGTTTAAGACTGAAGTAGAAAAGGGCACAATGCTCCCCAATATATCTTATTCAATTTAAATTGATTAGTTTATTTGCATCTATTTACTGATCATATTACTTTCACAATCGATTGTCAACATTCCCAACATTTCCCTAACTTTCATGACTTCAAGGCATCTGTGTGATTTTGGTAACCTCATTTTCACTTCTGTGTGGGCAACTGCCCACATTCATGGCCATGCATAGTAGAGAAAAAAAATGAGAGGATGCAATGTGTGCATGTCTGAGGAGCAACTGGTATCCTACTGGACACGTTACTGGTCTTGTTCATCCTACCATTGTAAAGAGCCCTCCATACATTTATTGTGTATTTTCATTGTTTGCCTATAAAACCCAAGTTCTGTGTTGCAACTATACGCCCAAAGCATAGGGCAAGTCCTTTGGGCTCCAAGCCCAAGTAAGTGTGCAAAGTCAGTGATGTGTCTTAGGGAGAAAATAAAGGTGCTAGATAAACTTACTGCTGGAATGTCTGCAGTCTGCTGTCAGTCTGACTGACCAGCTCACTAGAGATATTGAGGCTGTCAATTTTATCATTGATTACAGTCTCAAGGTTAAATGTCAACTCACTTCTGCTATGCTCCCCTACTCCCAGACCTTTAAAGGTTCTCAAATGGTGTAATGTCACTGATGGATTATTTCAAGCTCATTGAATCCTTCATGATCTCCAACACCATTTACCAGCTGTGAAGGACAGAGCATCAGAGACCTTGCCAGTCTTGACATCTTCCAACATCAATGATTAAAATTCCAGCAACATCTCCATTGGTTTTCAGAGGGTGGTCAAGGCAGACAAGTTTACAGTAGTACAGCATATAGCATGATACCCTCACACTGCTATCTGACACAGTGAAAGGTAAGATTCAGGTTAAAAAAGGTTTTGGTTTTTAAGAATTTTATTTGGTGTACAATATTTATAGTACTGTAGATTTCATGTGTTATGGAAAGTGAATATTGCTTGAAATAAATATTTTTATTAAGATGTTAGTACAAAAGGTCACAGAATTCTAGGGAATTACTAGCAAGAAAAATGTTTTACATGTTACCAGTTTTATTTTTAATACTGCATTTTATGGGTTATTTCAGTTGCTGTATTAGGAAAAGTACATATTACCAGAATTAATGCTTTATCATAAAGAACTGTACAGAGGTGGCTAGGTGGCGCAGTGAATAGAGCACCAGCCCTGGAGTCAGGGGGACCTGAGTTCAAATCCGGCTTCAGACACTTAACACTCACTAGATTGTGAACTTGGGCAAGTCACTTAACACCAATTTCCCTCCAAAAAGCAAATAATAACTGTATGCAGAAAAGTATATTTTCAGCATTCTCTAGTGAAGATTATAAGTTTGGATGATTATGGGAACCTAACCTCCCATTTCCCATAGGTTCAATGTATCAACACTTGTTTTATTTTTGTGATGTTTTCTAGGAACATTACCCCTGTGAATGTCGATGGCCCTGCTTGTCCCATTTTAATTTCTTCTTGGAATTAGAAAAATGGCATACTTCTTAATTGTTCCCTCATCCAGATTCAATCTGCCCAGTAACCATGAAGAGGGCCACTATAGGGAGAAATACTGTCCATCTCTGTAGCTTAATTCAAGCATCCGTATACTAAAAAATGAACCTCTGCCTGCCAAGCCACAGATCGTGCCTGGTGTTCCCCATCCGTCCCCCCTCCCCCCAAACACACAGAGATGGATAAGGACCTCTTTGTTTTCCTTAACATTCTTATAGATAGTATAAGAATCCACTTACAGAATGTTCCAACAGGGGAATCCATCACTGCAAGCAAATGCTTTTAAAATAGCCAGTCCACTCTGAGTCCCCCATATCGAATTCATCTCCACAACCTTACCATCACCATTCACAGCAGAAGGAAGAAAGTCATATTAGTGGGTAAACTAACTGAAAAGATCACAGTAGGAGTGAAAGCTATCTCCCAGAATTTAATGAGCAATTCTCTAAGAGGACAAGAATAGAATTTCATTCTTGCACACTGGTGTGTGTGTGTGTGTGTGTGTGTGTGTGTGTGTGTGTGGTGAGTGTGTGTGAGTGTGAGTGTGTGTGTGTGTGTGTGTGTGTGTGTGTGTGCGTGGTGAGCCTAAAACAAGCATCTGACAGCAAAAACCTCATCTCTTACCAGTTTCTCAGTATTCAGTGGTTGTGTGGCTGGCTGGGAATGTAGCTTCCATTCCTCACGAGTTCTGTTAGCAACAGATATAACAAATGCTCAACTCTCCTAGCTTTCCAGGTACAACCAAGTTATGTGCCAACAACTCAAGCCCAACAAGTGAACTTAAAAAAAGTGAAAAACTTCCAGAGGAAAAGATGACTCAAGCAGAGGAGAGTCACGAGACCAAGTCCTTTTTGAAATGCTTCTCTGATTCTAGGCAAATTACTCCATTCCTATGACTCAGCTTCCCTATGGCCTCCATGGAGATATAGTAAAGGTCGATTACCTAACAGAAAATATTCTCTGGGCTCTTTGGTGAGAAGGGCTTTCTAGATTCAAGGTGGTGGACATTAGCCCATTCTCAACATTCAACCTGCAGACTACTCTGCTGATGCACTGATATCACCTACATTTTTAATGGAAGCTGAGTGTAAAGAAGAATTAGATCAGCTTGAATGAAGACTGTTTTGACTGTGGAGGGATATTCAGGCAGAAGGGAGTGTTTTCTTATGCACCAGACTGAGTTACTTTTAAAAAATATACTTTCAGGATATACAACAGATCAAAGAACAATGACTATTTTAAAGTGGACCCAATCTTATTTTAAAAATTTATGAGATCTTGAATATGGAGCCAGGACTAGGAGCAGGCACAAATAATGAAATATACAAAAAGGCACAGTAAGAGATAAATTTTTAGGATTTCTGTAAACAGATGTATGTATATATACACCCATATTATATACAGATAGACATATACACATATATATATATATATAAAGGAGTATACGTCATTAATAAATATAAACATTTTATGCACATTTCAAATGTCCCTAAATTCCATTTTCCATAGTACATAGGACTATATTTTATGATGTCAAGCTGAATGGGTTACAGTGAAGGCTTACAGCCTCTGGTGGACAGTAATATACAAGGGATGCTGTTATCAACTTTTGCCTGGAAAGCAAAATGCCTTTTCTAGGCTCTGTCATTGCTCAATTATTCCTAAAATAGTAAAAGGACAGACCCAGAGGTACATTGGTATTCCTAAGGTGGGAAAAGTAAAGTAAAAGGCCTCTTGTCTGTTTGGCAGGATCCCTGTGAGAATTTATGGGAAAATACAGACAAGGGTTGCATAAAAAAGGAAGTCTCGAAAAAGCTGCAATCCATATCAGAGAAAACAGCCACCAAAGTCAAGGCTAAAGAGCAATATAAATAAAAGGTTTGCTGATGATATTGATTAGGACTATCTGCTGACCATATAAGCTGCACAGATCTAAACAGACACTCGTCTATAAGCTATTTCCATTTAGCAAGAACAGACAAATTCCCATGGTGACATGCCATTGGGCATCTATGTAGGAGGGATTTTCAAGAAAGCTTTTCTGAGGATTAGTCATGTCTTACAAGAATTTGGTAAGGTGATAGGAGCAAAAGTCTTATGCTAACAATTACAGATATTCTCAAATTCTCCTTGGGATATATGTTAGCCCCTCTGTCACAAATGCAACCTGGAGTAGCCCACCCTTGCTAAACATCACTGACTAAATATCAGAAAAAGACAGACACTTATGTCATTCATTCATTTAGATTTTAAATGCCTTCAATGTAGGATCACAGAGAGTCAGACATGACTAAAACAACTTAACGATATACAATGTATTACTGTACTAGTGCTGGGGGAGAAAGATAAATAAGACAAGAGTCCCAAAAATCCACATGTATGACAAGGAGAAGAGCAGCAGCTTTATCCGGGAATCCCACAATCAGGGGCCACCTCCATTACACCCTGTTCTCACCACTTATGGTAGGCACGGTTTGGCAGGGACAAGAATTGAAGGAGCAAAGCTCATTTATCAGACAGGTCTAATAATCTCAGCATAAGACTAAGAATCTGAAAGGTTCACAATTCTTTGGCTAAGTCAACCACCATGTAGCATTTAAATGCAAGTCATTTCAACTTCCTTCCCACCTTAATGCTCCATTTTCTCTTTGCTCCTCTCAGACAATAGATATGAGTCAATAAATAGTTACAATAGATTTCGGATGTCCTCAAAGAAAAGTTGTACAATGACCTGAAACCAGTGAGTACTCTAATTCTACATTTAGATTTCCACAAATCAGGAGGAAAAAAAATCTTGATGTTTGTTGTTAAGCTTTCTGATTTTTCCCCCTGGGCCTTTCACTCTCCTAGATATAAAACTGAAATCCTGTGGTATTTACCTATTCCCAAACCACTATTTAAGACCGGCTACGGTTATCTTGAGAACTTTTTCTTGGCTCCAATGATATTTATTCTTCATGAGTTAAAATGAGAAGTTTGGATTGTTTCAACCCCAACAAGGCTCTTAATCCTGATCAGTCATTCTTTTTAAACAACTTACACCGGTGCTGACATTTGATCTGAAGTAAACAACACTAAGCCAATACTAAAATGTCTTTAAAAAAACTCCTGAAGCTTTAAAAAAAACAAAAACCCAACAACCCGTGTCTCTCTCTCTCTCTCTCTCTCTCTCTCTC
>CM053593.1:126815563-126842765 GCA_028646575.1 Pseudocheirus occidentalis
TCTCTCTCTTTGCTCTCTCTCTCTCTCTCTGTCTCTCTCTGTCTCTGTCTCTCTCTCTCTCTCTCTCTGTTTTTCCTTTCCCTGTTTCCACCCTCCCGGCCTGACTTTGATTACCAAATCCTCACACTCAGTCAGTTGTGAAATACTTGATCTATGCGAGGCACTGTGCTAAGCAGGGGTTTCCCATTGCATCCCGGGCTATCTCCAGTCATCCTAATGAATATCAGGCCACTGGACAAAGATGGCTCTGGAGGTCAAAGTGAGGCTGGTGACCTTGCACAGCCCTCTCTCATTCAAATCAAAGTCAACTGAAAGGCATGTCATCATTTCTCAGATGCCATGGTCCTCTTTGAGCACAAAGGATACACACAACAAAGGAGGAAAGACAAGGCAAAAAGACCTGATCCCTGCCTTCAAGGAGCTTACATTCTAAAGGGGAAGACATTATACAAGTACACTGCAATCACATTATACGATATAATTATGTATGTATAAATGTTTAGTCGATTCAGTTGGAAGTGTTTTTTGGGGCGGCGGTGTTCCTCAGCAGAGATACTGGAGTGGTTTGCCATTTCCTTTTCCAGCTCATTTTACAGATGAGGAAATTGAGGTAAATAGGTCCAGGATAACACAGCAGCTAGTAAGTGTCTGAGGCCATATTTGAACTCAGGAAGATGAATCTTCCTAACTCCAGGCCCAACACCCTGGGCACTATGGCGCCACCTAGCGGCCTATCATGTAAATAAAGGCATACAATGCAAAGGCATGGGACAGGAGAAGGGAGTTTCATAGGCAAGGCAAGGAAAGCCAACCAGTGCAGCTTTACTTGAGAATGCATAGAGGGGGAAAAGTATAAGAAGATTAGAAAGGTATGGAGTAGACATGCTGTAAAGGGGTTTAAATGCTAAACAGGGGACTTTCACGATCCTGGAGGTCATAGGAAACCACTGGAGATTAATGAGTACCTGCCTGCATTTTAGGAAAATTACTTTGACAGGTGAATGGAAAATTGGATCAGTTTGGATGTTAAAAAGATATATTCAAAAGGTGGTCAAAATATGTTCTTTTTTTAAGTACAAAGCAAAACAAAATTACAAAACTGTATAAAGACAAAATTTCTAAGATACCCATTAATTGACATGGACAGAGATTGTTCTAAGATTTATCTCTTTAACAGAGGATAATTTTAAGGCAACATTATTATCTGGAGAATAATATTTCAGTTTCAGATATTTTAAAAAGTGTATACAACAGAGCAATTCATTTTAAAAAAAGATAAAGAATGGCGGGGGGGAGAAGGGGGAGGAAACTTACAACCTCCACCATTTTTTTTTTGAGAAGAAACACATTCCCTTTCCAGTTATTTCTCTAAAGGATTTAATAATGTGAATTAAAAAAAAAGTTTTGCTGAATAATGAAGTAGGTAATGAAGTATGTTTGCTCCCCCCAAGTTTCTTTCCTTTCATATACATAAATAAAACCTCCAGGTAAATAATCTCAGGCTCTTCTCAGCAGACAGAATCAATCCATCCATCAATCCTCCAAGTTGCCCATATTTCCTCTACATTTCCTCTACATTTTACTTTCTTGTTGAAAGTCTTTCCAACAAAAACATTCAATGAACTGAGATTCTGGGAAATGGAGAAACACAGAAGAAAATGCTCAGCTACTTAAGCCATACAGGTCTGATTCTCCCCAAAGGCCCATAGAGCTTTTTTGTTCATCTCACCTCAGCACTTCTTAAAGGGGTTTCTGCGGGTATGATCTGTTCCAAAGCTTTAAGACACTTTCAATTTGCTTGAATAGATGTCAGGCTGGCTGGCTTCTTTTCATGCTCACTAGTCAACTTGAACTATTCACCAAGCTCCCCTAAACACAGACTACACTATCCTGATGTCTTACCTTTTTTCACAATGCTCTTCCCCCAAAACTCTCATTCCTCAATTTCTACTATCAGAATTTTTAATGAATTCTCTAAATGCTACTACTCCCATGAAAACTTCCCCAATTCATTAGCCAGCTCAAAATCTTAACGCTTATGGTACTTTGTGTGAACCTCTCTTTGAGCACTTATCACTACCTACATTGTACTATCATTTTTTTCTACACGTCTTCTCTCTAGCAATGACATGCACATAAGCATTCAATAAATATTTTTTAAATTATTGATCAGAAATATCCTTTATAGCTCTGAAATTCTAAGATTCTATGAATTTATGGCTCATAAAATGTCATATACACTGAGAATATAACAATAATACACCCAACCAATTAGGCAAATGTTAGTTCTGTTTCTGAACTAACTATAGAGAGGTTCCATAGTGCTCAGCACAAAAGATGAAGGGTCACTAACCACTATTTTCATAGTTGTATTGACCACAGACACTATGAATAGGGCATGTTTTTGAACTGGTTTTTCCATCAGTGGGAAGGGACACTCTCCACATTCTTGGTCTTTCTTAAGAGTAAGATATGTCAGCCAGGGTCATGGGTCTTATTTATGGCCGTGAAACAAAGCAAAGCTAACTGGCCTACATGGAAACGAAACACATAACCTTAGTAGCAATAATACTGTGTTCTAGTAATTTCAAGCATCCATATTCCAAATAGCTACAAATATAGGACATCTTCTATGCAAAAAAAAATTGTGTAATTTAATTAGAGAGATGAAGAATGAAAAAAAAAACCCTCAAACTCCACCAATTTTTATTTTTCCAGAAGAAACACATTCTCTTCCCAGTTACTTTTCTAAAGGGTTTAGTTAAACTAGAAAGGACATTGGGTTTTAAGTCAAGGAACAGTGGTTTAAATTCTGACTCTTCCAATTCTTACTTGGTTAACCTTGGGCAAGTCATTTAATTCCTCTTGCCCTCAGTTTGCTCACCTGTAATAAGAGGGAGATGGACCACAGGACTTCTAAGATCCCTTCCAGCTCAAAATCTCTAATCCTAAAACGAACCATTATAAAACATTCCAGGACCTCCATGTGTTAAATCAGACCAACCAACAACTTGCCAGTGAGTGCCTACTTTGTGATCAAAACACTCATGGTGCACTACATTCATATAAAAAATCATGGCAGACCTGGCTAAACCTTAGAACTAAAGAAATGGCACTAAAGGCTATTATCAGAACCTAAGAAGACCAAAAGAATGGTGACCATTAAGAATAAAGAAAATGAAAAAACAAGAAACACCCATCAATTTCATAGGAAAGGAAAGAGCACTAGCCTCTGAGGTGGGGTAACAGTAAATCCTGACTACTGACCTAAAAGTAAGCAAACCCTCCATTTATTAGTTGAACCCTCCATTTATGTGATACTGGGAAAATCATGTAACCTCTCCTAATCTCAGTTTCAAAATCTATAAAAATAGAGATCCTAATATCTGCCCTGCCTACTTAGGATGAAAGCACTTTGAGAACTTTTGCAAAGTGCTATTGTTGTTGTTAACAGTTGCCAAATAAACCAAGGCCCTCCCCATCAAAATGCTTTTAGAGGTAGAGTATATATACCAAACCACCTCCTCAATTCTAGTCTCTCTCATCTCTCCAATGCATCAGTCAGTCTTGAGTGGCTTTCCTTATTATAGTACAGAAAATTCACTAATGTCTCATTAGTATCACACAACAATAAAAAAAAACCTAAAATGGATAACCCTATACCTGCTAAAAATGAAACAATCTTTGGGATGAAACCAAAATTCAAAATTGTAACTCAGGAGTCATTCCCTTGGGTCCTTAGATTGTATATATTCACAAAGAAAGCAACAGATGGTTAATGCAAACTAGAAAACACTTGTGTAATTAGAAATTGGGGTTAGGAATGCTAGCAAAAGGACCAGAAAAACAGTATTGATAGTATTAAAAAAAAAAAACCATGATCACTAGGACTGGTTCCTAGAAATAAACCAAATTCTTTTAATTCAACCATAAGGCTGCCAAATTAATTATCTTACAAGGTAGGTCTGAGCATATCACTCCTCTGTTTAAAAAAAAAAAATTGTCAGTGGTTCTCTAAGGTTTCTCGGATAAAATTTAATCTCCATGGTCTGGCAGTCCATTCTCATTTCCAGGCAAGACTTTAAAATCTGAAAGGTATTCTGAAATGTTTCTAAATAGCATGTTCTAGTGGCTCATGAGATTTGGTGTTAGAATGTCTAGCCCAGCTCTCTTCTAATTCCATTTTTAATCTATTTCCTTTTAAACTGTCCTTGGTGGAAACAAAATGGCAGTACAGGATCCTTTTTTTGTACATAAAATGTCTCTGAGTAAGTTTTCTCATTTTCAGACTAAATAACCCCAATTCCTTGAGTCTTTCCCCACTGATCTTATTTTTCCACTTTTAAGTCAAAGAATAAAAGTGACTGTTAAAGCTATAGGAGTATCTGCTTTCTACAACCAGGACATCATAATCACACCTCGAATACAATCAAAGCTCTAATCCCTTCCTCCTTATCTTCCTTACAGTAACTCATCACACTTCTTGTCTTACCACAAGTAGAGATCTGAATCTCCCCCGACAATCATTTAAACCTACAAAGTCAGGATTGGGCCAACAGTAAGGGCAGGGGAAGGCACAGAAACGATTTTTCTAAAAGCAGGTCAATGATTGTAAGAGCACCAGCTGAGGCAGACTTACTCCTGGGATTTGTAGAAGAAAATTCAAACAGGTAAGTTGGCCCTTCACTACGTACGTACCAGAGAAACTTGCCTTTCACGTCATTTGTCTCCAATTCACTGTCTGCGGCTTGTTAATTGGGTTTAATTAAGATCACTTCATTTTGCTTTATGGTGGAAAGAAAGCCTACCTAATCAAATAAACATGGGCGACAGCCAAGTTTCTCCCTCAACACTTGCAAATGAGCATGCCACAATATCTGGAAGGAAAATTTAAAACCTTTTAAAATTCACTCTGATGTGGTGGTGACTGTAATACTCAAACTCTGTTGAAGGCAAAGAGATAAGTATTTCAAAAACATTGAGGATAAAAAGGAATCAAAAAGCAACCAACCTGAGGTGCTCAGGAATTTGAACAAGAATCTGGGAACTTAAAAGCAAAGAGTTCCCAGATGTGTTCTGTCAATAATTTATTTAACTAGCTAGGTGGTGCTGTGGATAGAGCACTGAGCCTGGAGGCAAGAAGACCTGAATTCAAATCTAGTTTCAGACATTTACTCATTGTTAGACCATGACCGAGTCACTTAACCTCCACCTGCCTCAGATTCCACATTTGTAAAATGGAGATAATAGAAGCTACCTCCTCGGGTTGTTATGAGGCTCAAATGAGACTAACATTTGTAAAGTGCTTAGCATAGTGTCCGGCTCAAAGCAAGCACGATATAAATGCTAGCTAGTGTTATTTTTGTTATTGTTAATCAGCGAGCAGAGCTGAAGTGAAGTGGTCCATTCTTCGTGCTTTCTAACTGAGAGCTACAAGAAATGGTCAAAAGCCTGGGGGGATATTAGCCCATAGACACCTCAGATGCTCATTTTTAAGGATGCCGATGACATTTAAATCCATATGTAATTATCTGTCAGTCACTGATCAATGTCGCTAGTATTTTTAGAACCAGAGCATCTGTGCCTCAGTTACTACTCTGTTGCCTGCATGTTGGACACGTTTAGGAACTGCATTAATTCTTTCAGAACGCAAAGGTTCTATTTAATAACTTTAGGTTAGTGATTTCCCTACAAGCACATAAACTGGTTTAGTCAATGGGCGAGTCCATCACAAAAATAATAATTCATGAATATTAAATGGAAACAATCCACCAGTCTGGATAAAAGAGTCCTACCAAATGTTTACAATCTCTCCCTACAGGTTCCACCTGTGCACATGCACTTGTTCCATTGAGCACGAAGCAAACCACAGACCTATATACTGAGGCAAACATAGAGGTTTTGCTTCCCTCTACCAGTAAAGAACAGCTACTGTGCAGCAAATTCTAGACATGAGAGTTACCTGGGACACTAAGAGGTTCAGTGACTTCTCCCTGGTCATCCAGACAGGATGCGCCACAGGTAAGACCGGAGAGCAGTTCTTCCTAAGTCTAATTCTGGCTTTCTATTTGCTACACCACACGACCTGTGATATTATATTATATAAGAGGCATCTAGGTGGTACAGTGGATGGAGAGCCAGACATGGGATCAGGAAGATAAGATGCCAAATATAACCTCAGATATAACTTCTTAGCTTGGTGACCTTAAGCAAGTTGCTTATACTGTCTGCCTCAGTTTCCCCTTCTGTAAAATGGGCCTAATAATATAAGAGCACTTACTTTCCACAGCTGTTGTGAGAATAAATAGGATAACACCTATAAAGCTCTTTGCAAACATTAAAACACCACATAAATGCTAGCTATTGATATTATTCTATGCATTTTAATAGCAGGATTATAGGCATATAGAAAATATCTAATATATCTAGTTCAGCCCCTTCATTTTATAGATGAGGAAAAGAAGATTCAGACAGATTGGTTAGTAGACTTGTCCACAATTATAAAGGTAGGTAGGTAGCAGAATCAAGATTCAACACCAGGTCCTCTGACTCCAAATCTGGGGTTCTTTCTTCACTTTGTGAAGTGTAGATGGGGAAGAAGAGAAATAAATGGAACCCAAAAGAAGACATCTTAAGAGTTTCTCAGTGCGTCCAACTGCTCATGACCCCATCTGAGGTTTTCTTGGCAAAGATACTGGAGTGATTTATCATTTCCTTCTCCAGCTCATTTTACTGATTAGGAAACTGAGGCAAACAAGGTTAAGTCGCTCAGGATCACACAGCTAGTCAGAGTCTGAAGTCAGATTTTTGAGCTCAGGAAGATGAATCTTCTTGACTCTAGTCCTGGCATTCTATCCACTGCTCACTTAGCTGCTCAGTGAACTCGAATCTATGTGGTGTTAGTAAACAGTAGTGGACAAATGTCCCAGGGGCACTAAGGGACTAACATACTTCCTTCAATTCTTCCCTTCACCACCACTTCCCTAGTCCTTGGGCAACCCTACAGAGGACTGAGGCGAACTCTGCTTCTGGAGTCCTTATAGATACATGCAAATTGTGCCTACCGGATATTTCACCACTTTTGGGAAAGAATAACAGGCAAGTCAACTAACCAGTCTGTCTGGGCTTTCTTTCTCTCATCTGTAAAATGGAGCAGTTGAGCTACATGATATCTTGGACATTTTCCACATGCCTATAATCCTGCTATTAAAATGCATACAATAACAATAATAATAGCATTGAAATAGTGCTTTAATGTCTGGAAAGCAAATTACAAATATTATCTGACATGCTCACCATAAGAAGATACTAACAGAATGGTGGATGATTATCTCCTCAGTAAAGACTGTTTATAAAGTGAAGACAACTCAGGTGTACATTAACTGGTGACATAACTACAGGCTGATTCATCTTGATTTTCTTACCTGCCATCAGGGAAATTACAGGGAGAAGTAAATTACATATCCCAAATCAAAATGCCTCCAGAAACCAGGAGCTAGTCCAGTTACCTTGGAACCAAGTATTTCTTAGTTCACAAAGGAGGTTACAGAAGCAGCTTCTATAGTAGAAAGAACCATCCAACCCTTTAAGAAGCAACAGCCCTCATCCCTCAATCTGAAGTTGGAATTAGTCACCGCTCTCATGCAATTTTAAATCAAGGACTTCTTCAGGCAAAAAGCACCAGACAGAGCTTAAGGGAACAGGGTCAAGTGAAAGACTAAAAACAACAAAGAATTCAAATTCTTTACTTGTTTAACAATGGTGAAATGCACCTCAACATACCCAAGGACCCAAGCCTAGCTTCATACCTGTGGAAGCCTCAAACCCTACACCATTAAACTAAAAGTCTTCATAGAATCAAAGAGCAAGCAAGAGAAAAGAATCAAGGGGCAGGTAGCTGATGCAGTGAAGGGAGCACCGGACCTAGAGTCAGGAAGACCTTAGTTCAAATCTGGCCTCAGACACTTAACACTTACTAGCTGTGTGACCTTGGACAAGTCATTTAACCCCAACTGTTTTGTCTTCTCCCCTCCAAAAGAAATTAAAAAGAGGAATCATTTATAGTATTATAAACGCAGTCCACTTCTAACTCTGACAGCAACCTTACAATGATGATGATAATAACTAACATTTATAGTGCTAAAGTCCATAAAGCCCTTTACACATATTGACTGTTATAATCACCCTGGAATTTAAGTACTGGATTATATCATCCCCATTTTATAGACCAGGTAACTAAGGCTGAGCAAAGTTAAGTGATGTGCCCATAGCCACAAAACTAGCAAGTGTCAGAGGCAGGATTTGAACTCGCTTGCGTCCTAATTCCTATACCCTTATCCTTATGTCAGAATGCCTCTCTATCCTAAGAAATAAGAATTCAGTCTCTTCCCAATATGAGGTTGCTGGCAAAAGGGGAGCCTTGATTTGTTTGAGAACGTATTTAAAATTTTGTGCAAAACTATAGATTAACAGACTATGAATTTCCATTGCCTCTTTAGAAAACTAAGTTTCAATCTGGCCACCCATGCATGCCACACACAAATTTTAAGAGACCAAAAACAAATCTTAATTACCCTCATGCAAAAGAATGGTTCTACAGCCCCAATGCCTGGGAATCCTTCCCAGTTCTATGTAAATATGGAGCAAATGTTCTTCTATTTCCCATGGTCAACAACAATTTTCTCCAGGTAGGTAAGTGTTTGCAAAAACATCCAAGAACCTTTTTATTGAGAGCTGCACAAGGAAATAATGGACATCCACATCCTTTGGAAATGAGCAGCTCCAGCACCATGCTGACATTCAGCTCGATACTTACTGATCATGCCTGGTGTCAGGTATGTTTCTGTCCATTCGCAACTTGTCACTTTCCACTTGGTTGAATTTGTTACGGGCGTATGGGTCTTGACCAGATCGTACCATAGTGACTCCAACGTAAGCTTCCTGATTGAAGTCTTGCCACCGAACCTTCCCTACAAGATAGCAGAGCAAGGAGTAAGGAGAAAGCAAAGGTTAAATAAAGCCTCTCAAAACAGAGCTTACCAAAGCAATGTTTTAGTCTAAGGAATCGTGTCCAGGATTTCTTATTAACACCATACTTTTATTTAGCATAGAAGATAAGAATGTCTATCTATATCTATCTATCTACAAAACAAAACAGAAAACATCCCAGAAGTATGTATCCATCTGTAAAAAACTGCATAGATGTGTATCTTGAGAAAAAATGAAGAGCAACAATGTCTAAACTAAAACTAAACTAAAACCAGGCTTAAATTCTATATGATTTCATATTATTTCTACCCTATAAAAAGGGTAGTTTAGGGGCATGGCAGGCATGGCGGATAAAGAGCCAACTAAAGAACTGGAAAACTTGGTTTCCAGTCTATCTATATAACCCCAGGCAAGTTACTTAACCTCTCAATGCTCTCAATTTAAGAGCACTGCTCTGAGCAGCTATCAAGACTATAATTTTCAGGGAAGATGATAATCTGCATTGGTAGAGGTAGTTCTGTATACCAGTGAAATTACAGGTCCTGTCCTGATGCAGGCCCTTCTCCCCTACTATCGTAAGTCTGCTGGTTGGCCTTCTCTCCCTGCTCCAGTCCATTCCCCACTCTTTCATCAAAGTGACTTTCTTAAAGTAAAGGTCTGATGATGTTAGCCCCCTAAATAATAAACTCCAGGTCCCCTATCATCTCTAAGACCAAGTACAAAATCCTGTTTGGCATCCAAATTCCTTCATAACCTGCTCTCTACAACCCCGCCTTTCCAGTCTTATTTCCTGCACCAGTCCCGCACAACCTGATCCAACACAATTCCAAAAGACCCATGATGAACAATGCTCTTCACCTCCTGAATGATGACTATGACTTCAGACTGAAACATACTTTTTCTGCTTTCTTCATTTTTCTCATTTTGTATATGTGTGTATTTTTGTTTCTGCAACATGGCTAATATGGACATTTTTACATGACTTCATGTATGTAATTGAGTAAGGGGAAGGTTAGGATAGAGGGAGAATAAAATTTATTGGTAGAAATTTAAAAAGTAAATATTAAATTTTTAAAAATATTTAATGGAATAAATATTTTTAAAAGGAAGTCATTGATAAGGAAGTTTCCACATATGCCAAAATACATGTAGCAGCATTTTTTGTAATATACAAAGAATTGGAAACAAAGTAGATGCCTATCAATAGGGGAATGGCTAAACAAATTGTGGTCTCTGAATGCAATGGGGTATTACTGTGATATAAGAAATGATGAATATGATGAATACAGAGAAGTGAGTTGTCCAGGATCACACAGCTAGTAAGTTCCTACTTCAGGATTTGAACTCATGTCTTCCTGACTCCAGGAAGCTCTCCATCCACTCTGCAACCCAGCTACACAATGAGGAGTCTCAATGAATCCTACTGTTGTGGACAGCCTAAGACACGGAACTAAAGAGACTGACCAGAATAACTCAGGGTTTCCACCTCCTTGTTATAGCATGAGGTCATTTATATCATTCCAGAGTGGGAGGTAACCTACCTCCCTAATTTGAGAAACATAAAAATCTATCTGCTCTAAACTCTCCCCACTCTACTACAGAAATGTCTACCATCAGTTTATAAGCACAGCCCCAGTGTTGTAGTAGAGCATTAATAAACTGTTCATTTCCTCCATCTCACTTTTTGTTTTTACAAAAATTGTACTTGAAAAACTGAATGACATTGATGGTATAAAGAAATTACTGGGGGCTGCTAGCTGGCATGGTGGATAGAGCGCCAGCCTTGAAGTCTGGAGGGCCTGAGTTCAAATCTGACCTCAGACACTTGACACTTATTAGCTGTGTGACTTTGGGCAAGTCACTTAATCCCAACTGCCTTGCCTGCTTCCCTCCAAAAAATAAAAAAGTTATTGAAGCCCACAGCATGCTGATCATAGGTTAAAATGTTACTTTGGGAGAAAGCCAGGGGTGGGTCTGGCCCTCTCATCCTAATACTCTAGTCAATATAATTAGTTACCTGTCACGTTTCCAGAGCCTGAGCAAAAAGGGGCAAAGAACAGGTAAGAGTAAGGAGCAGTAAATAAATAAAATATATATATTTAAAAATAAACAATGTAAAAATAGTATATATGTGTGTATGTATACACACACACGTAAGGAGCAGAAAAAGGGCAAAGGGAAGGGGATGTGTGCAGAAGGATGTCCAGAAGATAGGACTGAGAGGGATACTGAGGGGAAAAAAAAGGCTCCATAAAGCCAGGAGATACTGGGATTAAGAAAGAGGAGAATAAAGAAGGAAGAGAATGGGGGTGGGGGGGAAGGAAAGTTGGAAGGGAAGAAGAGTTATATAAATACTGAAGACTGGTCTGTGAACGCCTTAGCACAGGGCCTATATCTCATTTACCTTTATATAGCCCATAGCATCTAGCACAGTAGAATACGCATACTAAGAACTAAATAAATGTTTGCTGAAGGAAAAAATAGCAATTTAACTTAGGGCTGGGCCAGGCTATATCTCTGTTTCAGCTGGGAAAAGTTCTTTTATGTCCAAAGCATGGTCTCTCATCTCAAGGACTTGTAATAAGCTATCCCACATTTCTAGGGCATGCCCCTTCTCTTATTGCCTTAAATCTTAAAAATAAAACAAAACAAAACTCTCTTCTACTAAGCTTTTCCCAATTTGGTAGGGGCGGACCTCAAATATATTACTTGTAGAACTATCCCTTTAATTTATCATCCTTTGTTGCCACAGCATAATTGTAGTTACTAATATATACACAATGTTCTAGGCTCTACACTGAGCCTAGAACAAATGCATTTGTGAAGCATTAAAGTCAATATTCTGGCTAATATCAGCTCTAGCAAACTAAATTTAACATTATCTGTTTTATGTGGACACTTTCAAAGAACAAAGAGTTAAGACTCACAAACAAGATGAAATTAAATACCAATTACTTCTACTTAATAATGCCAATTTATTGAGAACGATGCTATAAATTTGGATGTTCTAAGGTCATCTCTCTAGAGCTAAATTGCAATAACAGTTGGCTACTGTTGACATTAGCCAGAATTTCTATTTTAAGGGAAATTGTGTTATGCTTATGTTTACATTAAATACTATATTTTTTCCTAGTTATGACAGCCCATTAACACATCATAAGCTCCCATATACTAAACACTCAATAAATACTGGTGGTTGGCCATGCTGGAAATGTACCCTTTAAAGTATTTTAGTCTTTATAATTTGTTAGTAACTTTAAAAAGAAAAAAAAAGGTCTTGGTTCAACATTTAAAAAGGTGCTAATGAAAGCTGCTCTGGGCAAAATTAATTATGAAAACAAATCTTTCTTGTTGCTTCCTTTCTTTTGAAACACTGCAGATAAAGATCACTTATGAAAAGGTGGACATCTAGGTAGCACAATGGATAGAGCTCTGGGCCTGGAGTCAGAAGGACCTGAGTTCAAATCTAGCCTCAGACATTTAGTAGCTTTGTCAAGTCACTTAACACTATTTGCCTCAGTTTCCTCATCTGTCACATGAGCTGTGTTCCAGGATCTTTGCCAGGAAAACCCCAAATGGGGGTCACAGAGAGCTAGACATGACTGAAATCACTCAACAACAATGATGAAAAAGGTGTTTGTGAATATGCCTTCACACACACACACACACACACACACACACACACACACACAGTATCAGTATTTCAGAGCTTCAGATCGTCTAATACAGTGTTTCTCAAAGTGTGGTCCGTGAACATCTGAAAGGCCTTTTCAAGGAGTAGATGAGGTCTAAAGTATTTTTATAATAATATTAAGATTTTATTTGCCTATTAAAATACTCTTCCCTTTTCCAACAACATATCTGTGTGAAGCCATGCACTTCTTCATATTTTTCACATACTCCAACCAAAGCAACATGTTGTAACAGACTGCATGTGGAAGCAGACATGAGATTCCAGCTGTCTTCTATTAAGCCAGACACTAGAGATTTGCAAAAATAAGCAAAATAGTGCCATTCTTCTTACTAATTTTTTTGGTCTGGAAAATGTAGTTACTTTTCCTTTAAAAAGTGGTCTTTATTTTTAATATGTAATGGAGTTTTAAAAATTAATCAGCAAATATTTTAAATTTTATCATTTTAATTTCTGATATAATAAATATCAATAGAATCTACATTTTAAAAAAGCTCTTTGCAGTTTTCCATAATTTAAGAGTGTAAAGAAATCAAGACACCAAAAAGTTTGGGAACCACTGATCTAATCTAATACCTTTATTTAATAGATAAATAAAGGTTCAGAAAAGTAACTTGTTTAAGGTTACACACAAATGTTGGCATGCACGCACACACACACACACAGAAACAAACGCTCACAGAGACAATGCTTTCTCAAATTTCCAGGTATTTTCCCACAATTCACAAAGAAAGAAAAAGATGTAGTGCACTGAAAAAAAAGACTTAAGGCCATAGAGTAAATAATATATTATTTTTATTTAAAGCTCATCCACTTCTGCTGCTATTGCTTTCTGAGGCTGTGACCCCTGTCATGTTACAATTGGTTGCTGTGGAAATGAAGCTGGGGTCACACAGGGCTCTCCTCTCAGATGGGAAACAGGCTCTAAAAACCAATGAATTCTCTGTATGCAGAAAGACTTCATTTTTCAAACAAATATCTAGTTGGTTCAGCAACAAAGGTGTTGACATTTTTTCTCTCAGAGTAATTCACATTAGAGGAGCATCAGTAGGTTGTTGGATGCAAATTACCCATTTAAAATCCCATCCCTTCCATCTAACTACCATAGGAAAAGGACATTTAGAAAAACCACACATCTGTACCAGACAATGTACAATCTTCAACTCTTCATTGTACTCACATTATCTTGCCACAGTATAATATAAAATGGGGCATTTATGCTTAGTGCTTCAGTCAAAAAATCTATATAGATAAGCTCTTACTATAGAGTTCAAATGAGTAGGTTTCAGTAAATCTGTACTACAGCTATGCCTGACTTGTCTTTCCACTTAGAAATTAATTTTAGGGACTTGGCCTGAACATTAGCTAATTACCACTGCGTTAACATTACAATTTGCCTTATATGACAGGTACAGGAATAGCAAAGATGGGGCTCAGAAGATCATAGGAGCTTAGATTTAGAAAAAAAAATCTTAGAGGTCTCCTAGTCATTTTACTGATGGGGAAACTGAGGCCCAGCTAGGGAAAGTGATTCTCCCAAGGTTACTTGGTTCATAAATGGCAGAGTTGAAACTTGAACCTGGATCTTCTGCCTCCCAATATTCCTTCCTCTACCTCATAATGATTTCTACCGGTAGAGCCTTTAAATATTTCACCCAAAGCATAGAACATTTGTCAGGATTTATAACTCTCTGCCTCATATATCACTGTCCTGGTTTTACCTCTGAGTATAGAGAGGCAAGGAAAGGAAGGCACTATGTAATTTTATGTATATGTGTATGGGACTGGAGAGAGGAAAAAGGAAACATAATGGGAGCTGGGGAATGGTATTAGAAGGGATGAGTGATTTGACTAAAGTGTAGGGTGCACAAGTCCCTTGTGTTGCCAGTAACATGGTGGCAACTTCTCAGAATACTCTCAATCTTAACCCTATGAACTGAGCCTCTCTACCATCAAGCCATGTGAGGATAGGCACCATGAGATAACTCCAACAGACAGGGTCCCAGACTTCATTGTCTGAAGGGCAAAAGAGTCATCAGCTCTTCTCTGATACAAGGATTTTGTCCACGGCCCATATCCTTTGGGATTTTTACTGAACAACTGCCCTTAAAAGTAAGATTTCTTCTTTAGTAGGTGCTTAATAAATGCTTGACTTTATAGGTGTCCTGTGACATCTGAAGCTTTTTTGAAACACGGATATTCCATAGTACTCTGCCACCCCTTTGTTACATAAACATTCTAAATATCATCTCTCACTCCACGACTTTCTCCCATTTACTTCCCTAAAGTCAGAAGTACTCCAATTTCTAAAGGCTTTCATGACATTTCTTCTTCTTAAATAATAATTTATTTAAATTCCAGAGCTATTATACTGAAATTTGAAAACACAAAGACTCCAGACTCACCCCAAAAATCATGGAGGAGGAGGTGGAGTGGTTGTGCAATAGAATGTTTATTACAGTGGAGCCCCACCCCCAAAATGCTTAGAGGGACCCAATTGAGGTCCTGAGTGGAAGACTTGGCAGGAGGATTTATAGGTAAATCACAATCTGACAGAAATAATGTGGAGACAGGGGAGGGAAAGTTAAAACAATAGACAGAAGAGCTGAATTTATTGACATTTTTTCAAATGATGTTCATAAATCAATTTGCACTTCTGTCATCTTTCAAAATCTCACAACTCTTTAAAGAGAACACAGGGAATTGGGTATTTTAGGAAATAAAATATATGAGGAAAAATAGGGAAATTGGGACTGCTTAGTTTAGAAAAGGATAATGGGTGACTTAATATTTCAAAAACACAAAACAATTCAGAGGGCAGAAATAAGCTCCATTTCCACTGAAGGTAGAACAACGGGAAATGGGCTAAAAATGAATAAGAAGGCACATCTGGTTTGAAATAAATAAACAGAGAGATAGACAGATAAATGAAAGAGAAAATATTGTTCTGGTTAATATATGATTACCTTCCTGAAGACATTCGTAAAAATGAGATAGCTTCTCAGTGCCTAAGATATCATCTTTCCCTAAGGTCAGTGATTGTTTGCATGACCTCTAGGGGTTATGTACCTTCCATGATAATCTTTGAAAATGAAAGTCTTAGAAGTTAAAGTTCTATACTCTAAACAATCACTCAAAATTGGGATTAAAGCCCATAGCCAGGGAATGTGGGAAAGTTCTAGGAATTAGGACAGATAAAACAAGCCAGACCATACCACAGGTCTAAATATAAAAGCAAACTATGCTATTGGCTCAAAGTTAAACAACCTTTCAGTATTTTACCTTCTTCTACACCTCTCCAATTCCTGCCCATCCTGACAGCCTCCATACCACGGTTTTCACAAAGATTTACTTAGAAAAGTCATAATGCCTCATTGGAAAGAACACTGTAATTGGAGTTGGGAGGATTCACATTCAGATTGTAGCTCTGCTAGAGTGCAACTTTGGGCATGGCAATTTAAGTCCTGTGGCCTCCGTTTCCTCATCTGTAAAATGGATGGTTTAGGCTAAATTCCTTCATAGTCTCTTCCAACTCTATGGCATTTGCTGTGGGCCAGTAATCACTGCTTTCTTTTCCCCCCACTTCCAACCACACATACATTATCACCAGACAAGGAGATTTTGAGACAGGATGCTGTGGAAAAGACTTGGGAAGTCTGTTTCAACTTTGCCCCCCAAGCAGACTGACCTGAAAACCTGACGATGGCGCCTTTGGGCAAGAGTACATAAGGACCATTCTAAGCCTTGAATGGGGAACTTCTGAGATTTCCATGGAACCTCGGTGTTAGATGCTTTTATCTAAGAGAACTGAAGTAGTTGTTCCCTCAGACTGCAAGCTGTCCATTACACTGGATGTAGAAATTCCTCCTGGGTCAGAGATCTTTCCTTGTGTTCTAAAATCTCATAGCACTGCATAAGCCCAGCGGGCACTTGTGATACATTTCCCTGTGAGCCTCCTGCAATGTTGCCTTATGGGTCTTCCATCTCCCCAATTAGATTATAAGGTCCTTGAAGGCAAGGCACCTCATACCTCTTTGCATCTCAGTGTTTAGCACCGTGGTGGCACAACACATGAGCTCATTAAATATTTTGGTGGGGGTATTAATTCAGGGGAGTATTGACTCACATGTCAGAAGTCGTGATGCCCCACACAATGGGCATTATAAAAACCCAAATCCTTCAAGGAAAATATTTAACAACGTCAAAAAGCCAGAACCCCCCAAAAAGGGACAATTAATTGCCTTCAACACAACTTCTGTTGGAATACAGTCTATAAGGCTCTGGAATAGTAATGATACATGTCACAGCAGCGACATCTTTCCTAGGGATACTGCATACTGCCTTCTCTTCTACTTTAAAATGATACTTCTTAATACAAAAATGCCTTATTTTACATTTGTCTCTTTTCTAGTGCCTAGCACGGTGCTTAATACATATTTGCCACTTAGACATTTATTAAGTTTATTCAACAAACATTTATTAAACAACAATTATGGGTCAAGCACCAAGAATACAAAGTACCAGCTCCTTAAAAACTGTCCTTCATACTTACTCTTGGTTGTAGATTTAATAGTGGACGAGACCTGATAAGTTGTCCAGTCCGTTTTCCTCATTTTATACATGAGGAAATGAGGCTCAAGGAGGTCATAACTTGCCCAAGATCATACAACTTGTACATATTATGGTTCATTATGCTTCTAAAATATTTTCCTGTCATGTTTTAACACACCATTAGAGTGTGTTAAAGGGGCTTTGGAAATCATCCTGGCATATCACTTTCATTTGACAATTTAAGAAACTGAGGCCTAGAGGTTAAGTGATTTGCCTATGATCACAGAACTAGCAAATGGAAGAATCAGGACTTGAATCTAACTCCAATATTTTTTCCATTAGGCCAGGTTGCCTCTAATAATCCAACTACTGAATTTAGACTTATGTAGGCTGTTTCTCCCTTCAAACTATAATGCTCTGCACTTGGCACTTGAAAACCTGATTGTCTCTAATCATTTCCCCAATTCTACCCTCCAACCACCCACACCCTTAATTAGTATGCCATCTCAGTTTCATCTCCTAAATCAAGGCTAACATTAAATTCAAATTACCTTGGTCATAGGGAAAATGAAGAATTTCAAGCAGGGCAGTTGCTAATGAAGGGCCCAAGGCCATATAAGGTTCCATAAACAGAGCCAAGCTATGTATGAGGACTATATACTATTTCTACCAATTAGAACACATCTCAAATCTAAAAGAAGTCATATGCAAAGTTTCCAAATGTGTATATTTGGAAGTATATGTGTGTGTATATGTATATATAAAATAAGTGTCTCAAGTACTCTATCTCCTTTAAAAAATATAAAACAACCTCCAGTGAAGACACATAAAGAGAGAGAGAGAGAGAGAGAGAGAGAGAGAGAGAGAGAGAGAGAGAGAGAGAGAGAGGATGGTACCATCTATATTAAACTGAACTGCTAAAGAATTCTTACCATAAAAATGTCAGGGTGGCCCTTTAATTAGATAACTCTGCTGCTACTGATCATACATCAGATCAGGACACCGTTGACATATGCTCTCGAGGATAAATTGCATCAATCTATCACTTTTAAATGTAAAAAGGAAAGGTAAGTGTCTTCCTTTGGGGCTAGGTTCCATTAGGCCAGTGAATCAGGAACCTTGATGGAAGAGGGGGCAGCAGGAGACGGCTAGAATCTACATCAAAAGCAATGGCCGTCTTGCAATTTCTCTTTTAAATCCTCTCAGGGAAGGACGGCTTAAACAAATTTAAAGTTACCCTAGTGTAAAAGAGAGTAACCTGCTCTGGGAAAGCGGCCAAGGAAGGGACATAGAATATATTTTAAGTCAAAACAAAAGGTTCGTAAAAACCTTAACTTTTCTGTTGGTCTCAACTTGATTGGATTTTTATGGTTTAAAAGAAAAAAGAACTAAGTTCCCTCATATGAAAGATCACATGTTGTTAAAATACACAAATGAGAAAGTGTTAACTCAGAGATCTCAACTTCCAAGACATATGAACAACATAGGAATTTAAAATAAATATCACTGTTTCTGGGTGTGTGGCATAGTAGGTCATACTGGGTAAACCATAATAGATTAGTTTGGGCCTTCTTCTACCAGAAGCTCTAATTCTCTCTTTAACTATCTCTTAAGAACTTCTCAATTCATTCTATTTTTTCACTACTTCTTATTTTTTTCTATCTTAAATGTTTCATTCCTATGAGTTGATTCATTTTTAAAAGTGAATGAAGACCTAGGAATGCTCTGCAAACTACGAAATGTCTTAATTACAAACTCATTTACACTTATGGGGTTTGTACTTGTTCTGACAACAGTCTGTGATTTTTCTTTTTCTCAATTTGTTAAAATTTTAAATAAAAAAAAACACAATATGGCAGAATATACAGGTTGGAAGGGACCTCAGCAGTCATTTATTCTAACTTATGCACAAAAAGGAATCCTTACTATAACATACTCAAGTGGCTGTTTAGTCTGTGCTTGAAGTCCTTAACTATAGGGGAACCCAGCCCTTTCTACTTTAGGATAGTTTTAATTGTTTTTATTTTTTGCTTGTTTTTGTTTTGAGTTCTGTTAGTAGGGTTTTTTTTGGAAGTGGAGAAGGCAAGGCATTTGGGGTTAAGTGACACGCCCAAGGTCACACAGCTAGTAAGTACGTCAAGTGTCTGAGGCCAAATTTAAACTCAGGTCCCCCTGATTCCAGGGCTGGTGCTCTATTCACTGCACTTCCTAGCTGCCCCAATAATTCTAATTGTTAAGAAGATTCTCTTTAACTCAAGGCCTAAACTAGTCTCTTTGAAACTTTCATCCTTTGGGACCAAACAAATCTCACCCGTCCTCCACATGGAGGAAGGGTATCATGGCTTCCCTGGATCTCCTCATCTCCAGACTAAAGATGCTAGCTCCTTCAGCTCATCCTTGTGTGTCCTGCACTCAAGGCCCTTCACTCCTGGCTGTCCATCTTTTGATTCTCTTCTAAATATCTCATGTACATTCCATTCACATCAAACACTGTCCTCCAGAAACTGTTTAAAAGGTTCAGAAACCCAGCTTCCCAAACATACTACTCAAAAACTGCACAAAATCATTCTGTGTAAAGAAAAAGATGGGGGAGGAGGGAAAAGAAACTATGATTTAATGGCTAGAGAATTGGCACTGGAGGCAGAAAGACCTGAGTCCAAGTATTATCTCTAACATATTCTGACTGTGTGACAATGGTCAATTTGTGCAAGCTCTCTTGGTCATGGGAACTCTTTAAAAGTTATAGACAAATTGCTGATCTACATGGAATTACCAACAGAAGCAAATCACAAATCCACCCCCCCCCTCCAAAAATATACTAAAATTCAGATGAAATTTTAAAAAACCTAAATAATACCTCAGGTCCTACATCTCTGACAAATACGTGCTGTGTGACCTGGATATATCACTTGAACTCTCAGTACATGTTCTAGGCAACTCTCTAAGATCCTAAGTTGCATGGAAGGTACTGACCAGTACTGGTAGAAGAAATTTCCTATGCCAGTGAAAACACAGGTTCAGTTCCAGTCCTGTCCCTAATCCTTATTTTTACCTTCATCAAACAAAAAGCATTCCCAAATGCTCCAATATTTCTTAAATGCAAATATTCTTAAAACAACACAAATTCACAAACTTTTCTGCCCAAGGCAATGTTTCATTAAGTTTTCATTACTCTGGCAAAATGTTTTTTGTTAGAATTCTGATATCATTCAATTATACTTCTTATAGCTGGGAAAGATGTTAGGAATTATCTGGGGTACTCATTAGAGAATCACTGAACTAGAGAGTCTCAGATTTGAAAGGTACCTCTCAAGACCATCCAGGAGTGGGGAACCCGTGGCCTCGAGGCCACATGTGGCCCTGTAGGTCCTTGGGTATGGCCTGTTGACTGAGTCCAAGTTTTATGGAACAAATCCTTTTATTAAGGGGATTCATTCTGTGAAATCTGGATTCAGTCAAAGGGCCGCACTCAAGGAGCTAGAGAGAGGGTCACATGTGGCCATAAGGCTGCAGGTTCCCCACCTCTGAATTCTAGTCCAACCTATAGAGGAATATCAATGCCCTTAAAACATGACTGACAGGTGGTGATTTAAGCCTATGGCTTGTCTCAGCAATGGTGAAGTGCTTTCCTCTTGATAGTCTATCATGCTTTTGAATGGCTCTGTTAGGAAGTATTTCCTAACATTAATCCTAAATTTACCACTTTGCAATATCTATCCAGTGTTTCTAGTTCCACCCCTGGAAAGCCCTCCAAACACTTGAAAATGGTTATCTCATACTTCTTCCAATCCTGCCCCAAGTCTTCTCTTCTCCATGCTAACTATCCCTAGTTCTTTCAACCAAGACTTTTATGGAACCACCTCAAGTCCCTTCATTATTCTGGTTGCCCTCTTCTGAATGCTCTTAAGCTTATTAATGTCCTTTTTAAAATGTGGTGCTTGGAACCGAACACAATATTCTAGTCGTGGACTGACCAGGACAAAATAAAATAGGATTTATCCTCTCCCTACTTCCAGACACTGTACCTGTCCTGGAGCAGCCTCAGCTCAAACAAGCTTTCCTCAGTGACACGTCACAATGCTGACTCATGTTGAGTTTGCAATTCACTAAAATGGCTGTATCTTTTTTTGAACACAATGTTGTCTACTTTCCCCATCTTGTATTTGTGAAATTAGGTACCTCATAAGAAAGCTTGCTTCGTTATTGGACAGCTGAAAGTTTGTCCTCAGAGTTTATTTTGGGTGGATCTATAAATTCATTGGTATAAATGCTCCTCCCACAGTTCCCTATCCTGTGTGACTGTTGCCCACGTCACTGCAATAAATCCTTCAAGGAGGCCCTGACTGTGAGCTACTGGGGCAAGTATTTATTTGATTTCTTTCTTTTTCTTAGCAATATGTTTTATTGATATCTTTTCTCTTTACAGAAACCATTTTCATGGTACAGCAACCTGATCATAGTGGCTGCTTGTGGAACGACTGAATCCACCCAGAATACCAGAGGCTCTCTATTGGATGTCTTGGGGTATCCAAGGAAGCGCTTGGGCTATCCATGTATCGTCTCTCATTCTTATTATATGATGGACCCACTTCCTTGTGTGTGTGTGTGTGTGTGTGTGTGTGTGTGTGTGAATGAGAGAGAGAGAGAAAGAGAGAGAGAAAGAGAAGAAATGGAACTGAACACAGTACTCTAAAATGTGATATAATCTGCAGAGATCACCATGAGACTATCATCTTCCTTGATTAGGGCACTATACCTCTTATTAATGTAGCCTACAATCACCAGAGCAGGGTAAGGAGAGGAAAAGGCATAATTCCTTTCTTTTCAACTTTGTAGTGGAGATTTACAGAAAGCCTCTATTTTGCCTCCTTGTAGGTCATGTGATCACAGCTATGCTTCTGGGTAATACTGAGTTAACAGTCAACTAAAGCCAAAGGGTTCTTTTCACTTTAGTTTTCTTCCCTGTAGGAGGACAATAATACTAAACTGCCTGGCATGCTATGAGGAATAATTTAACAATAAGCCTATAGCTTTGACTGGTGGTAAAGCTTATGCAGCTGAGTCATCCCAGAATAATGTTTGGTTGCCTAGATTCAGAATTGAAGGAAATGCTAAATTTCAGTTACAGGTTAGTGAAAATAAAAACGTTATTCTTTTTCCCACATCCAAGCTCAAAGAGCCCTTGAAATCTTTCATGGACCCAAGGATAGGAACTCCTGCCCTAGGGGCTACATGAATCTGCTTTAATTCAGTCTTTACAGTCCCAATAATATCTGATTTAGACTAACCCCACCAAGATGCCATCAGAGGACAATTAAAAAGGTTCCATGGTCCTACTGAGTACTTTAAGGTTTTAATCAATACATAAGGTCTACCAAAACTTGGCCTGGTCGATACTTCATGCTACATGGGGTTCTATCTACCACCTACTTCACTGGCTTGAAGGTATTCTGTCACCCTCAAAGAAATTAAGTGATGATGACAAATAATTGTCATCATTATCATCATCAAATGCCAAAAGGTCACAGTACCAACATGCTCAAGCTCTTTATTAATGCCCTCGATATAACTTGTTAGGTGTAGTACTGCTATTATTAATTGTTATTATCATGATACACTTTACTAGGTGTCTTATTCTTGTTATTATTATTATACCCCAAATACATTTTATTAGACTTCCCAAACTGCTTTAGTCTCAAAGTCAAGGAAGATGAATGCTGCTCCCTTCACTGTAAAAAAGTAATTTGAGAAGGAATGGCAGAGTTTTAAAGGTACTCCATCCTCTCCTGTTTCTATAATCAGCCTTTTAAAACTCACAATGCCAAACCCAATTTAATCTCTTCAAAGAAGAAAGGTCAAGGGAAAATTTCTCCCAGTCTATGCAGCAATGCTGGCTGGATAAATACACAAAGGAACTTGCTCTTTGTTTTAGTAGGGGGAAGGGAGAGAGAAGAAGAAAGGGGGAAAAAAAAGCCCAACTTCAACTTCAGTTATTAAAAAAAAAAAGATAATTCACACTTTGGATTCAAATCCCATTAAATATTTCCCCTTTCCCCAAGACTAATGCTGTTTTGAGAGATGAATTGCTTAGGTGATGTAGAAGCTGGGGGTCAAGTTGAAAGGACATTTTTTTTTTAAAGGAGAGGAATAATTCACAGATGATCCAAAACTTTTTACTTAGGCATGTTTTAATAACTTCTTTGCCATCCTACACCACTCACCAGGTACTCTACCATCTCTTTCCACTAGGCAAGATTACTTACAGTGACACAACAAAAAGTTAAGAGGATAAATCTTTGGGATTAAAAACCACACATTGAAGAAAATGAGTTTATGGTTGCCTTTCACATTAATGGTTAACAGTAACAAAGATTTCATAAAGACAAAAGAGAAAATATCTAAATTGAGGAAATGATTTACCAGTCAAGAACAGCCAACCAACAAATACCGCTATTACGAAAAATAAGTTGTAAATGCTGTCAAGGAGATATCACTGACCTTTTAAACCGTCCTCCAGCCTTTGCTTTTCTATCAAATTTATTTGGGCCACATTCCTTCCTGCTTTCTTAATATCAATGGTCAGGTTTAAAGCTGAGGTCCAGGGAGGGGAAAAAAAGAGCTACTGGAAGAAATATAATTATCTTTCTCAATGGAAAAGTCATAGTTTTATTTTCTATCCTGAGACATTGATCTTGGGAGATAACAGAAAGGAGAAGAGACTGAACCAAGCCAAGAAGGTTGATTTTTTTTTAAATGAAAGATTAGCTAATACATACTTTGAAAAATGTATATAAGAGAATAAGAAACCACATTTATAGTCAAGATTTTCAGATTAGAAGAAGCAAAAGTTATTGATAACTAGTTACTTTGGGTGGCATTTAATTGGGCAAAAGATGTTAGATTTAAATAATTATTACAGGAAAAGATGACAAATGTTATTGTGGAATCTCAGGGGTTATAATGGATGTCAGAAGTTAAAGTGTACGTGAACTATAATCCCATCTATAATATCCCCAATATGTTGCCTTTCAACCTCTAACTGAAAATCTCCAATGAGGATGAACCCATTAAACTCCCAGGTGGCCCATTCTATTTCTGGATGGCTCTGACTGTTGAGAAGATTTTTCTTACATCCTACCTAAATCATACTCTTTAATAATTCTACCTAATTACTCCTAGTTCTATCCTCTGATGGCAAGCAGCCAACCAATCAATCAATAGGTAGTTTAAGCACCTATTATATACTAGGTACTATGTTAATACCTGGGGATATAAAGAAAAATGAAAGACTTTCAATGGAAGATGGCAACATATTCTTAAATACATATATGCAAGATAATTGGGGATGGTATTAGCAATTAGAGGTAACAGAAAGCCATTTAAAGACTGAGAGGACAGACAGATGAAAGACTGGCTTTGCCAGGACATTTCATGCATTGAAGGGAGAGTATAACTCAGGTTTATGGGTGGTCTGTTATGTTTTGATTATTCTGGATTTTACTTTCTACTGAGTAAATGTTATGGTTATTATTGCCTGTGCCTTGCCATTTAGTGAATTATATACATATTTTATGTTTGAGCCATTAATTGATTTTGTGCAAATGTGAAGCACACCAGTAGGGGCTCAGGAGATAAAATAGTAAGTAGGTGGAATGTATTCTTCATCTGAACATATACCAGGGTTACTCCTAGCATCCTGAGAAAAAAGTCGAATAGTAGTACGGTGAAACCTCTTCTAGGAACCCCAGACCTGGCAGTGCAAGTACAGGTTAGGCCAGTGAGCCAAGCCAAAAAATTAGTGTAACGGTCTGGGTCATACTTCTTAGGCTCCACATACATGCTTACCAAGATTGTAAGGTCCTTGAAAGCAAACCATGCTTCACTTTTGTCTTTGTAGCCCTAGTGCCTAGCAGAGTGTCTGCCACATGGTAGGTGGTTAATAAATGCTTATAATTTATTAACTGATTGACTGATGAGCCCATATCTTCCAGAATCAATAATGTAGATGGTGGAACATGAGCCTTAGTGTTAAGGAAGGGTCCTCACCTACCTGAGTACCTAGTGGTAAATGGAGGGCTGCTATATTGACACTGACTATAATAGGTATAACCTCCAACCAGGGCAGGCAGTCCAGCCACAGATACTCAAAATATCTTGTAAGCTCAGGAAGCCCACACTCCAAATGGAGAGTCCAGTTAGAAGGTAGTGGATGAATCTCATCTGAATTGGTGCTTTGTGGAAATGGAAGGCTACAGCCTTGGCAGAGCAGGTATAGCTCTGGAGATCCAAGGTATTACATTTCCAGGGAAGAAACTACCAAAAATCAGTTCCTTAACAGGCATGGGGAAACTCTCCCTCACCAGTTATACCCAAAGGGCAGCCACAGTCCTGGTTCTACCCAGGCCCTAGGCTCCCAGCCAGGAGATAACCTGAATTCAGATCAGGACAGATTAAGAGCAGAGTCTCTGGTCTTCAGGCACTGGAACTCTGATCTCCATGAAGACATTCTCTCTTGGAAAGGAGCCCCTGCAAATTGCATCCCCAGCCACGTATCAAAGGATACCAAATTACAATTATACTGATAAGCTTTGTTACAGAAACATGTGACTGACATGGGGAACAGAGGCCATTTCACAGTGAAGCAATTTCGCAATAGTCAACAAAGGGAGGACAGCTGTTTCCTGGTCTCTACTGACACGGTTTGGATCTGAAATGGGGAATTCAGAGAGCCTGCACCTACTAAGGCAAAATGTTGGTACTCCTTAGTCTGGAGCTACTGATATGAAGAAAATCCCTATGTATACCAAAATATTTATAGTAGCACTTTTTGTGATAGATGGAAATAAAGAAGATACCTATCTGTAAAACAGGGATAATAACAGCACCTATCTCCCAGGATTGTGAGGATCCAATGAGACAATGATTGTGAAATGCTTAGTACAGTGCCTGGCATACAGCTGGTGCTTAAAAATTCCTTCCTTCCTTCTTTCTTTACTTCCTTTTCTCCCTCCCTTCTGAATTGTTAAGAAGTTTTTCTTCAATATATCACTCGCAGAATGTCTAATCCTTCTATATGACAGTCCTTTAAATATTTGAACAATTCTTTCCTCTTCCCCTAAGTCTTCTCTGCTCTGGGCTAAACACCCCAGGTTTCTTCAGCCAAATCACATAAGACCAGGACTCAAGGCCCTTCACCACTCTTGCTGCCTTTAGATGTTGTAGCCGACAGTGAGCTACCTGAGAAGAGCGAGTTTTTAAAATTTTCTTTGTATCCCTAGCACTTAGCATAGTGCTAATAAATGATCCACTGACTGATTGATCAATGCTCTTCCTAAACTGTGGCATCTAGAACTGAACAGAATGGCCCAGACGTGTTCTGAACAGGGCAGACACCCCCCTTTTTTCCAAATCTGTGATTTCACTGGTGTAAGAAATTACCAAGGTGAAAACTCCTATCAATGCCTATCAGCAACTGTTTGGCAACTTACAGTCTAAAAGAGGTGCCTGAGTTACTGAGAAGTTAAATTTTTTGTCCAAGGTCACCAAGTCAGTCTGTATCAGAAAAGGAGTTGACCCTAGCTCTTTATAACCCTGAGTCTGGCACTTTTATCCACTTGGAATGTAACTTAGCCCTCCTGTAACAGCAATCAATTTAGCAGATACTTAGCACTTAGTAACTTAGGGCTAAGTATGGAAGGTGTGAGCTCTGTTCCCTGTTGAGAGGGCATGAACTCCCCCATTTCTGACGTGGCAGCAGAAGGGACTGGCTGAGACAGGAGGTCAGTGTGTGTATATAAGAAGAGTTCTAGAGACAGAGAAACAGAATTGGTAATGTTCCTCTTGGTGGCTCCTGGTGGGGAAAGAATCATGGAGACTGAAGCTGAGAGAGAGAGAGACAGAGACAGAGACAGACAGAGAGACAGAGACAGAGAGAGACAGAGAGAGACAGAGAGAGAGAGAGATTCTCTCCCA
>CM053593.1:126850351-126876255 GCA_028646575.1 Pseudocheirus occidentalis
CCCTGGCACACACTGAAGTTCACAAGGTTCAGCACACCTCAAACCCTTCAGGACTTCTGTTACCTGGAATTCAAGGATCAGCCAGGCCACCAACAAACAAAGTCCCATCCTGTTCATGTCTTCAGTCAGCTTCGTGGAGGAGCCAAATCCAAAATCTGTCTGTCTCTCCAAAATTCTCCTGTCCTTCTCCCAAGTCAACAGGGGAGTTCACACCTTCTCACCAATGGACAGAGTTCTATACTTAGCCCTAAATATCTGATCTACTTAGCCCTAAGTATCCGATCTACTCAGCCCCAAGTATCCTATCCACTTAGCCCTAAATATCAAACAAATTGATTACCATTACACCCTTCATAGTATTGAGATGACTTGTTGTTTGCTCTTTATTCACAAAGAGGAAGGTGATGCCACGACTTGCAAGTGAATTGGATTTAAGTGAAGGAGTGCTGTGTAAAGTCACCAGCCTCACTTACTCCTTTGGAGCATATGGGTCCAGTGGCAAGATATGACCCCCATCAAGATGAGTAGAGCTGAATGATGAAAACGATTCCCATGAAGTGGAGCCAGCATGTCACTCCAGATCTGCCTAGTTGCAGAAAAATAGCCTCAAGTCCATCTTGCCACAGGAGAGTCACAAGTCACTGGCCATGTTTTTAAAATTTAAGAATAATGCTATCATCTTCAATGAAGTTTCACCAGAGTGTATTTTCAGATCATCTACCACTTGGCTCAGGCGGATGAACTTCTTTTTCCTAAGTAACAAGATCTGCCACCATCCATAGTTAAACATGACCCACCCACATACCTCACAAAGCAAGGTTTGAGAATAGAAGGCAAGAGGAAATTACAACAGCCCAAAACAAAACTGAGAAATTTGCTTTTAGTACCCCTAAGTCTTTCCTTTATGTATCTTTTATTTAGGTTCTTTGACAACTTCCTCCAAACATACCATGACACAGAACCCTCCAGTCCCAAGCTATCAAAAATAACCTCTAGCTGTAACATTTTAAGCATTAGCTTGCTCAGCGAGCCCAGTAAGGGCTCTCTTGGGGTGCCCTGAATCAACACCACTTGAAGACAGCCTTCTCACATGTAAGGATGCCCATCTATTTATGCAGAAAACGGCCCCATTAAATGACTACATGGATCTTCAGAACCAAAACACTAATCACAGTGCAAGCTAGATACCATGGCTAGTAGCCTAGACCTGGAGTCAGGAAGACCTGAGTTCAAATCTAACCACAGACACTTACTAGTTGTGTGACCTAGGACAACTCATTTAATCTCTGTCTGCTTCAGTTTTCTCATCTCTAAAGCAGGGATAAAATGGTACCCTCCTCGTTGGATAGTTGTGAAAATAAAGTAAGATACTTGTAAAGTGCTTTGTAAACAATAAAGTATTCTGTAAACACCAGTAGTAATTGTGATAATATTAAATATTATCATTAATTTATTTCATAATTAATAATGATTATTGTAATATACTATAGTATTACTATAGCAGATAATTCATCTAAGGAAAGTTGTCAGAGTCAAATGTGTGAAAAAAAAAATCCCATACCAAAAAAGAAAGTAGAGTTCTGAGAAATCCTTCTACTGTGTTTAAAAAAGCTGAACTGATTATTTGGGTACAGAGTTAAGAATTGAATATGACATTAACTATCACCTGAACAAACAAAATAATAGTGAACCAACAGATTTCAGATCTGTTCCCAAAAAGTAAATGGTCACATCCAACTAAGTCCACTGAAGTGAGTCCACTGATATGTCAACCAAGCAGCAAGCCAATGCCTGTGGATACAGTACATCCTATCCAATCCTTCCTGTTCAATGCCTATCTGAAGCCCATCCATTCCCACAAATCTTCACTGAAGCGTACTAGAGCTGGTAATCAATGGATCTAGAAACTATTGTTGGTTATGGCAAGTCCCTTAAACTCTCTGGATCTCAGTTTCCTTGACTGTTAAAAAAAAGGGGGGGGGGAGAGACTGGACTAGAAGGCTTCTCAAATCCATTACAGCTTTGAAAATTCTATTCTGTCACTCATCACTATTCTATTTATGAACACCATTCTATCATCTGCAATGGTTGCTCATACTGTAACTGTTTTGACTCTTGGCTAATTCAATTAGGAGCACAGATTTAAAACTAGACAGGACCTCAAAAGTCGTCTAGTTCATTACCTTTCATTTACAGGTGAGGAAAGTGAGGTCCCTAGAAGTAAAATGTCTTCCCCAAAGGTAATAAATACCAGAGCTAGGATTTATGCATAGGTGCTTTGCCAACTAGAGTTTTATTCTATGATTGTCTCATACTGCTTGCTTCCTCTGTGTAAGTCTTGTCTCCCACATAAAGTTTTAAACCACTTCATGCAGGTCTGGATCACTGAAAACCTCCAAAGGGAGAAGCTCTGAGGCAGGTGCTTCCTTTACTGGCTACTAGGTAGCAAATGGGGTGGAGTCTGGCTCACCACAAAAGGAGTAGTACTTGAAAGGTCCGGTTCAACTGGCTTCATTTGCAGAGGATTTCTATGTTACTGGAAGAAATGTTTAACTATATCATTCTATGAATCTTTATCTCCTTTGTTTCAAAATATTCATTTAAAAAATACTTGTTGATTGAGGGGCAGAAAGGTAGGAATGAGGTCGTATATTTTTCTTGTCTTCCCCCATAGGACCAACCAAGCACAGTGTAAGTGCCCCATAAATACTTGTTAGAAAAAAATAAATGCATATCTGATTCTCTAGATGTTGGGTTTGTCTGAGCTGCTTTGTAGTCTCAGGCTGACTCTGTCACAAGAACTCTTCATCCTCTTTCCCATATATTTACATATGCTGACAAGGAAATGGGTGCTTAAGGGAAGACATCAATGCACAGGAAATGGGTGGTGTCGGTTCATAAATGGAGATGTCAATACACAGAAAAAAAAAAAAAACCTTTCCCTATTATCCAAACGCAGGTGTCTTCAGGTCATACTCCCTCCCAATAGATCAGCTTATATTCACCTTGTTAGAAGAAAACTGACAGTGATGGTCAGGCCTTCCTTCCTTTTAGTGACAAGTATATATCATTTGGTTATAAGAGGAACGGTTCAGTATAATGCCGGGTCCAAAATGGCAGAGAATTTTAACTCCCTAAACCAATGAGGATGCTTTTACTCTTGACGATTCAGATCAATGTCAGGTTTGAGGGTGGAGAGGTGTTGATACTGAATACATAATGACGACAATATAGGACAATATAGGTGGGTGAAGCTTTTAAAATACATGGCTGACCACGTCAAGAAACTTCCCTAGCAGCGAAAGCTGATTCTACACCGCTTTGCCAAAAGAAAAACTTTGGTCTTTTAAACATGACACTTTCCCTGATCTTCTCTTCTGTTAACCAAAAATATTTTCTTGAATTGTTCAGGCTATTCTGTTTCCTATACAGTTAATCATTTTGTTAAACATTTATTTAAATACATGCCTTGAGAGGCAGTGCTAATTTTTCTTTTATCTATGTATATATTCAGTAGCTAGTAGCTACAATTTGTTCTGTGAAGTTTAGATTCAGTCAAAGGGCCACACTTGAGGACCTAGAGGGCCACACGTGGCCTCAAGATCACAAGTTCTTCAATCCTGCCTTATATATAGTGGGACATTATAAAATGTTTGCTAGTTTGAATTTGGACCTTGGGCAAGCCACCTAACCTCTTGAGGTCTGTCTCCTCATTTGTAATATAAAGCATTTGGGCCAGCAGTGCAGTAGATACAGAGCTGGCCTGGAGCTGGAGGACTTGAGTTCAAATCTGTCCTCAGAAACTTGGGAGTTCTATGACCCTAGGCAAGTCACTTATCTTCTGTCTGCTTCAGTTTCCTCAACTGCAAAATGGGGTTGGTAAGAGCACTTCCCTCATAAGGAGTTGTAAGAATCAAGAGAGATTTGTAAAGTACTTAGTAAATGCTCAGTTTCTTCCCCAATCCTTCCCTTTGCTATGAAACTAGCACAAGGTAATTGCAGTCCATACACAGAGCCCCCAGTAGGGGACAATCTGAGAATTTAAGGATGGGTAAGCTTTTAAAAAATCAATACAAAATTAAGCCAAAGAACCTAGGTTCAAATCCTAGCCCTGCCAATTACGAACTATGGTCGGGGGCCTCAGTCACTGAATCTGTAAAATGATAAGAACTGGAATAAATGATCTTTAAGGTCCCTTGTTTTTAAATCCTAGGATACTATGGATATGCTTAGCTAGATGAGCCATTGAGGAGACAAGGGCTTTCTTCCAGGCTTCCTTAATATACAACTAATCTGCTAAACTGCCTTGTAACACATTGACACTAATATTGTTATAACAGAGATGTGGAGGCCTTCATAGAATCCGGAAAATGAAAGAGTCCAACAGGAGGCATTTATTTATCATTGCTGTTGGTCAGTCATTGTAAACGTGTCAGACTCTTTGTGAACCCATTTGGGGTTTTCTTGGCAAAGGTGCTAGAGTAGTTTACTATTTTCTTTTCCAGCTCATTTTATGGATGAAGAAACTGAGGCAAACAAGGTTAAGTGACTTGCCCAGGGTCACATAGCTAGTGTCTAAGGCCTAATCTGAACTCAGATCTTCCTCATTCCAGGCCAGGTGCTCTATCCACTGCATCACCTAGCTGCCCTCATTTAATCCATGCCTCTCCAATACTTTCTCTATGACACAGAAGAAAGTGGGCCCTGACCAGCAGGTATATGCCTATAAGCAAGTCTGTACATAGTAAAGGTCCAAGTGATCTTCCTTTTAAGACTGAACCTCTTTTATTCTCACTATTTTTACCAACTATTCTTCTACTACTAATCCGATTTTATAAGTAGCCTTTCCTACTGGGAAGAAAATATATGGCCCAGCCAACAAGTATCTCAGTTACATTTCTTATTGAAAGTTAAGAAATTGATATTCTAGTTTATTAATCAATTGTGTCAGCTGGGTTCAAATGAATCAGTTCCTACATTTGGGTGGGCTAATAAAATGGAATTTCTCAGATTTCAGAGCTGAGGGCCAGCCCATATCTTCGGGATATAACAAAAGTCTTATGCTAATTTTATTTCTATCTAAAATGCCACCGGCATTCCAGCAAATTGGCATGTTTTCAGAATAGGCAATTCCAACAGATTTGCTTTATAGGCTACTTATGAAAAATAATGTCATGTAAATGTCCACCAGCTGCAATACAAAGCTTAGCTCTAAAAAGAACAGGAAACAGTATGGAGAGTTTGAATGGATCTTTAGAGATCTAGTTTAAATCACTGATTTTACAAATGGGGGAAGCGAAGTGCAAGGACGGTAAATATCTTACCAAAGGTACTTTCTACAAAACTTTTTATCTGATGCCCCACTTTGGAAAAAAAAGTTTTGCCAAGGGTTTTACAGCACATAAAATAAATGTTTATTGTTCTGTAAAGTTGAATGACGCATGTCTCTGATGGATAGATCTCTCTCCCCAGGGACATACTTCTCAAGGATGGGGACCCAATGAAGTTCAACTGGCATATTTCTGGCGGCATCTGACTGCACAGCTATCAGTCTCTTGCCAAGAACTTACACATGCTGTATAAGGGTATGAGAGCAATCGAGCCATGAACCTCAATAGGAATGTACATCCCTCAACCCCCCTACCAGAACGACAATGCTGGGAGACAATGCAAAACAGAATCCATCAACAATCCGTCCTGGCCTCTCTCATTCCCCTACTCCTTCCTGGCACTCTCTCCATCTTCGCAAACCCAGGAAAAAGGATTACTCATTGAGTTGGGGCAAGAATGAAATTATTCATTGAATTAGGGGTAGGATTAGAAGTGTGTGGAATGAGTGAAAACTTCTCAATCTGGGGTTGTTAACCTTCCCTTCCCCCCGAACCCCTTCCATGGCTGCTGTCAATCACTTTTACCTTCTTTTGACAATTTTCCTGCCTTGGTGGGACCCTCCCCTCCCCTTGCTGTCTCAGTTGGGAAGAATTTGGTGAGTTGTGCCTCTCCACCAATGAGAGACAAAACAGTTGGGAAAGGAGGCTTGACTAAGTTAAGTTATAAATTCTGGTTCTACCCTTTGAAACATGCCTTCTCCTCCATGTTCAGGCATGTTCAGGGAAGACTGCCCTCTTCTCCCAGGAAAGAGAATAAACTCCTGTTCTTATCCTAAGATATCTGTGTTTACTTTTTTTTTTACTTAATTAAGGATGAAGGGTATTTTTCAACCCAAAGAGAAGGACCTGAGCATAATTACTCATGCGTTTATACTGTGACTCACCAATAGTGCCACACAAAAGGCGAGTACTGGTCTCCATGATCCACTTTGCCATATATTAGCGATCCGTAGTCCTGGTCAGCCTCTAACTCTCCCAATCCATGGCATACAAATATTCTAACACATTGCTCCAAAATAAGGAACAAATTAAAGTAGATCTTTTAAAAATTTATTATAGATTTTATCTACTAGATTGGAAGCCGCAGGACCTAGCACATTGTTCTACATACAGTAGGCACTTAATAAGCAGGCATGCTGGGCTTTTGTTGTCCTTGTACCTTCTATACAAAGGGGGAATGGAGGGAGAGCAAGAATGTGAAAAATGTTTCTAGGTTGCTCAGAAGCAGTTTTAAACACTGTAGCATAAGAAGATATTTGGAAACATAGAATTTCGGAGATGGAAAAGAACGTTTAAAGCTCATAAAATCAAGTGGTCCCCAGCCTTTTCTGGATGAGTAGCCATTCATCTTTTGCTATATCCAAAGTCTTAGAATGATCTCAGAAGATAATCAGGAGGGGAGAGGTGATACTGACTCAGAGAGGAGGGCTTAAGGTTTTTTAGCTCTACCAGCGGATCAAAATAAACCTTCTGGAGACTGGAGATTTATTCTAACTCCTTAATTTTTCTGAAGAATCTGAGGACAAGAGGATAGTGGCTGGCAAACAGTAAGTGCTCAATAAATTCTTCTTCCCCTCCTCGCTCCTCCCTACCCCCATTTACTGTTCATCATTTACTCCCCATTTCAAGGAAGCTAGGTAATCATGGTGGATAGAATTGGACCTGAATTCAAAGTTGACCTCAGACACTTATCAGTTGTGTGATCTTGAGCAAGTCATTTAACCTCTGCCTCAGTTTCTTCAACTGTAAAATTGATATGAACAGCATCTACCTCCCAGAGTTGTTGTGAGGATCAAATGAGGTGAAGCCCTTAGGGCACAGTGCCTGAAACATGGCAGGCACTATATAAATGCTTATTCTTCCCCTTCCCCTTTACCAGCAGAAGTTGGATTATCAGGGGCCGCTAGGTGGTGGAGTAAATAGAATAGCAGCCCTGGAGTCAGGAGGACCTGAGTTCAAATTTGACCTCAGACACTTAACACAAAAATTAGCTGTGTGACCTTGGGCAAGTCACTTAACCCCAATTGCCCTCCAAAAACAAAAAAAGTTGGATGAGCCTTACATAAAGCAACTCAAGACAGGATGGTTCTTTAAACAAACAAAAAACAATTACAACAACAACCTTTTTGACTGACAAGGAGTCTAAGAGCCTTGTAAGCAGCGTAAAGCTTCATTCAATTTACAGAACTAAAGCATGGCTATCATTACATTTGTCTGAAGTATAGACTATGTACTTACGAATGTAGATGTTACCAGTCTTTAGGATTTTGCCCTATACCTCTATGTGTCATCAGAACTATAGCCATTAATATTCCATAATGAAGCCAAAATGTTGCTGGAGGAATAAAAGGATATAAATAAACCTGTTTCTGTATTTAATCTTCCCCCCCAATCCAAAAACCTTCTTGTCACTGTTACATTATCTTAGCTGACTAGACCATATGCTCAGAAGCAGATTATAGGCCTAAAAATATCATTTGAATGATGGGGTTTGATTTAATTTATTTTTTTTTGGTCCATCAACTGTTTATTTTTATAGTCATTTAAAACTGTTCAATAACCATTAACCTTCATCCCCCAATCTTAAATCAATGGACAGGTTTGGAAAATAGCTGAAGTTTTCTATATCACATTCACTAGGAGTGATAATTTATATTCCCAGAGATATTTGCTTACAAAGAATTCAAGGAACTTTAAAAATATGTTAACCTTGCTAATTCAACAAAGATTTATTAAAAGTGCCTACTATGTGTAAGGCACTGTGGACACAAAAATAAAAATATGGGGAGGGTAGAGGGGAGGGACAGAGAGGGGTAGAGAGAGGGAGAGGGGAAGAGAGAGAGACAGAGAGACAGAGAGGGAGAGAGAGAGAAGGAGGGGGGAGGGAGGGGGGAGGGAGGGAGGAAGGAGTGATGGAGGGAGGGAGGGGGAGGGGGGGAGAGAGAGAGAGAGAGAGAGAGAGAGAGAGAGAGAAGGAGAAGAAGAGGGAGAGGGAGGGAGAGAGAGATCCTAATGGAATTCCATTCAAGTATTCCATGAGAGGGGTAAAGTATGCATTTCACATTTTTAAAAAAATATTAATATATGGAATAAAACAACATTTCCATAACAGTATAATAAAATAGATGACTGCACATGAAACTATAACTCTATTATGTACAACTTGCTATTCTTTTAAAATATATAATAAAGTTATCATCTAAATTGAATGTTTACCCCATGAAGTAAGAGCCTAGTAGGGAACAGAAAATGGTAGGCTGCTTAATACCCTGTATTCTTGAATGTCTCAATTACTCTCTGGGTTTCTTTTACTTTCTATAAAATGGGCACAATAATAAAGTGACATTCACACGCCATGTTATTGTCACATTCTGCTTTATATACATGATTTTCCTCCATCCTCATTCCAGCCCACAAGAGCTGGTAGCACAAGTCTTCTTCTGCCCTGCCTATGGCTCGGGATTTAAGAGTCAGGAGGTCTTGGTACCAGTGTAACCTTGAACTTTATGACCCTCTTTGTTCCTATGCCTTGATCTCCTCATCTGTAAAATGAGAATGATGGACAAAAATCACCTTTTCTCATAATCACCCTCCACAATAGGCAGTGCCATACCCATCAGGCTCTCCCTCAAGAGAACCCCACCTCTAACAGGAGGCCTTTCCCCTCTAAGACTACCTTCCACTAACTCTGTGTATATTTTTGGTATGTCCTTAATTATTTACAGGTTGCCTCCTTTTATAATATGGCCCCTTTATAGGAGGAACAGCCTTACAGTCCCTAGCATGTAGTAGGTGCTTAATAAGTGCTTATTAATTGAATTGAAAACTAATAGTTGGGAGAGGAAGAGGAAAGGTTTGGGAGTTAACAGCAAGATTAGGTTATGAACTTCACATGTATCATAGATATAGAATTGTTTGCCTTCTCAACAAGAGAGGAGGGTCAAAAGAGAGGGAGAGAATTTAGAATTCAAAATTTTAAAAAGTTAATTTTTTTACATGCAGTTGGAATCTAAAAACCTTTTAATATGACAACTTATTTCAAATGAAATATTTTATCTACAAGTAATTTGGAAATACTTAACAAAATAAAAATATATTTAAAAATTTAAAAAGAGTAAGTCATAGAAACAATAAGTATTCTTTCTCTTAAATAGCATTTTATTTTTTCCAATTAGACATGTAAAAGCAATTTTAACATTCTTTCTTTTCATAAAATGTTGTATTCTAAAATTTTTTTCCTCCTTCTTTCCCCTTCCTCCTCCCTAAGAGAGTAATTCAATATAGGTTATACATGAGCAATGATGTAAAGCACACATCCATATTAGTCATGCTATGAACAAAGAAAAAGAAAAGAAAAAAACACCATACAAGAAATAAAGAAAGTGAAAATAGTCTGCTTTGATCTGCATTCAGATTCTACCAGCTCATTCTCTGGATGTGGACAGCATTTTCCATCATAAGTCTCTTGGAATTGTCTTGATCAACAACCAGTTAATACTGATGGGGAGCTAGATTGCTCAGTGGATGGACCACTGGGTCTAGAGTCAAGAAGACCTGAGTTCAAATCTAGCCTCATATGCTTACTAGATATGTGACCCTGGGCAAGTCACTTACCTTGGTGGGTGGTGGGTGTGCAACTCAGAAGCCTGGAAAAAGGACTATTGGAACCAATGCAGACTCCATTTGGAAAGGCTAAGTGTGCTAAGACCTGTGGCAAATGGTGGCACCTTTATAGGTAGAATGTCACCATTACATGGACATTATATGAACTTTAGCATGTGAGTGCTACACAACATTTCAACAGGACATGGTGGGTTTCCACAGTATTTAAGTATGAGGCTTTAATTATAATCAAGGCCATTCTGCCTTCTCTATTGTTTTAGAAGCACTGCTTATGTTCAAGCACATCTGAAACAAATAAGATATCAAGATGATCACTGGGCTGATATATTTAAGTTCAAATGAATTCAATCACTTTTTTCCCCATCATTTATGTACACGGAAAATTAATACCTTTGACTCCAAAAGACCTTGTCTGTCTTAATCATAAATGACACTTATTTGGGGTATTTCATTCTGTTTTACTAATGTGGAATGGGGAAGTCGGATTGGGAAAAAAGTGGAGTGGGGGAGGTGGCTCTCTAGACCTCAGTTTCCTCATCTGTAAAATGTCAGGGGCTAAAGGAGATTGGATTAAATAAATAGAAATGGGGACCACTAAATGGCACGTAAGGATCCCTATAGGCCACAGACTTACAGAGAAAACCACACATTAATACAATCTGAGTTTTATTGTATTTTTATTTATTTTGTTAAATAGTTCCCAATTCCATTTGATCTGGTTTGGACTGGGTGTTTGACACCTCTGGATTAAATGCCCTAATTTTTCTTCCAGTTCTAAATCTATGATTCTATGAATACAAGCATAAATAGTTTAAATTTTATTCCATAAGTAATGGGGAGCAATGGAAAGCTTTAAGTGATGAGCCACTGTTATCAGCACTGTTGACGAGAAATTATCTTACCAACCTGTCAGCATTTATGTGAGGGTCAAACACTAAAATTTAAAAGTACTTCAAAAATTACAAAATGCCACATATAAATGTAAGAGGGATAAATGCCAGATGATAAAGCATTAGTCTCAGAAGATCTGGGTTCAAGCTGAGCCTCACACATATTGGCTTTATTCATTTAGTCATTGAACTTCTCAGTGAACCAGGCAACTTTAATTAAGTTGCAGAGAAGATCCTGATTTGAACTAGTAGATAAAGTCCTTCACTGGGAGCTCCCTACATCTGTGAAAAAATACATATTCAAAAAATACAGATAGATAAATGCACCAAAACCCCACAAATGCAAGGTAAAATTTGCACAAAGTAGCCTGTTAACACTCATGATCTTGGGTACCAAACTTGGGTTCAAACTATACTTCCTCTCTCTTTTTTGTTGTTGTTTAGTCACTTTTCAGACATTTCCAACTCTTTGTGACCCCATTTGGGTGGTTTGGGTTTGTTTTTTTTTTTTGGGCAAAGTTACTAGAGTGGTTTACAATTTCCTTCTTCACCTCATTTGACAGATGAGGAAACTGAGGCAAACAGGGATAAGTGACTTGTCCAAGGTCACATAGCTAGTAAGTTTGTCTGAGGTTGGATTTGAAACTCAGGAAGATGAGTCTTCCTTGACCCCAAGCCTGGCACTCTATTCACTATGCCACCTATTTGCTCCTCTTTCTCTATACAATGTAAATTAATAAACCTGTTTTTTTTCTCTTATATGATTAGTTCACTCAGCCATATGCTTAGATTTTTATTTATATAAATGGAAAATAATTACAAAACACAAGTCAGTGGCATCATCTGCCAACTGTGTATTTCTCAGATATCAAATCCTAAAAGCAATTAAAAACCTCTCTCCCTTTTTAGGGAATTGAGGTACAAATCTCTTTGATAAAAACAGATTTTGAGACCAATTTTCCAATGAGAATGATCCAGTGAGAATGATCAGGACAGCTCTGGGAAAAGTGAGGGAGAGAAAAGCCCAGCTGTAATCTATTTCACCCCTACAATTCTCTTTTCAAGTGTAACAAATCAATCTGAAACTATCCTGCTGCCTAAAAGAAGATGACTGAAATTAAAGGCGCACTTGAACTTGAAACTCAAAAGTAGCAAGCAATCAGAACACAGCCAGTCCTTATGCCCCTGTCTTAAATGATAGTTTATGAGGCAAGGCCACTCTATCGCTGCCCATCAAATATTACTGGACATGGGACAACTTTAACGCAGGGGGAAGGGAGGCTGTCGTTAAAGTCCGTAAGTTAAGTAAGCACTTACTAATTTTTAAGGAGGGGCATTCACATTCAATGGCCCATCCTCTACCACTTTATCTCAGGTTTGGTCACTTTCCTCTTATAAACACAGATAGCAATTGTTTGGGAGGCAGAGCGGGTTAATGCTATAGAGATGATGGCAGCCAAAACCTTATAATAGCCATCTTAGAGAACGAAGATATCATTATACGGCCTTCTATGGTCATATTATGTCCAATCCTTTCATTTTACAGATGTATCTGGAGCCCAGAGAGGGTAAATGAATTGCCCAAGGTCACCCCAGCTAATAAAGAGGCCTTCTAGCTTCCAGATGCAGGTTCCTTCCAATATACCATATTTTTACTGAACTGTAGCTCTGAGCCAGTCACTTCAGCTCAAGCTCTTCAAGTACCTACCCTAAGTACCAGCATGGACGTTTTCTCTGCTTTATGCAATTCAACTTAACAACTTAGCGTTCCAAATATATGTAAGGCAACATGCCCGAAACTGAAAATGGAGAGACAGAAAATAAACAGTCAGAGCCTTCAAGGAGCTACGTTATGCTGGGAATGATGTGTTCCAACAAAGCTGGTTAAAGGAAAACTCTGTTTTCCCACTTGCTTCCATTTTCATTAAAGCAGAGGTACGCTCTCTCAGAATGAAATATCCAGCAAGTCAAGGACACAAACGTTGGTGAAGAAGGGGTTAAAGGAAGAGTTAGCACTGACGTACATTGTCATTAGAAGTACACCTGCCCTGCTATCTCAACCTGCCCTAAAAGCCTCGGCAGGTCTCTCCGCCCCACTTACTACTGAGGGATATTACCCCTGCTCCATCACAAGTCTCAGAGGCCTACTTAGTGTTCCTCACCTATGAAAGGGTACAATATTCTCTGCCCAGCTTACTTCCTAGAAAGTTGTTGCGAAGATTAAATAAGCTGAGTTTTTGTATTTGTGTTGTCTGTTTGTTTTGGGAGGGGTCTGATGGTAACTGGTATAGTCATCCGGGCAAGATGAATGAGGATGAGTGACCTGCCCATGATCAAATTAACTAGTATGTGAAAATGCTTTGTAAACTTGCCAAGGGTTACCGATATAATGTATTACTCAAATATTATATATGTATAAGAAACCGGGTGCCTGAGTCACATCCTCCATATCCAGAAAGCTGGTGCCAAGACAAACAAGATAAGGTCTTACGAAGGCTCAGGACTAATGTTCTTTCTCTGATACTGGAACATTATATGATGTCCCTCCACCTTGTCACTAAGTAGCTTCCACTAAATAAAGAATCCATGTATAGATTTCAGGAGGTTGATGAATTTAGATGGGGTTAAAATGACATCTTTGTTTTTACTAACTTGTACCTGAAATTTAGCATTTTCTTCAATTATGATTTAAAAAATATTCTGAGGAGGGACCCATGGGCTTCCCCAGGCTGTCAAAGGGGCCCCTGACAGTTAAAGGTTAAGAACTGTAGCTCTAAATGGTCCCCTATATTGGGGAAGAATAATTGTTCTAGTTTGAAGAGCCTGAGATAAAAGTTTCTGGAGAAACTGGGTAGAAGTGACAGAAAATTCAAGAGGTTTAGCTTGCTCTGGGATCCCTGCTTTGGATTCAGTAAACAGTATTTGTGCCCCACATCTACACACACACACACACACACACACACACACTAAAGAGAGAAAGGCAGAGAGAGGAGAAAGGAGAGGGAAAGAAAAGGCGGAGGAGGTGGAGAGGGAGAAACATACAAAATTCACCAAATTAAAACCATCAAGTGGTCTCTTGTGGGAATTCCTTCCTCTCCTTAAATTTGCATACGTATTTGATGGGCTAGTGAACCCCAAATCCCTTTGAAATTTTTGACATTAAAAGTACAATTTTGGAGAATCTGTGTACTGGTCAATCAGAAAGAAGCCATGTCTGCAGTCAAGGAAGATCCAAGGGAGAACAAGTCTAGAAAAATCGTGGAAGATGAGATGGAAAAAAAAAATAAACAACTTGGGCAAAGAGATTCATCTATCTTGTACCGGACTCATAGGGTAATGGACCAGAATCAATGACCTCTCCCACTCCAAAACACAGCAGGAGTCTGAGGCCAAAAAACTGCAAATGATTGCAATCCTGCCAATGCCAAAGCTCAAATAAAGCAAAGTACAGCCAAAGGTCTATTAGACTTGGCAGCTGCACCCATGCCTCTAGTTCCCCTAAGGGAACATCACCTCGAGGGATTGCTAGGAAATCAGACCACCACTAGGAATGAATGAAAAGGCAAAGGGAAGAGGAAGCTCAGAACAGAGAAGCCTATCATTCAATCTGAGTTTCTGCACATACAGTCACCATTTTATCATGACACAACCCAGGCAGTGTACATCATGGTGTAGAGGAGGGGACATACAACTTTTCTGTACTATGGACCCCCTATGGAAGTCTGGTGAAGCTAAGAAACCCTTCTCAGAAAAATGTTTTTAAGTGCAAAAAATAAAATTCCTAGAATTACAAAAGAAATCCATGATGTTGAACACAATTATCAAAATTTAAAAAACAAAAACAGAAGTTTACAGACCCTAGGCAAAGAATTCCTAGTTTAGGCACTGATTTAACCTGGGGGGGGGGAAGTTATATATAGCCACCTCAAGTTCTCTCTTTGGGGACAGAGAATGAAGGGAGAGGGGGAAGTGGGACCTAAAAATTGTAGTCACCTTGATTGATGAGGAGAAAGGTTAACTAGAGTCACTTAACTACCATATACTCCTCTCTCTATAATTCTAGGATGCCAAAGATAGACCATGAACCCTGAACAATTTGGAGAGCACTTGAGTAGGAAGGGTAATGCTGATCAGGGCAGGTGCGAATGTTCCATTCTACCACCCAAATACAGAAGGCTGTGCTCTAGCAACTTTGGCCAAATCCCACTTATGCAACATTCTTCCTCTCTGAAGAGGCACAGAGGGATAGTCAACTCACCTTTCCCTAAAATGACCTTAAATTTAAAATAGCTCTCTTAACAACTACTGAGCCTATATATCAGTTGTCCAAAGAGTGAGGAACACTGCTGAAATCCTTCTGTTCCTCAAAGCATCATGTGCCTAATTCTGGTGCTTTGAATCTTTCCTAAAGATAAATCCTTTTGAACTCCAATGGAGTTCTAGTCGCATCAAAAGAAAAGCAATAGTTGTTTTTTTCTCCTATTGCCTAATACTGCTAAATCCCAATTAGAACAAATAATGACTTGTCTGAAGTGGTTTCAAGTATTTGAATTATAAAAATTTTTTTAAATTATAAAAGTTATAATTATATAAAATATGGTAATTGGTTCCAATCCAATGTAAAGTGTGGTCCAAATAATGTGACCATTTCAGATTTCTTATTTGCACTGAGGTTCTTGGCTGTATTTTTACGGGATTGTTAAGGTGGATTAAACCTGTTGTGAAAGAAGGAACAAATATTATGAACATCAGCTTCATCACTGGTGACTGGGTTAGACCGATTTCTAAGATCCAGTATTTAGAGCTAGGAGCTCTCTAAGGCTCAACCTTCTTCTTTGTAAAATATAGTTTATAATACATAAACTAAGTTAAGGCCTGAGTTAAAATTCCACCGCTACCAATGTGGGGAAGTCACTAAACCTCTCTGGGACTCATTTGAGTCCCAAGCCTTAACTTTTCCTAGGTCTGACCTTGGGGTCACTCAGTCCAACCCCTTCATTTGACAGATGAGTAGGCAGACTCAGAGGTCTTGTCCAAGGTCATACAGAAGGTAAGCCCTTTTCATCTCTAACATCTGATGAGTTACCCTCTGGAACCATGTGACTGAAAGCACCCTAGATATGAAGCCCAAGGAGCTGGGTTCAAATTCTGACTTTGCTGCTTACTACCTTTGTGATCTTGGACAAATCAGTGAACTTCTGGGGGCCCCTCAGTTTCCTTATCTGTCAAATACTGGGGTCTGTCTAGATGAACTATTAGCTTCTGGCTATAGAGCTATGATCTGATATAAAATCACTAGCAGAAGAAAAGGAGTCAATTCCCTAGGAACACAAAAGGGCCAATTCACACCAAAGGGTTAGCCAATTAGCTAGGCATATAGTCAGTTTTCTTTCCTCTGTATGCAAATTTAGAGAAAATGTTTACAGATTGCTGCTCAGGGCATGTTCTTTTCTTAGCATCCTGTTTCCACCAGCACTCTACGGGTCTCATCTGAGAGCAGTGTCAGCAATCACACCAGGCAGATGAAACCTGCCCCCTCACCTACTCCATAAACTTGCTATGAGAAGAGGGGGTATACATGTGTTAAACGAGTCTGTGTATTATTAGTAAAAGTAGCACTACTTCTAAAGTTCCTTTCTCTTAAAACTGCCAGTTGTGCATAACTCTGTATGGAATGTGAATGAGTTAAGCCCTTCTTTCTTTACACAGCATCCTTCCAAAAAACTCTGTAGTAGATGCCATAAAAATCCTTACCTAAGACTGGGATGGCAAAACCCAAGGGGAAAAACAGACTACTGACTCACGCTTCTGACTTCATAGCTATGGAAAGCAGAGATATACAGAATGCATAAAACGGAACAACAGGGAGAGTAGACTTGTGCAGATGGGATTTTAAGGCCTGGGTTCCATTGCTGCTTTTGGAATCCTCTCAAAAATGACAGTAAAACAAGCTGTAGGGTTCACTATGACACTCTAAGCCTCACATTTTCTTCTTTGGGATGTCATTCGGATTTAGTTCCTTCTCAAGTCACGTTTCAGTCTGGATAACCAAACTCCCTCCTAATTGGTCCCTCTGACTCCAAATTTGTCCTTTATCAATCCCATTCCCAACTACATCCCATATGATGCAGCCAAAGTCATTTACCTGTGACACCTGACTACTGCTCGAGAATCTACAACGGCTCAATACTGTTTATCATATCAAATCTAAAAATCCTCATTTTTCAAATCATCTATAAAATCAAGCCTCCATCCATCTACCCAATGTTACTCCTCCTCCTACTCAACATACAGCCTTTACTCCAAACAAATCTTCTCCTTGATGTTCCCTGCAAATCCCATGATCATTTTGTTTATTTTTTCTCATGATGATTTTTCCAATAGCTGGGCCTTTATGATTTCTCTTTACAATGGTCTCTCTCTGCTTACTCAAATCCTGCTCATCCTTCACAAACCAACTCAAATCCCACCATTGTCCACAAACCTCAAGCCCATAAGAATTTCATCATCTGTGACATCCCATTACACTTACGAGATACAATGAAGATGAGCTAATTATTATGTGTATTCTATAGCCTTTGTAATAACATGTAAGAACACACATTTCTAAAATAGACAACTTGCTCTCCTCTCTATTTCCCACAGTTCTGTTTTCCCACAGAGATTAAGGTTTCAGCTTTCTGCTCACTTTGGAGAAACCATCTATTCTCATAATTCAACCATCATTTCTATGTGGATGACTCGCAAATCTCTCTCTCTCTCTGGCATTTATTTCCCTCTCTCTGCCAAACTCTGGTTCTATATTTCCAACTGCCTCCTGAACATTTTCACTGGGATGTCCTGCCACCACCCCAAACCCAACATATCTCACTTTAATTCCGTCATCCCCACCCCAACCAAATATAACAATGTCTCTCCATTCTGACTTTCCTTCTGTCAGTGGCATTTTCCTTTTTTCCAGCTCCCCAAGCTCAAAACCTGAGTCATCTTTAATCTTCCCTCATCCTCCCTGCTCATATTTAATTAGTTCCCAAGTCCTATCCATTGTTGTTTCACTATCTCTCTCATATTCAACCTTTCTTTTTAATTTCCACTCTGTTACCTCATGTGCCACACATGTTGGTGAAACAATCTAACTAGTCATATTGATTTCAATCTCTCAGTCACATAATCCATGCTTTCATCTTGTCAATTCTGCTCAAAAAATAACCAATAGGGGTAGCTAGGTGGCACAGAGAATAAAGCACCAGCCCTCAAGTCAGGAGGACCTGAGTTCAAATCCGGACTTACTAGCTGTGTGACCTTGGGCAAGTCATTTAATCCCAATTGTCCTGCCTTCACCCCTCCAAAAAGACCCCCCCAAAAAACAATAACTCTCTATACTGTCTATAGGATAAAGTCAAAACCCCTCATCCTGGCATTTAAGGTTCTCCGTGGGATGGCCCCAATTCACCTTTCCAGTCTTACCTCACAATGGAAACAGTCTTTCTCACAGACCTCCAAAAAGTGCCATGAGCACTCCCAAACCTGTCTTTCCTTGTGATGCTCTCCCTGCCTACAATGCCCTGACTCTACCTCTTTCTAACAAAATCCCACCCATACTCCATAGAGCTTTTTTAGCCACTCCAGACCTGCATGATCTCCCCATCCTGCCACTGGATACATCACATGCTTCCTGTATTTTTACTTATTTCATGAATGTAATAGTCTAAGCTTCCCATCTAGATCATAAAACGTTGGAGAGCCCTTTGTTTTTAGCCTCCTTTGGTTCCCCCCTCATTGCCCAGTATAGCTCTCTGACCAAATGATACGAAGGAAAGGAAGTGGATTTGGAGACAGGGAACCTTGGTGTGAATCCTGGCTTTCTCACTTACTCCCTGTGTGACCTTAGGCAAGTGATATGATCTCTCTGGCTCTCAGTTTCTTCACCTATAAAATATTCATGTTGGATGAGATGACCTGCAAGGTCCCTTTCACCTCTACATCTGTTGTTTGACAGAGAATACAACTTGTTCACTAGAAGCTGCGTTCTAAGAGTAACAAGAATAAAGGTTTTACTAGGATATGACATTTAAGATAACCATTAAGTTTCTTGATTTCTTTTCCAATAAATATGGCCCCTCTGTGCTTATTGTCAGATTCCTCAAGTTGCCCTGAGAAAAGGTCTTGAGAATCCTCGAGCTCCACCTCCCAGTGACCTTCTTCTGTCCCCACTGGCTTTCCTCATGCCCAGAATGCACCCCTTTTGTCATCTCTGCCTCCTGGATTTTCTTCAAGGCTCAATTAAAGTCACACTTTCTGCAAGATTTTTCCAGTCTTCCTTCTAAGACTACTCCCCTCACTCCCAATTTTTCTCATACATATCTTGTGTGTACACAACTGCTTTAATGTTGTCTCTCTCATTTCACTATAAACTCCTTGTCTCGCTTGCTCATTTTTTTCTGTCCTCACCCCTAAGGACAGAGCCTGGCCCAAAGGAAGCACTTCATAAATGCCTTATCTGTGAAATCTAGCTATCTGTGAAATCTAAGTTACCAAACCAAATGATGTCTAGGCCTAAGGTTTATTAAGACCCTAAAACATGAATCACAACCTTCAGAGTTGTCATTTCATCATCCAATAAAATGAAATGGAAAAAAGGAAGGATAGAGTAGAGCAATTACTAATATTGCAATGAACCATGATTACAGAAAGGCGCGCTGTCTGACACACAAACCACACATAAAACCAAGACACCACCGCCTACTTCCACGCAGAGTACCCTAAATGACAGGAATGTATACGGGAACAAGAAAGACTCTGTCTCACATGTCAGGGCTAAAAACCTAACCTTAGAAAATGATGAGTACCATAATCACAAACAGCTGCTTTTATGGGCTCTAATTTCTTGTTCAGCTGCTTTTCAGTCATGTCTGACTTTTCATGACCCTACTGGGGGTTTTCTTGGCAAGGAAACTAGAGTGGTTTGCCATTCCCCAAAGTGAGGCAAACAAGGTTAAGTGACTTGCCCAGGGTCACATTGTTAGTAAGTGTCTGAGGCCACATTTGAACTCAGGAAGATGAGTGCTCCTGACTCCAGTACTTTGTTAATAAACAGAGACAGAGATAGGGACTGGACCTGTGATTTCTACCAATGAAAGTCAACTTCTCTCCCACTTAAAATCTTAAGAAGTTGCCTAGACCAATGAGAAGTTAACTGATTTACTGAAGGACACACTGCCAGCTGATGTCAGGAGGCAAAACTTGAACCTGGATCTTCTTGGCTCCAGGGCCAACTATCCACATATTCACAATGACACACACACACAGCTCACTGGACACACAAAAGCAGGTGGCAAGTTGCATTTGGCCCACAAGCTGCAGTCTGTTGACCTCCGTACATGGCTTCTTCTTTTATTAAACAATGAGAACTAAATTCACCTCAAGAATTAGTCAATAGTGTCAGAGTACCATAATAGTTATTAGTGCCACAGTATTGGAACAGGAGCCAAGAAACCTCCGTTCAGTTTCTGGCTTTCCTGCTGACCTGACCTGACACTCATTTGTGGTTCTTACGCCTTATGCTTTCTCCATCTGTTAACTAAAGATAATGGCACTGATCCTGCACCTTCTTCAGAAAACTAATGTTTACACTTCACAATACTGCCAGTACCAATTATGTACCAAGATATTCATTAGCAGTGCTTTATGTGATGACAAAACAATTTGAAGCAAAGCAGGTACCAGAGTTTGGATAATGGCTAAACAAAGTGGGGTGCATTAATATATTGGGGTGTTTTAATCCTGCCTCTGACAACTATTGCCCAGTTGACCTTGGAAAAGTCACTTAAACTCTCTAGGCCTGTTTCCTCATGTATGAATGGGGCAAAGGGTGGCTGAACTAGGTGACCTTTAAGGTTCTCGCCCCACCCCCAGCTCTAGATCAATGAACTGAGAAATACAGAAGAATATGAGCACTGTATGAATAATTATTATTATCCACAGGACTTGAAAATGATGTCCTCAAAGCCTAAGGAGTATCTGCAACTCATTAAAAATGAATGAAATGTCCTGGGTTACCCAGCACACCAAATAACTCTCTGTGCAGTCTTCTTTCTAAGGCCTAATTCTCCTGAAAGTAAAAGTGATGACAGGAATGTGCTATTTCCTCCAAAGCATGTGAAACACAAAATTATTTTTATGCCTCTGTGCGACAAATCTACACACACACACACACACACACACACACACACACTCTAAGAATATAGAATAAATTAGTCTGTGCATGTTTGGACACCAGCAGCTTTCATTAATGTATCAATTCCAGTGATTTAGAGAAATGGAAGCAGAAAAGTATGTAAATGACCAGAACACCACCCGTCTGGAGGCCCAAGAGGCCCCATGGCCAGATGCTGGCTGTCTGCGTGCCAGGAGTACCATGAGAGCAAACAATGCAGACCATCCATCTCTATTGAAAGAAGGGGGATGGGAGGAATGGAAAGAGTGACTGCGCTTAGTGTTTCAAACAAAAGAAACTTTTCCACAGCTGAGAACTTTGGGTGGGGATTGTGTAAAGAAAATGGGGTGGGGGTTAGGGCGGTATATGTGACACTGGGAAAGGTAAAATTGGACTCTGGTGAATGAAGAAATGAAGAATTTGAAAGAAAGCACAATTTTGCTGTTTTGCTCAATATCTGATATCTAATTAATGTCTGAGATCCAACAGCACTGGTTTTCTTGGTGTCCCTTGAACACAGAACCCCCCCACCGCCCAACTCTAGGTATTTCCTGGGGCTATCTCCAATGCCTGGAATGCTCTCCTTTCATATCCTTTCAAATCCTAGCTAAAATTCCACCTTCTGCAGGAACCTGGAGAAATTCCTCTTAATTCTAGCACTTTCCCTCTGTAGACTGTTTCCTATTTACCCTACATATAACTTGTTTGTACGGAGTTATTGGTATTTTGTCTTCCCAATCAGACTGCAAGACACTTGAGAGCAAGAATGTACCCTTGGCCCTTCTTTTACCCTCCTCCCCCCATCCCCGGGGACTTGGCACGATGCCTGCTGGCACACTGTTGCTGATCACTCCTTTCACTTGCAGCCCATTCTTCATGACCCCATTGGGGTTTCCTTGGCAAAAACACTGGAGTGGTTTGCCATTTCCTTCTCCAGCTCATTTTATAGATGAGGAAACTGAGGTTTGTCCAGGATAATCCAGTTACAAAGTGTCTGAGGCCAGAGTTAAACTCAGGTAGCAGAGTCCTCCTGATTCCAGGCCCAGCACTCTGTCCACTGTGCCATTTAGCTGCTCCTATTTCTATGAGGCGAAGGTGCAAAGAGGCAAATTAGGCTCTATGTCAGGCTTGCTATCCTAGCTCCCTAGGGAGGTATTAGGTCTTCCTTCATTGGTTATTCTCACCACCTAGCTGCACACAGTAGGCACTTAATAAATGTTTACTGATTGAATGATTTTATAGAGAGGGCTGAAAGCATTTTTTAAAAAATCATCTGATTTCTTCCTCTGAACATATATTCATCTCATCATGATTGAGAGTCTGTACCAATGGCAATGATAACTGATACTTCTCTATAACACTTTTAAGGTTTACAAAGTGCTTTACAAACTCTAGGTCATCTGCTCCTGTTATGTACAAAGCATTGAGTTAAGTACAAGCTAGATACTGTCCTCCAGGTGTTTACAATCTACTGCTAAGTCACAGTCGAAGGCAGGACCTGAGTTACTGTTCAATAATCACTATCATTCTGGGCTTGCTGCCAGATTCTCAAAGTTGCTCTAGGAGCCCTGAGTCTTACAGACAATAATTACAAGAGTTCGGAAAAGGAAGAAAATCAGTGCTGACTAGATCTACAGTGAAGAAAATTGGGAAAGGCTTCTCTGGGGTTTTGGTTTTCTTTGGGATGAACTCCCACATTTCTGGGGAAAGCTGAGACTCAGAAAGCAGGGAACTCTTGCTTCCAGCCTCAAAAATCAGAGTGTGTTCTACTCCTTCAGGCACAGGGTCTAATTTCCTTCCTTCCACAGAGTCTCCAGGGACACCATGATCTCTTCAGGACCCCAGGCAGCATCTTCCAGAGGGACAGAGATCTGTGGGTCCTCCAGAGTGACAGAGCAGCCCATGAAAGCATATCCCATTGAGTTGGAGGACTAAGAGAAGGAACTATTCATAGACTGTTTGCACAAATGAAAAGTCTAATTCACTGAGAGGTGAAATGACTTATCCAAAACCATAGGGAACAGGCATGGCAGATATAAAGCTAGAAGACAGAGCTATGACTGGACTATAAGAATATCTAATATAGTTCTAAAACTGTATGATTCTATTATTCCATGGTTCTAATGCTTACCCAGTAAGCACTGATATGGAATACAACCCCATATGGTATCGTCACATAAAGTGTATGAAGTTCAGAAGGGGTCACAAATGGAAAAAAGTTTTAAAAGTCATGAACTAGATGAAAGAGAAATAACCAAATGGTTGCCCATAGGAGCATCTCAACCACAACATTTTATTACAAACCCCATGAAAAAATACCACCCAACATTCTGAAAGTTTTTTTTCTCTGGATTCAGCAAATAAATTTCCATGTTTCTAGCTTTTTCCTGAAAGACCAATGGTCAATTACAATAAAAGGTCAGGTCTGTAGCTGGCAAGTATGTTATTGAGAGAATTCTTTTCCAGGTGCATTTCTTCTGCATGAAGTTTGCAACCATCATAGAAATTTCAGATTGTCACATTAACAAGCCATTCAAATCCAATAGTAAGAAAAATGAAAATCAATAGAATCCTCAGGTTTCATCATATAACCAACAAAGTGGCAAAGATAACAAGAAATGGCAATGGTGGAGAGATTGTGGAAAGATGGGCATACCAATGCCCTATTGGTAGAGCTGTGAACTGGTTCCACCCATCCTGGAAAGCAATTTAGAATTATGCAGAAAAAGAGACTAACATATCTATGCTCTGTGACCCAGAGAGTCCACTAGTAGGTATATATCCCAAAAAGGTCAATGATTTTTTTTTAAGGGCCCCATATAAGCAAAAATTTGTAAAGCCAAAATATGGAGCAGCAAAGAAGTGGAAATAAAATGGATGCTTATCAATTAAGGAATGGATAAACAAACTATGTTATGTGAACAAAATAGAATATTACAAATGCTATGAGAAATAACAAATTTGATGAGTAGAGGGAGGAATGTGGGAAGACATAAGAGTTGATGGGGAATGAAATTGGTAGAACTAGGAAAACAAGATATATAATGGCTACAATGCAAGTGGAAAGAACAATAGAAAAACAGGTGAAATCAAATGCTGTAAAATTATAACGACCAAGGCTGTCCCCAAAGAAGAGAGAGGAGAAATCACCTCCCTGTCTGCTTGGAGAAGATGAAGGATTATGGGCATGGAACTCTGCATCTAAAACCTGACTTTTTCAGTATATTAGCTAGGTTTGCTAGGCAGTTTTTTACTTTCTCTTCTGATATTTTTTTTAATATAAAGAGCAGCTCTCTAGGAGGAAGAAAAGGGAAGGGATACATTGGGAAATGTAGGTGAAGAAAATTTATCAATTAAAATTCTATTCTTAAAAAAATTAATAGGTTGTGACATAGGGATAATTTATACAACCAGTCACCCACTTCTGGTGCCTCATTCTTGAGGCCAAAGCATTTCTGACACAGTCTGGGGAACAGAAGGTCTTCTTTAGTCTTGGAAGGAGCTTTACAATTTCAGTATAATCTCAGATTCTCTGTGTGGCAAAGGACCCCAAGGAAGCAGGAAATGGGAAGAAAGAAAGGAAGCATTCTAAGGCACATTATAAAGTCAAAGCATAAAATCATAAAACATTAGGACTGGGAGGCACCATGAAGCCCATGTAATCAAAACTCCTCATTTTCTAGATGAGAAAATTGAGGCCTAGAGAGGTTAGGCTGCCCAAGGTTGCAGAGTTAATGTGGCATAGTCAAGACTAGAGGCCAGGTCCTCTGAAATAAAAGTTCTTTCCAGGCAAGATTTGGGCTTTAAAAGATGGCGAGAAAAATATTCATTGTAACTCAAAACTGGAAATTGAGGGAATGCCTATAAATTGGGGTATGGCTGAACAAGTTGTAGTATATGATTGTAATGGAAAATTTTTATGCTATAAGAAATGATGGGCAGGCAGATTTCAGAAAAGCCTGGAAAGACTTACATGAACTGATGCAAAGTGAAATGAGCAAAAGCAGGAGAACATTGTACGAGGTAACAGCAATATTGCATGATGAACTATGAATGATTTGGTTATTCTCAGCAATACAACGATTCAAGACAGCACCAAAGGACTCCTAATGAAAAATGTTATCCACCTCCAAAGAAATAATTGATGGTGTCTGAATATAAACTGAAGCATAGTAAAAAATAAAAATGAAAAATAAAGAATGGTGAGGAGGGGTGGAGCCAAAATGGCAGCCTAGAAGAAGCAAAGCACCACAGCTCCCACACAAACACGCTAAAAAACTCATAAAATGGGACTCTAAACAGATTTTCAAGCTCCAAAACTCTCCAAAAGACAGAAAGCACATCTGTTGCTACAGGCAGCTCAGCAGGTGGGGCTCTTCACAGCAGTCTGGGAGCTGCGGCCGAAACTTCAGCCAGGTCATGCCCTGGGGCATCGGGAGGGAAGCCGCGTCTATAGAAGAGCAGATGGGCTGCACTGGAGTCACAGTTACCACATTTATCAGGCCAGAAGAAAAAAAGGCTAAAAGAAAGGTCAATGGATTTTGCTAACTCGGGAGCAGAAGAGTGGGTCTGGCCAAACTGCTCCCAGGGCAAGGAAGCAGTGGGAGGCAGCTGTAGTAGCAGGAACGGAGCAGCAGCGGCCTCCACTGGGCTGCTTCAGAGCCCTCGGCCTGCAGATAGCAGGGGGCCTGAGGCGATCCATCAGGGCCAAGGGCTCTTGCGTTGAGCAGCCTGGATCTGGATTGTGGTCTTGAGTAGTGGTCCTGGGGTGCACTTTCAGTGAGC